>CM057247.1:29826240-29911240 GCA_029931835.1 Etheostoma nigrum | reverse complement strand
AAATAATTGATGTAATAGGAAAGCTGGCAATACTAAACTGCATACTGATTGCAGCAAAGACCAAAAATGGCCCATGAGAGACCATCACAAGCCCATTCAATCTGGATGGGTCAACAGGACACTCACAGTGAGACGGACACAACAGGAGTGTCCTGTTGTGTCCGTCTCACAGTGACACGCTACACTTGTGACACCTCCAAAAATGCACAAGGTTCAGTGGCCATTCTTTTCGGTGGTTCACCTTAGAGCTTTGTAAGGGTTGAGCAGAGAAGAGAGAAGAGCAGCTGGAAACCGTGCCAGAGGAAAAGAGAATTAAAGAAAGCATGTGTCGGCATACACACACTCCCAGATTAAGTCCGCTCTCATTCTGTCCGTGCAACCCTCCCTTTGTTGTCATGCCATGGTTTATATCTCTGCTGCTCAACTGTTTCTGCTTAGACTCGGCTGTGGTAAAGCATGCTAAATTAGCATTACAGTTGAAAGATAGAAACGCACGAGAGAACAGAGGAGCTACTTGCTTACCTTTTGACCACCTCTGTGTGTGTGTGTGTGTGTGAGTGTGTGTGTGTGTGTGTGTGTGTGTGTGAGTGTGTGTGTCTCTCGCTTTCTCTTTCATGTCATTTTCTGTGCACAATAAATTGTCCTCCTGTCCATTCGACCATTCCTTCCCACTCACTTGATTCTGCTTTTGGCTCACTTATCCCCTGAGTCATACCAGGTAGGGGTATTTAAAAATCTGTGCACACACTAGGAAATCACTTACTGTGCTTTTCTGATCCACGCTAATATAAAATAAGTTTTTTCCGCTGCTTTTCGTTTTATTTTACTGTGGTTGCTCTCTCTTACCTTCAAGGTGTCTTCAGGCATCACTGGGGGAGCATGGTGCTCTACCCAGTTAATGCCAGCCAGGAAGGCATTGTAGTCAATCTCGTCCCCATCTGCAAACCTACAGCGGACATGCATCCACATTAGAAACAGGTCCTTATTATTTAGAAATTAGAATAACAAAAATCCTTAGTCTGCTTGATTAAAATGAAGCTATTTTGCTTTACTTCCAATGAGTCATTTTTTAGTGGTATACAGTCTAAATGCTGGTTCAGAGTGGGGCTGGGACGATATGCTTTTGTCACGATTCGATTCTTTCAAGATACATATAGATGCCGATAAGATTTGTATTGCAATTTTAATTTATTGTGATTCTAGAAGTATTGCGATTCAATACTATTTAGTATTGCAATTTTCTTTCCTTCTTTAATAAAAACAATATATCAAGAGCGATTTCTGAAAACTGATTGTTTTCTAAGAAGAATGAACATCACATTTATTTCATCTGTAAAGAAGAACATAAGATGGATTCTCTGCTTTTGCTGTTTTGCTGAAAACAGATATGATGCTGTTAGTAGAAACACAAAATATTTAGGTCAATCATTGTATTAAAAAATCCAGATTTTAGGGAAAAGAATCGATCCTAAAACCGCATCCCTAGTTCAGACATTTTTTAACCATATCCAAAAACAATTCTGGGCAGAAAAATAGCGCTTTACTTTATAATGAGTCGAATTGAATCATTCAAAATCATTCTCCAAATGCAGCGGGACCTTAAACTGTTCTACCCTGAAGTATGAAGTGGTTAGCGGGCTCTTACACGCTGAGCAGACTGCCGAGCAGCGTCTCAGGCAGGGGGAGCTGGAAGGCCTTACAGACGGTCCTTGTCTCTTTGGTGGAGAGACGGCCCGTCCTGGAGAGACAAAGAAAAGCAGAGACATGGGTATCCAATGTAACAACTTGTCTGTTTACAGTATGTGCTAACTGAATAAAGAAAATTAAAGAAAATACACATTGTCCTTAGAGGCTAGAATCTGCCCTACACTGAAGACAATCGCTTTAGGATATTTTACTACTGAGCAGGATGTCATCATTAGTCAGAGCTGACAAGTTGAACACATAAGATCAGAGCAAAAATATCAGCAGCAGCAGCACAATACTTGGACCTGGTTGATATTTTAAAAAGCTACCACTTTCATAGTCTGGATGTAGTCCTGTGGCCTGCAGAGCTACATGCGATACAGGGTCCATCTGGTTCCAATGCTCCACTCTCACACTGCTGGAACTAATCGTCGCTCTGGGATATGGGGCCACTGACTGCACGATTGATGTCTTGTTGTGACGCTACCTTTGTGTTTGTGTGCGTTTCTGCTGCAACGTGTATGTGTACGTGACCGCCTACTTCTGTTGGTCACGGTGTGCGAAGTTTCTGGCCATGTCAGGGAGCTCTTCAAAGTGCTTCTTCTTGAGGAAGTCCTGGGCCACAGCCAGCATCAGACCTACGTCCGCCTCCGGCTGCTTGCGCTCAGAGAAGCATCGGCCCAAAATGAGCACCTCGTGCTCCGACAGACCGCAGTCCAGGCCGGTCAGCAGGCCCCTGTGGTGCACACGCATACACATCCATTGAACACCACACAACAACTGATAGGACACATGTTAAACACATCTCACACTCTTAATCATTTGAACTGGACATTAATTACTGGATAGTATTTGTATCTTATCAAGTATGTCATTCTTTACGCTTGAAATTAACACCAGGCCACTTGCCAAATGCGCATGATTTTGCCATTGGCGGGTGAATCTACCTATGTCCCGATTCAGGGGTTGCAGCCTTCGGAGGCTGGATTTGTAGGTAAATTGTGGCATGACAGAGGCTGCCCCATTTAATGTAATTTCGAATGCTCCCTTCAAATGCCGGCCACAAATGCAGTTTGGCTTTCCTTAACAGAATTCGGAGGATCCTAATGTTGGGTCCTTCCCAGCCCCAGATCTCCCCGCAACTAACAACAGCTAACAACCAAGATTTGGTTTAATTTTTTATTTTAATTAAAATTTTTCATCTGCTATTTCATCATTAAATTCAGTTTTAAAAAGGATGTATTTGATGTGTTTGAGAATGTAATGTCTTTTTCAGACACCATGTAGAACTGCCAGACCGGTGAATGTAGGGAGGCCGCCATTTTTAGCTGCGCGTAGAATGTTTTTCTCACGAGTAGTGCGTCTCATCGGCCCATCTGGTCGGCCTTTATGGAGACCACCGATCAAACTATTTAAAGCCTTTATCGGTCGATAACGATCAGTGACCGATCAATCGGAGCACCCTTATTATATATGTATATTACTGTACCTGAACGACTCATAGGGGATGAAGCCAATGTTGTTGGGGTCACTGAGAGTCAGAAACTTCCTGATCTCACTCTGTTTCTCCTCTTGAATGGATCGTAGTTTACTGAGGATGTTTCCGATGTTGGCTTTGGGGAACTTTGGACAATCACACACAAACATTCAATCTTTAATCACATACAGCAACACCAAAGAATGAAGGCTGTGAAATGAAGGCTGTGTAATCATGCTAGCTCTAGCAACCTGCTCCAAAGACCAAAACCATTGATGCATAAAACTTCGAGAATTGCAAGAAACAGTCAGTCAGTTCCCTCCCTACCTCCTCAGCATGTTGCTCCATGTAGGTCAAGGTGCATTCATCTGCATCCAGAAGATGGAAGTTCCTACTGTTGATGCAGATGGTCGCTCCGACGTACATATCCTGAGCTGCAAAGTACTCGGACAGCTCCCTCTTAAACAGCTGTTGGCCTGGCTTCTTTACACGGCTGCGCTCCAGAAACTTACCACCGAGCACTCCTGATGCAACATGTGCGAGAGAGAGAGAGAGAGAGAGAGGGGAAGGAGGATGCTGAAACATTAGAGATGTTGATACCGCGTAAAATGCTGGTAGCGCTAAGTAATGGAGTTGATGCACCGATCTGATACCACGTAATTTAGCCCCCCAAAACAATATATTTAAACCCTCTGAGGATAAAAGACACAGAGGCGAGTTCAAGCAATGTTTGACAACACTCCTACTCAAAATGAGATTTTTACGAAATTTTTATTTTAAACATTTATTTACTATTTTATTCATATATTACAATACGTTTGTGATTTTTAACACGCTGGTATCGGATCGGTAGTCAGTATCAGCCGATTCGGAAGTTCAGGTATCGGGAAGCAAAAAATGGTATTGGAACATCTCTATGAAATATTACTCATTACTTTCAATTTCACTGAAAAACAGCTTGAAGTAACTTGGTTCCTGGTCCACAGTTTAAAAACACTGAGCTTTATTTTCTTTTTTAATTTCATGTTGGCAAAATGTTTAAACTTTCTAATTACTCATATTGTTTTGTTTAACATCATATTTCAATGGTTGGATATCTCATTTTGGAGCCATGCTGAACAGTCTTTGGACCTGTGACATACTACAAAATGAAAATAAATACTGTCAGATACTTATTTACAGTGATGGGAATATCGCCGTCCATGAAAAAAAGTATGGCCTACGAACTAAATCTCAACAGTTTTCAAAGGATTCTGGAAGTGGAAACAGTCTGAGAAACCTAATGTTTACCATGAGGGTCATAGATTTGCATCTCAAAGTCCTAGGAGCAGTTGTGCTGCAGCTATGGTCCAAAGGTTGTTTTTGTTTTTTACCCGAGTTCCTCTGAGAACGTTCAAAGACACTGATGGAGTCGTCGCAGAGGTAGAAGGAGATGACGAACATCCGCTCTCGGTCAACTGGATCATTGGTCACCATCTTGGCAGAGAACTTCAGCACGTTTCTGTCGAGGCCACATTTAGGGGCACATACAAAAAATGTCAAGGGCTGATACTGCTGGTAGTCAGTAGTCGGTAGACAGTAACAATCAAATTACACACACACACACACACACACACACACACAAATGTGTAATTTGATTGTTACTGTCTACCGACTACTGACTACCAGCAGTGGAATAAGTATTTAGATCCTTTATTTGAGTGAAAGTACTAATACCACACTGTAAAAATACTCATTTTACAAGTCAAAGTCCTGCATTGAAAATGTTACTAAAGTAAAAGTATGTTAGTAATATCAGGAAAAATAAACTACTTACAAAATACTTACAAAATAGGAAAATCCTCACATTAGGAACAGGAAACTATCAAAACAGTTGTGTTTAATGGTCTAATCATTTCAGCTGGAAAAAAGCTTAATTTGTCAAGTAACTAGTAACTAAAGCTGTCAGATGAATGTAGTGGAGTAAAAAGTACAATATTTCTCTCTGAAATGTAGCGGAGTAGAGGTAGAAAGTGCCATGAAAAGAAAAGACTCAAGTAAAGTACAAGTACAGTACTTGAGGGAATGTACTTAGTTACATTCCACCGCTGGTGACCACAACTCATCCAACCTGTCTTTCGCCATAAACTTATGGAAATCTTTCTGCGGAGGTTTGGGCAGCAAGCCCTGGCAGGAACTCAGTGAGTCCTCCTCTGAGCCAAAGCCGTTGTAGGGGGGCACGGGCCTTGGGGGTTTTGGGGCCGGGGGAGCTTTGTACTGCACTGGGGTGAAGTCCTCTGCGTGGAAAGGAAGGAGAAAGAGAAGACAAAACACTTAAAAGAAGAAAGAAAAACCCAGGAGGAGAGCTAAAAATGATCAGAGGGCAGCAGGTAATCCATCCATGCAGGAGCACAGCAGCCCGGGTCTGACCTCTGACTTCTCAGAGTCAGACGGGACCCTCCATCACTGGGGGCTCTGCGTGCTTTACTGCTGTGACTAATGAAGCGAGCCCCTAGAAGCAGACCAGGCTGGCAGACACATCCAGGACCAGCTTGGGTTTCTCATCTCGCAGTGTTTTCCCTTGCTTTGTGACAGACTTAGGCTACATTTTGGTTTCTAAACAAATATCTTCTGCTACGTTTCCCCTTCTCATTACCCCTTCTATGGCATTTCCGAGCCCTAAAACGGAGACATTTGGGAACACTTCTGACCCGTCCGTTTTGGTTTGGAATCTGTGGGGTTGTGTTCAATTCAATTCAATTCAATTTTATTTATAGTATCAATTCATAACAAGAGTTATCTCGAGACACTTTACAGATAGAGCAGGTCTAGACCACACTCCAGAATTTACAAGGACCCAACAGTTCTAGTAGTTTCCTCCAGAGCAAGCAACAGTGCGACAGTGGCGAGTAAAAACTTCATTTTAGGCAGAAACCTGGGACAGGCCCAGACCGAGACCCAGACCCAGGCCCAGACCCAGACCGAGACCCAGACCGAGACCCAGGCTCTTGGTAGGCGGTGTCTGACGACCGGTTGGGGTTAGAATGAAGAGTGGCAATAACAGTCCCAAAAAATAGTAGTTTGTAGTAGTTCTTTGTAGTAGTTCATGGCATAACAGGGCACTGTGTGGCATTACAAGGCACAGCAGGACGTAGCAGGACGTAGCAGGACGTAGCAGGACGTAGCAGGACGTAGCAGGACACCACAGAGCGTAGCAGGACGTAGCAGGACGTAGCAGAACATGTAGTGGGACCATGGCAACAGCTGCTACCATGACTACTGTGTTGCAGTCTCAACGGCTGCAAATGGAGACCTTTCGCAACGCCGACACTGACGCTAATGTTTCTTGGCCCGATTGGGTCTTATAGATCATGGCATCTCCTTCTATGGACTAAGCAACAGCGTGACATTTGTTTACAATGTTTGGTACGTTTGACAAAGTGCAGTGTGAAAGCAAACTGAAACCAGAAAAGAAGAAGAAGAAATGCAACAATGTTGTAACTTCAGCCCCAGGTTGCACCAAGTCTACCAAACAACGGGTGTGAAAGCGACCTAAGTAAGCTCATTCAGTTTTTACAGAAAGAAATTGGCAAATTTGAGTTGTACTTCACCCTCTGAGCAAAAGTCTACCATTAGTCTTAGGAATCATTGCCTTGCCTTCACTGCCCCTAAGTGTTCAGATGAATGCATTACAGGCGTGAGCAACTGATAATAGAAAAAGGATAATTCAACTGAAATGTCACCCTGTCATTAGAAAGGGAATCGCCAGTGTGAATGTACATATTAGTTCATTTATTTAGTTCAGGTTTTTGTTTCACAAATAAAACACTTTACTGTAAATGCATTCTATTATTCCTTTGATTAATTATTCAGTTTGTAAAACATAAACATACAAAATATACCCTATATATAAAAAACAATTTTATGTGGTTACCTATGCCGTATTTGGAGCGGTAGTACTCTTTGGTGAAGTCGTCACAATCAGCGATGATCAGTCTCCTGCCCCACACACTCACCTCCCGACCTACAGTCAGGTCACAGTCCTTGTAAAAATCCTCAGTGACTGCTCCTGTCTGCAGGGGAGGGAGAGAGAGAGAGAGAGAGAGAGATGGAGAGAGAGAGAGAGAGAGAGAGAGAGAGGGAGAGAGAGAGAGAGGAGAGAGAGAGAGAGAGATGGAGAGAGAGAGAGAGAGAGAGAGAGAAGAAGGGGAGAATAAGATCAGTGGCAAAACCACATCTAAAACTTGTTTGAACTTTTTGAATTCAGCGTTTAATGTTCATGAATAATTTATATGAGCTGCAACAAATCAAAATTTTACTGTGCAATTAACTGTCTAAGAAATAATTGTGATTAACAATTTAATTGTCTCCTTCAGTTGTGAATGAATCCCAGGATACATCTTTTGGTTACATCTCGGTTATATAATGTTAGCGATTGATAGCGGTAAAACAAAGAAAGGGCGATTATGTAATAATTGTTACGGGCCTAGTTATATGGTTTATGGATTCGTTTGGATGGAGTTTGAACTTAATCTGTCAATGGTGTTGAAATAAAATGTATTCATATTATGTGTGCTCATAAACATTAAAAGCATTACACATAGTCTGCTTTGTCTCTAGAATATATTCTAGAGACAAAGTTACAGAGAATATGCATCCATAGCTCTCCCAAGTTTGTCTAACCCTTTAGCCTTTTCTGCTCAGTTGCTACTACGTGATATGTTCGTGTGCTGTGTTTTGTCTCCAGAAGGTTAGTGTCTAGCAGAGATCGACCTGCACTATAGGTAACAGGTACCAGACTGCTACTGGAGAGGACCTCCACCCAAACACAGGACCTCCACCCAAACACAGGACGTGTCCCTAACCCCCCTTGGCCCTGCTTTTCAGAATTGACTCACTCGGCAGAGCTATGGTTGGACACAAAGTACCAAAACAACCGGTTATAAGGTCACAGTGAACTATGAACTACATGCTTGTTATTTATAACTGAACCTAATAATCACACTGCTTTTGCTCTTTAGCTCAAAATATAATGAATTGAACACATGACTAATATAATGCACTACGTGAATATAATGTTTATGAGCACACATGATATGAATACATTTTATTTCAACAATGGCCCCATACTCGAACAACTTTTTTTTATGGCGACTGTCGGTACTATTAGTCGGTACTAGTTTATTTCAGTTGTTTTTGAGGCTGACACAGGACATACTTTGAGGCTGTCCAGTATGTAGCGTTTCCCCTGTTTGGAACAGTCAAACACATTGAGCACTGTGCGATCCGTGAGCTGTCCGGGCTGCTTCATTCGAACTGAATGCTACGGAAAAATAACAAACACAAAAAAAACATTACACAAGATCTTTACACAACCAAGCAAAACCCTGCAAAAAACAGAGCGCTAGAGATAGAGAGACCAAAAGATAGATGAACAGAGAGAAATAGTTAGAGGCAGAATAATAAACTAAACAGACTAAACACACACATGTACTGTACATTTTGACTTTTCTGTTACCAGGATTGTATGTTGATAAGGCGGCTTACCCTTACTGCTCATATTGTGACAACTATAATGATGTGTGTATGTTTGTTTATCTCTGCATGCAACATGAGCATGTCCATGCAGAGTGATGCAGCAGCTTGTGTCTGTGTACATTGTGTGTGTATATGTATGCACTATGTTGGGTTGAATTTATTTAGACAGCAGATATTGTTTGTTTGTCCAATTTTTCGGACAATTAAATTATCTCCTAATAGAATAAACAGACAGTTAAGAAGTGATCAGTCAGGACGTGGTGATTTCCCATTGGATGATGGATGCCGGTCAACCTTTAAGACTGACATTTAATAAATAATATAAATGAAGTCATCACTACAAACCAAATCGCTAGCTACACACACACACACACACACACACACACACAGACACACACACACACAACACACACACACACACACACACACACACACACACACACACACACACCACACACACACACACACACACACACACACACACACACACACACACACACACACACACACACACACACACACACACACACACACACACACACACACACACACACACACACACACACTGTGGCTGTCTTTCAAGATGAATTAGGTTTCCGTCAGTAACTGGAGGAGAAAGCCAAACTGCTTGAGGGAGACTGGATGCTACAACCGTGCTGTCAGACTGAATGAGGGAGGGATGGTGGGAGGAAGATGCAAAGAGGTCATCCAACCAGAAGGAGAAGCACTGCTACTGCATGCCTTTAGTTTTAGAATAACCCTCTTTATGTCAAAACGTGCAAATGGACATGGAAATTGAACATGCGAGACAAGCTGTGAAACACATTCTGCTACAGTCGTGCTCTGCCTAAATGTTGCTCGCCACCCTTGAGAGTTTATCAAATGTTCTGACATTTCCAGTCTAGCACGTTCCACTCTATATTCCAGAGTATTCAGGGATTTCCATAACCTGTGTGTTTTTCCTTATTACTCTCCATGACAACAAAATGTAGACTTCCCTCTCTGCCAGGGTTCAACATTAGCACCATCTACCAGCCAAATGCTGATATAATATGCGAGTGGCTGGAAGATTTGCTTCGATTAAAGCCAAAAAAACAAACAGTAATATATTGAGTGGCTAGTAAAATGTGAACATTTACTAAAATGCACTCCCACGGCCAAGGGACACACTCGTTGAAGAGATACCTCACCTTGGGTAGTTTGCTGCGGCGGAGGAATTTGGCCGCAGTATCCCTCCCAGAGTTTGGGGGGATGATCTCCAGGATCTCTATGGTGTCATCAGCAAGAAAGTAGTGCAGTACGAGTTCCCGGAGGTCCCCGAACATGCTCTCTGAATCGTCCCAGAAGCACTTGAAGCGCAGGACTACGCCTTCGTGGTCCAGGAACTGCTTCAGCGTGTCACGCCTCTCGTACGGCCGGAGTGGCATCATGCTTTTCTCAATCTGGGCGAGGTGGGAGAGAAGAAGAATTGTTACATATTGTCATACATGCTTAAGAAAGATTTGGTTTAGTTTTTTTTTAATCTCCAACAATCAACATTATGGAGCCCCTAAGGGGACATGACATGACTTTTTCCCCTTTCTGGAGCTCACAAGATACTTTCTGGTGAGCACGCAAAAGTTTCTCATGCTCAAAAGAAACAAATCTAAGGCTGGCAAAATTAAGCTAACATTGTGTGGCTAAAGTTAATATTTCAGATTCAGTTGCCTTATCATCTTTAAGTTTGTTAAAGACACTATCGGCAACATTTCAGCCCAGTCTCATGGCAGTTCATGAAATGGTCACGTTATTTAATCTATTGATTCGTGCACAGGTCACGTTAAATTAGTTATTTTCTTATGTTGATTACGAGTTTTGAAGTAATGTATTACAATGGGAAGCCTATTTTGTGATCACAGGACGATTACGGTAGCGAGTAGTATTGAAAAGCAGGGAGGTTGGTCGGGGTGGAGGATGGGTCAAACAACACCCCGGAGACCGGAAACTAGAACATGGTAACCTGCACACAAATCAATAAATCAAAATAACATGACCATTTCACGAACTGGCGTGAGATCGGGGTGAACATTTCATTGCGTTTTAAGGAAGATGAATACCTCCTCCCTGGCAGCCATGTCCCTTGTGAGTACAACATACTTTAAAAGAGAAAAAGAAAAAACACCAAATAAAACAAAAAAGATAAAACACAATCATATACAAATCAATCTGATTCCATAAAAGAACAAAAACGGATGAGTTTCAGAAGGAGAAGAAAGAAGCATAATGCTTTTAAAGTCCTGTCCTTACTTTACTAAATAATATATTATAACAGAATAAAAAATATTATACACTACCGGTCAAAAGTTTGGGGTCACTTAGTAATTTCCGCTGCACTCCATTGTAGACAGAATACTAGAAATCAGTTGCATAGTTTTTTTAACCAGGGCAACTGTTTTCAGATTACATTATGTGCTTATATAACTGCAAAAGGGTTCTCCAATGTTTCTCACTAAAGAGGCGTTTTCATCAGAGAGACGCTGTGATTGGTGGATAGGATATGGAGCAGGGGACTGACGGCGACATAACCAATCACACCATGACAGACGCTCCACTTAGCACCAACTGCAATGTTTCATTTTAAATGAACGTAGCCTACTAGCAGTCTGGCACACGTGGGTGCTCAGTATTTTCCATGGGTGCTCGAGCTCCGGAGCACCCACGGTATCGGTGCCTATGCTCCTAGCCATCCCCATGCACCGATATTTAATGTGGGGATTCAAGCACAGCTTGTGCAATAGTTTTGTCAAAGGGGTACGTATCAGTGTTCTTTAATTGGGCATCAGTAACATTTAACAGAGTAACAATGTTGAAACAATTAGTTGATTAAATGTAATCCAACACATGAATAAAAGGAACAAAAAAGTCATCAACCATTTCATTTACAGCAATGGGAATATATAATTATCATTAATATTTTATCGACTACAGCATTAATAAGTACTTTTTTTTGTTAATCTGAATAGATATACATTGAAAGAAATTAGAAATGAGTAGATGCATCCCTGATCAGAAGAACAACATCAATCAGAACTGCCATTATTTGGAAAAGGCTGAAACCTTTTCTTGTTTTTAGAGATATTTTTGGCTTTTCATTTTGAATGCGAAATCAAAACTTGATTCTGTCATTGTTATATTTAAGAGAATGTGTCAGGACTCCCGATACCTACCTCTTCACGCAGGGTGCTGTAGGGGTCAGCAGGTATGGTAGCTGGGTTGTTCAGGCGTATCCCGAGCTTTGAGAAAAAGTTCTTTGTAAAAGTGTCACAGTTGGTCACGGTGAATGTGCGTGAGAAGAGCACAATCTGTTTGTCTAGGTTGAAATGGAAAATGTTGTAGAACTGGTCATCATTTGGGGGAGGCAGCGGGACACGCTGGCGGCGAATAAATGTTCCTGCCACGAGAAACAACAACAACAATGGTAAGGGACACATTAGAATACGTATCACCATATGTCAGACGTGAAGTCTGTGTACTTCGGGTAATTGATCGTTTAGAAGGGGTGGGGGATAAAGGCAATATAGCTTAGTATGCGACACATTCCTTTTAATGGAGCCCTACAATACTAAGCTGTTTACATTATTCATATATCATGTATACTTTTACTTGTAACAGAGTATTTTTTACAGCATGGTATTAGTATTTTTACTTAAGTAAATGAATACTTCTTCCACCACTGCATGTGAGCTACATTCATTACAGTGATGTATCACACCTTGAGGGATGCCACTGTTCTTGTACTCCGGCTCCACCACCTGTATGGTGTCATCTTCCAGGTAGAAGTAGATGTTGAACTTCCTGATTCGGTACGTCTCGTCTCGGGCCTCAGGCACAGCTTCCTGACAGTAGGCTTCAAAAAACAGAGCCTAGAGGGAAAAAAGGGCATTTAGAGAATGAGATTCATTACAGAAAGTATAGTTTATTAGTAGCCAACGTTTCAGTAATAGACAATTTGCCTGAAGATGGTCTACAAGGTTTGGTAAAAAACAAAAAACAAACACAACATGCTTTAAACTAAAGCCGCTGCTAAATATCAGTTGTGATTTGTTTACATTAGACATGCATATAACCAGTTATCCATGCAATAATATCTTAGTTAATTTAGTTTTTTTGTTGTTGAACATGTTAAAAAGGATAAATAGGAACATGTGTACATGTTAGTTAGCTCAGGAACATGTGTACATGTTAGTTAGCTCAGGAACATGTGTACATGCTAGTTAGCTCAGGAACATGTGTACATGTTAGTTAGCTCAGGAACATGTGTACATGTTAGTTAGCTCAGGAACATGTGTACATGTTAGTTAGCTCAGGAACATGTGTACATGTTAGTTAGCTCAGGAACATGTGTACATGTTAGTTAGCTCAGGAACATGTGTACATGTTAGTTAGCTCAGGAACATGTGTACATGCTAGTTAGCTCAGGAACATGTGTACATGTTAGTTAGCTCAGGAACATATGTACATGCTAGTTAGCTCAGGAACATGTGTACATGTTAGTTAGCTCAGGAACATATGTACATGCTAGTTAGCTCAGGAACATGTGTACATGTTAGTTAGCTCAGGAACATGTGTACATGCTAGTTAGCTCAGGAACATGTGTACATGTTAGTTAGCTCAGGAACATATGTACATGCTAGTTAGCTCAGGAACATGTGTACATGTTAGTTAGCTCAGGAACATGTGTACATGTTAGTTAGCTCAGGAACATGTGTACATGCTAGTGAGCTCAGGAACATGTGTACATGCTAATTAGCTCAGGAACATGTGTACATGTTAGTGAGCTCAGGAACATGTGTACATGTTAGTGAGCTCAGGAACATGTGTACATGCTAATTAGCTCAGGAACATGTGTACATGCTAATTAGCTCAGGAACATGTGTACATGTTAGTGAGCTCAGGAACATGTGTACATGTTAGTGAGCTCAGGAACATGTGTACATGTTAGTGAGCTCAGGAACATGTGTACATGCTAGTGAGCTCAGGAACATGTGTTCATGCTAATTAGCTCAGGAACATGTGTACATGTTAGTTAGCTCAGGAACATGTGTACATGCTAGTGAGCTCAGGATCATGTGTTCATGCTAATTAGCTCAGGAACATCTGTACATGCTAGTGAGCTCAGGAACATGTGTACATCTGACAGGCAAAAAAACTAAGTAACTGATTAAAATGAGGATTTCCATGTTCAAAAAGATGTAAGAAGAAGTTAAAAAAGAAGTTCTGGTCCCCTGACTTTTTACTATTTTTTTTTATTACCTTCTATGGACAAAGATATAGTTATAGCCGGGGAGCTGAATGCTGAGTTCACCTGTTTGTCGAAGGCTAGCCATGATGGCAGGGCACCTCCCTGGCCCTTAGGGTAGACAGAATACTTTGGTTTAATGTTCTGGCCGTCCAGCAGCTCTCCTCCAATGCCTGGCTTCTCACAGCCCACCAGCATAGGGACGCCATTGGAATAGTCAAAATGTTGAGATTTGTGGAATTTCTCTTTCCCCAGCTGTAGCACAGAAAGGACAGAGGTGGGAGAAGTATTTAGTACTAAATGGACATTTGAGTTTCAGGTTGATTTGAACGTGCTTACAATTGACAAACATACAAGGCGTGTATTTAGTGGGAATCAAACAAAATAAAGACAATTTCTGAGCAAGAGCAACTTGTGAGTTATTTGCAGTGTTGTGTGGTCACAAGATGATCGGGCTGCCTCTTCAGTTTAAGAAACGCTGTGTGATGTTTGAGTTGATATAAAGCCATGCCCAGCAGCGATGCTATGGCGCGCTGCGTTAGACCGCTGAGACTTATATATTTATATTATATATTATATTATACTGAGACTTATATATTTATATTATATATTATATTATATTATATTATATATTATATTATACTGAGACTTATATATTTATATTATATATTATACTGAGACTTATATATTTATATTATATATTATTATTATTATTGTTACATTCATTTTTTTCTACTTTTAAAAGGGCTAAATACTTTTCTACGTTTCTGTGTTTACTTAAACAGGCTCTGAAGATGAACAGGTGTGTTCAATAAAACGTCTTCTAGACATAAACAGGAAGTTGTCCTTAACAGCGAGTGTCCTCAGACTAGACTCCAGAGACACATCAGAGAGGTAGCCTAACGTCCACGTCGTTATGTTTTATATTTTAATGACAACTTAACAAAAAGGCATTCACGCGGACAGCTACGTAGTCTCTTCCCGTTTTCAACAGCTGTCGTCACTATGGCAACAACAGACGCTTTTGGCTGACGGTCGCCAGTTAACATGAGGCTCGTTCGAGATGAGCCGGGTCTGCGCAGAATCGATCACCGGCGATCGGCGCCCGTTGCATGCCGGTTAGATTTGTGTCCGACTTGATCCCGACTTGCGCTGACGTCATGCACACGTGGTCAACGATAATCTCACGAGAGCAAGGCGGCCGCAGTTCTGAGACCCAGGCGGCGCAGGTCTGAGACCAGGGCTGCAGTTCTGAGACCAGGCGGCGCAGTTGGTTTTCACCGACTGCAAGAGCCAGGCGGACCCAGGCGGACCCAGAGCATGCTGGGAAACGCCGGCCTCTCAGCTGATTTAACAGCTGATTGGTTCACGATCGACTCAACATGATGACGTTTTATATAAACCTTTTATTATTTTTTAATCGGAGGGATTTTAATTTCTATTTGTCTGATTTAAAGACTTATTCTGTACAGAACACATGTTGTGAGGCTGATAGTGACGTTAAGAAGTCAGAGAGACTAAATCTGATCAGATCACGGATCATCTCCAGTCTGTTGTTAATTAAAATCAGCAGCAGATCGCATGTAGAGCACTTTGAGAGCTACTCTGTCATAATTAAAACAACTGGAGACTGTGTACAAGCTGATATGTGGGTCTGATTATATTTTATTAAATCGGAATCGCACCACAGTGTTTTCGTCACTTCCTGTCCAGCCTGAAGGCGGCTGGAATCGGCTGAAAACTGTCCGACTTTACCGCAGCTTTTTGTCCCCGCCCCCGCTGCTGCCCCCTGCTCTCGTCTACTTTACAGGCGAGGCGCAGTTCATCTCGAACGAGCCTATGGACTCTCGTTAACCCGGAACACCTGTAACGTTAGCAACCTAGTTCAGGAGCTAGCATGCTACCTACAGTACCGGTAACGTTAGCTAGCTAGCTAGTTCAGGAGCTAGCATGCTACAGTACCGGTAACGTTAGCTAGCTAGCTAGTTCAGGAGCTAGCATGCTACCTACAGTACCGGTAACGTTAGCTAGCTAGCTAGTTCAGGAGCTAGCATGCTACAGTACCGGTAACGTTAGCTAGCTAGCTAGTTCAGGAGCTAGCATGCTACAGTACCGGTAACGTTAGCTAGCTAGCTAGTTCAGGAGCTAGCATGCTACCTACAGTACCGGTAACGTTAGCTAGCTAGCTAGTTCAGGAGCTAGCATGCTACAGTACCGGTAACGTTAGCTAGCTAGCTAGTTCAGGAGCTAGCATGCTACAGTACCGGTAACGTTAGCTAGCTAGCTAGTTCAGGAGCTAGCATGCTACCTACAGTACCGGTAACGTTAGCTAGCTAGCTAGTTCAGGAGCTAGCATGCTACAGTACCGGTAACGTTAGCTAGCTAGCTAGATCTAACGTTACCGGAGCTGACCTGAACGTTATGCTAAAGTCAAGACATTTGTGTGAAATAAACCAAATTCAGTAATCTTACTTGTTTGTTAGGAGAATTCCCGGGTAGAAATGGTAACGCCATGGCCGTAACAAGTCAATGTTATATATGTTTTCATTTAACTAGCTGCTGAACGTTTTGAACGGTTACTGGTTACCATGGAAGCGTTGTTAGGGTGCGTCTCTAAGCAACGGTGTGGAGGGGGCGGGGCATATAAATGATGTGTGTTGTTACGTCAAAATGAAATTGAGTAACTTTATGAATTAGTTTATGGAATTTGGAGAAGAAAAAAACGAGAAAGTGTGCAAAATATGAAAAAGACAAATGTTTTAATCTAAAGTTTGTCTCAAAAAACCAAAGAATGGTCCTTCAAATGTGATAAAAACACGCAAACTGTACACCTGTGCCAGCTATTCATGGCTATACCAAAGACGTATAGATATGAATTAAATCATGTCCAAAGTCACGTTTTAAGTGCATCTTCACAAATTCGGACAATCTTTTTTTAAACATTATTATTATTATTATTATTTATGACTGGACAGGGGACGAGGGACGACGACATGCAGCATGCGGAATCATCATAATGTATTGTAGTGGGGATACTATTTATAGAAAAATAATGGACATATAATGAAAGTATGTGGGTCAATGGGCATTCTTAAGTGGTATATGGAAGTCCTGGAGCTTTCTCAGTGGTTTACTGCGTTTACCTGCGTATCACATAGACTAAACCACTGGGTCACACTGGACTGGGTGCACACTGGACACACTGGACTGGGTGCACGCTGGACTGGGTGCACGCTGGACTGGGTGCACACTGGACACACTGGACTGGGTGCACGCTGGACTGGGTGCACACTGGACTGGGTGCACACTGGACTGGGTGAGCTAGAGGTCGCCCCACCAACTCTGACCTTTTTACCACAAAGTCAGGCTGCAGGTATAAATCCACTTACTGTTTAATGGTGGGCACAGAAACATGTGGTACACTTCAAGCCAGTGGTGTCAAACTCAATTTCACTTGGGCCACCAGACAAGCAAGTCAAATATCTTTCACTGTATTGCTGCATGTTTCTTTCTTAGTTTTTTTGGTATTAATCACATTTTTCATCATTTTTGTTGCCCCCCAAACACTTTGTTCACTTTTTCTCTTCTGAGTGTCAAGTAATTGCAACTTAATTCAATTTATTGTGAACCTAGGTTGGCCCGCGGGTCTCGAGTTTGATATAATATGCACTATATATAATAAGTGAAAGTAAAATCAAGCTTAGATAATAAACACATAACATGTAATGCCTCTAAAAGTTCAAGAGAGAAAAATATTGTATTGTGTGCCAATGCACATAAATTGTCATACATAAGAAACAATTCAATGATTTTGTTACTTTTATTTGTTGATCAAACACACTGTAGACAGACCACAGCTTTCATTGCATTGATTTATTGCTACACACAATATATTAAAAAAAATAGAGATGGGGGGGCACATCAATCTCATATCCATCAGCACTTTAACCCTGAAGATGACTCATGTGATATAACAGAATATATCAGTGGCACTGATGCAACAGTGTGGGCAGCAGCGGTGGAAGAAGTATTCAGATCCTTTACTTCAGTACTACAGTAATACCACACTGTAAAAGTACTCTGTTACAAGTAAAAGTCCAGCATTGAAAATGTTACATGAAGTATTCACATTTTAGAAAGTGTAAGGGATCCAAATAGTTGTGTGTTTAATGGTCTAATTATGTCTGCTGGACTTGGAGGCCGTTATATTGTCAGCTAGTTCATTTATAATAAAACATCAGGTGTTATAAACTACATGTGTTTTGTGCGCAAACATCTTGATTTGTAAAGCAACAAAGCCGTCAGATGAGTGTAGAGGAGTAAAAAGTACAATATTTCTCTCTGAAATGTAGCAGAGTAGAAGTAGAAAGTGGCATGAAAAGAAAATACTCAAGTACAGTACAAGTACCTCAACGTTTGTACTCAAGTACTGGAGTAAATGTACTTAGTTACATTCCACTGCTGGAGGCACATTTACAATGCTTGGCTTAATTGTGCGCGACCAGGCGGCGATTAGCGACGCATTCATTGATTGTGGTACAATGACAGTTTGGAAAAAAATAAATAAAAACTTTTCTCTTGGCCAAAAATATTTTTACATGTTTGGCCTGGAAAAATGGAGTATTTTAAGAGGGTCATTCTGGTCTATCCGAGAAGTCCCACATTATAATCAACTTGTAACATGTACAGAATAAAGTAGACAAAACCATGTGCAGCGAATGTAGAAACAATAGAAATAGAATAAGAGTAGAACGGACATTTTGGCCGTGTGTCATTTGACTAGTTCATGAGGAAAATGGCAAAAGCCCCCATGCTTTCTAACCCGCCACTGCTCGACTGTCCTTAGTGAGTCCGTGACTTTCTGCAGCTGCACACACAACGCCGCCCGCACCATCCTGCTGGCCGTTCTACTCTCTTTTCTATTTCTACCGTAGAAACACAGAGCTATAAGCTAGCTTGAAGTACGTTGCTAGCTGTCAAAACGCTTGAAAGCCCTCCAGCTTGATTTATGTTTTCCCTATAGCTTTATTTCACAACATCAAAAGGAATAACTGTTGTTTTTATGTTTGGCAGACCCTAAGACGCCAGGCCAAGCAGGAATCCTCCAATGAAACCACTCGTGACAACGATGTTCTTCTTCACAAACACTTGAGACTGAAAAACACAGAAAAATACACAGTCAGTACATAAAGTACAAAGTTACACTCTAGTCTGGATTTATTTATTCACTCGGAAATGCAATGCAGGTGAATTAACCTTTCAAGTTAAGTATGTTCTCTGATTATGTACATTTAAAAAAAAACAGGAACAAACCCGAGTCACACAAAAGGAAACAAGGTGAAAAATTATTAAAATCCTGTCAGCAAGAATTAAAAAAGGATGGATGAAAAACCAGCATGTTGGATTCTGTAACTCATCATTTGAAGGCGAGTACAGTTATTTTACAGTCCAGCCCAGGGGGGCAAACATACGGCCCGTGGGCATGAACCGACCCGCCAAAGGGTCCAATCAGGCCCGCCAGATTTTAAGCCAAAAGTGTGAAAATGGTGACAAAGTAATTAATTCCAAATTCACAACTTTAATCTCAGAGAATATCAGTTATTTTTCTGTCGATTTACAACTTTAGTCTAAGAAATTCTGAATTTTTTCTTGGAATATTGCCTCTCCATTTTGGGTCTGTGACTTCATGATTGTTCTGCCTACAATGATAATACGTACATGATATACTTCGTTGACCCCAAAGGGAAATTTGTTTTGGACTGTCTGTTCCCCAGCTTTACAAAGAAAACATCCTCTCACGCAACACAACCTATGATCTCATGTACATTAGACAGGTCCCCATACAGTAAGCACCTTGACTTCTTCTTCCACTGGCCGTAGATGCGGTCGTAGCAGAAGCAACTTCAACATCCAGCTGAGAAGAAACTCTGTGGCGGAGAAGGTTTGGATCTTTCTTCAGTTGTTTACCGGTCCGGCCCCCTTAAGATCTAATTAGGTGGGTGTTGTCTATGTGGTCTATGAACTAATATGAGTTTGACACCCCGGGTCTAGCTACACGGAGTAAGTTAAAATAATTGTTTTTTCAAGATGGATTTTTCCAGTTTTGACTGTAATTTGTGTCAATACTATCCGCAAAGGTCCACTTCCGGGTTTGCATCGGTGCTGCAAGAGATCCCGCCGGATGCACGTCTTTTCACCTGGATGTCCGTCCCCTTCCTCCATCTTTGTGTTGCTGTTCTAACCTCCGGTGGATTTCTGAGGACTATGGTTACCTGGTCCTCAGATCTCTGCAGGGTAAATCCAGACAGCTAGCTAGACTATCTGTCCAATCTGAGGACTATGGTTACCTGGTCCTCAGATCTCTGCAGGGTAAATCCAGACAGCTAGCTAGACTATCTGTCCAATCTGAGGACTATGGTTACCTGGTCCTCAGATCTCTGCAGGGTAAATCCAGACAGCTAGCTAGACTATCTGTCCAATCTGAGGACTATGGTTACCTGGTCCTCAGGTCTCTGCAGGGTAAATCCAGACAGCTAGCTAGACTATCTGTCCAATCTGAGGACTATGGTTACCTGGTCCTCAGGTCTCTGCAGGGTAAATCCAGACAGCTAGCTAGACTATCTGTCCAATCTGAGGACTATGGTTACCTGGTCCTCAGATCTCTGCAGGGTAAATCCAGACAGCTAGCTAGACTATCTGTCCAATCTGAGGACTATGGTTACCTGGTCCTCAGGTCTCTGCAGGGTAAATCCAGACAGCTAGCTAGACTATCTGTCCAATCTGAGGACTATGGTTACCTGGTCCTCAGATCTCTGCAGGGTAAATCCAGACAGCTAGCTAGACTATCTGTCCAATCGGAGGACTATGGTTACCTGGTCCTCAGATCTCTGCAGGGTAAATCCAGACAGCTAGCTAGACTATCTGTCCAATCTGAGGACTATGGTTACCTGGTCCTCAGGTCTCTGCATGGTAAATCCAGACAGCTAGCTAGACTATCTGTCCAATCGGAGGACTATGGTTACCTGGTCCTCAGATCTCTGCAGGGTAAATCCAGACAGCTAGCTAGACTATCTGTCCAATCTGAGTTTTCTGTTGCATGACTAAAACTACTTTTAACGTACACACGTTCCACCAAAACAAGTTCCCTCCTGAGGTTATTTAGCAGCGGCACCGTGGCTCCGTCTGGCGCTTAGCACCGCCCAAGACGATTGTGATGAGTTTAAAGAAATGCTGATAAAGCAGAGCATGTTTTTCTCCAATCCCAGAATGCTGTGTGGACTAGCCAGACCCTCCTCCGCAGCGCTGTGGAGGAAGGTCTGGCAATGCGAGACTATGTCAGTACCGACAAGATACACAGGGAAAAGAGAGACGGGTATGACATGCAATTTGGGTCTTGAAATCAAACAAGGGTCGTTGGGGTTATTTGGCAAGCAGTTCGACCACAAGAAGGTACCAAATGTACATTATTTCTTCAAGACTGATCTTACCTTTTCAAAAAATGTGTTGATCTCTGGGCCTGCCTGATTGGTGCCCTTCTTTAATTGCTTCTTAGCTTTGTTGACATCCTTCTCTACTCTCTTCCAGTCCACTTGGATATAGCCACTATTGTTAGCAATCTGGGGAAGGAGCCAGGCAAGTTACACAGAGATGAGGCACAGTCACCATCTTCTTTGTATTCTGCTGATAGGTTTAAGGTCCTTGCACTCTGACAATGAACACCACCTCACGTTGTGCCAATCATGTTTACACACTGCCTCCAAAAATGATGTCGATCATAAAAAGAATTCGGAGCATGTTGACTTCCTTAGTTGTCCTCAGTGTTAGTTTTAGTCATATTTTGTCATTCACGTTTTGTTAGTCAAGTTTCAGTCGACTGAAAGTCTCGTCATTTTAGTCTAGTTTTAGTCAAGAGAACTCAGATAGATTTATATATATATATATATATAAATATATATATATATATATATATATAAATATATATATATATATATTTAGTCAAAACATTTTAGTCTTTTTAAATAAAATTATTTGAGATTATTTCTGATTACCATTTCAGTCAAATACTGTTTCACACATCTCAAATATTGGTTAAATGTCATAATTACCACAAAATACACTTCTGGCGTCTGGTTTTACAGCGAGCCTCTTCCTTCATGCAAATACTATCTACGGCACCTGGTTTTGTTGCCTACATTTCTCCAGCCGCTCTGCAAGCTGTTTAAGAGCGGCTTCACCAGCACATCGCTACCTGGATGTGTGGCGGCTAGATGAAAAAAAAGCAACACGCCGAATCTCTTGATGAGCCGCAGCCGAACCGGATTGAACCGCCTAGTGGTGGAAACTACTGGGAACCAGGTGATTGGCCGGTTTGGAACAGGCTGAAACGGCCGCTGCACTAGTTCATGACGAAAATGAAGAGAGATTTTATCTTAGTTTTTATTTTATGCTAAACATTTTAGTGTTGTCTTTTTTTGTCAACAATAATACATGTTCATTTAGTCTTAGTCAGCGTTTTTAGACATTAGTGCAGTCTCGTCATCGTCTCGTCTTTGTCATGGAAAAAAAAAGGTCGTTGACGAACATATTTAGTCTCGTCTGACGAAATGAACACTAATCCGGAGCAAGCATTTTGAGAAGAAGCCATGAGCCTATTCAGAAAGACGCTTGCAGCATAGACATACACACGGATAGCTCCAAATGCTACAGATATCACACCACTCGGCTTAAGAAAGTCGGTGTGTATGTTTACGCAAAGTCGTGTTGTCATGTTGCTAACGCAACATTGCACAGTTAGAGAGGACAGCCCAGCGAGGAAAACACTTCTGCTAACCGAGAGAAGCGAGGGAAAAGCTGTGGGAGAAGGAGAGAGAGGCAGAGTGACATGCAGTGTAGCATTTTGTATTGGTTTTTGTGAGTGACAAATGTATAGGACGACAGATGCGAAAAAATAATTAGAAAATGTCTCAGTGTGCAAGGACCTTTAGCCCGTACACGTTTATGCCGCGTGATAGAAGAATACCTGCAGCAGCAGAAGACCTCCACCTACAGATGTAGCAGCAACCTTTCCAACCTTCTGGAAGAGATATCCTGCACACCTAACATTAAATCAAGACAAAGCACGACAGTTAATCTAGCATAATGACTTCAACATCCTGTATTAACCCTGTACTCTTACACTACCTACACCTTGATACTGTGCATGCATCGATATGCAGCCGCATCATACTGATCCCTATTGTTAACCAAGTTATGTTTTACATTCTGCACTCACCCATTCGGCCTTGTTTCTCTCAAGCTACACAGCTATGTTTCTTATTTGTGTTTAAAAGGTGCCCTGACACACATATTTCATTACTTTGTGGTAATATCTGAAGCTCTACCATGGACTCTAACATTTTTTGTGGAAAAAATGCCTTGATTGGTATAGAAAGCCTGCAGGAAGACTCCGTTTGATTTGTGCCAGATCTCATTCAAATTCAACGAGCTAAGCTGCTAGACTCTGATTGGCCAACAGGCAGCCAACGAGAGCCTGGCTATCAGCATCCTTTACCCAGCGCAACTGGGCGAGCTCATGAATATTAATGAGCTCAGGCAACATGATGTCAGACTGACCAGCTGTTGTAATTCGCCTGATTTCTCCTCTTATTTCTTTTCAGTGGCGAGAGCTGACAGGAGGTAGCAGTTCACTTTCACATTCACCACGTAACACAAACACATATGGACCGAACATGTTTGTGTGGCCGGGCACCTTTAATATGTTAGTTTATGTATGTATGCACCATTCACCAAGGCAACTACCACATACAGTATGTGTAACGTACTGATATTGTTTAGAATCCATACTGATAAATCGTTTGGATTTGCACCTTTTTGTTATCTTAGACTTTTATATTTGCATTCTACCCATTTTGTATTGCGACAGCTGCACAGCCATTTCCTTTGGCATAGGTGCCAATACCGTGGGTGCTCCAGAGCTCAAGCACCCACAGAAAATACTGAGCACCCATGGCGGAAAACATAATTGGTGCCTATGTCCCTTAGGATAATTAAAGGTGCCTCTTATCTTAAATGACAATGAATGGACCCAACTCAACGAGAAGCACCTGAAGGCAGGACAATGCATTACCAATGAGAACATTTACCATCCACTCACTCCCCCTATGGCCAGCTGTGTTGCTACGGAGTATTTCTCCGCAACGGGGCCAGAGTTCTTCCCGAAAAGGCGGTTCCACCATCGCTGACGTTTGGCATATTCTGTCAGGTCCACGACCTTGTCGTAAAGCTCGTCTACAATCTCCTCTGCATGGAAAAATAAAAAACATCAGCATACATTAGCAACGTGTATTCAAGCCCATGCCTGCCAGTGTGAGGAATAAAGATCCTGTGAGTCATTAAAGTGAGAAACGTTCTCAAAATAATGACTTAATATTAGGGTGGGGATCCCAATACTTATGCCACAATACAATATTATTGCAAATTTAAACATATTGCAATATATTGCAATTTATTACCTTTTTTAAAACTTCTAATTTTTCCCAATTTCAAATGACGTCCCCAAAAGGAAACTTTGTCAACAGCTGTTTTATCTAAAAAGAAACATTTCTCTGTTTATTCACATCACTTCAATTTTATTGCAGCAAAATGGGTCAAACTGACCAACACATATAATAAATAATATAATAAAAGATCCATACCTGGCGCCTGTGTGTCGATACAGTATTGCCACTGAAAATATCGCGATACTATGCTGTATCAATTTCTTCCCCCACCCCTACTTAATATGTCAAAATAATGACTAACAATGTCAAAATAACGACTTAAAATCAAATATAGTGCTATGTGGAGCGGTACTGACGAAGCAGTTGAGTGATCTAGAGCAGTGCTATTAACGTTAGTTAAACAGAAGTTCCCTGAACATATATTCAACTCTATGTTGAATTTGTGTTGGAAATGATTTTCTTTCGTGTTTTAAAAATTCAACAAGCAATTTGTTGTATATCAGCAGAATACGGCAAGCAGCAGAAAGGTAGAACTCAGTACACCTCGAATATCTGTTTATTTATCGCAAGTAATATCGTTATCGCAGTATTTACAACGTAAATAGCAGCCCTGCTTTCTATCTGGACCACCTTGTTGTGGAAACAACAGATCTCGGTAGTTTGCTTCAAAAAAGCCCTGTAGGGCGTCTTTTTCAGAAAGGTTGAAGGTTTTTAATCACATTCAGTAAACATCTCACTGTCCTACTGCTAGGGTGGAAGGAGCTCAATCTGTAGGGAGTTGGGTTGGGAGCCGGAGGGTCTCTGGTTCAAATCCCCAGACATACCGAAGTATGGTGGCCTGGTAGCTGGAGAGGTGCCAGTTCACCTCCTGGGCCTTTCTATGGGCAGCCCATACGTAACATATACGTAGTGAGCATGTGTGTGTAATAACTGAAACATTTGAAAACATTGTAATTTCCCCTTGCAGGATTAATAAAGCGTACATAATAATTATCATTATTGCTATCCGCAATGTATAGGCTAATTGTATTTTATGATGATAAAATTACTGATTATTTAAAAGGAGCGTGGTTGGTTTGGTGGAGGCGATGTTGCCTTTAACTTAATAAATATAAAAACATACTCAAATGTTCGCTGAGTGAGTTTAGCCTGCAGGATTTGGTATAGGTCGGCTTCTTGAGCCATGTGTTGCCAATGCGTGTATGGGAATTAGGTTTTAATATGTTGTTATTTGCTCTCAGATGCTGCCAGTGTTGCAACTAAAATAACTAGGCAACGACAGTTTATGGGAAGCACAAGTGTAATTATGGTCAGACCTTGTGTCTGACTGATGAGGAAGTGATAATATATATACTATATACTATATAAGCGTTGTTATTTACACATTTACAGCGTAAAACTCCCTCTGGTGGTTTATTGTCCTGAAGCTCAGAATAATAAACTCTAGTTTACCAATCTGTCCACATGGATGGAAATTGACAATCTGTATCCTCAGTTTACCAAACCGTGCACACAGTTTATTTAAGTTTCTCTTCCAGGATCTTAGGGGGGCTCCGTAGAAAAAGTTGCTTGTTTTGGGCTTGTTTTCACAGGCCTGGTTGCGTATTTGTCTCGCGAGATCTGGCAACACTGGTCACGTTGGCAGAAATGGGCTCCCATAGGGAAGCGATGCCATGCAGTAGTGACTGGCTAAAACAAACAAGTCAGTACTGCCATATTAAATTACTCCGTCTACAACATGTGTACTAGTGATAAAGACTTAACGCGTTTCAAACGCTGCACCGCCGTTACCTGGCAACAAACACACGTGAAACTAATGTAAAGTTAGCTTCAACGCTAACTACGTCTAACACAACGGGGTGTCGGCGTTTTAAAGATAACACATGTGACATATGTGTTTAAAAACGCTCCTCGGGTGCATTAAGTACTCAGAGCAGCCGTCGTCTCGGTGCAGATATTATAGATATTATAGATATTAATGAGTTTACAGGCCTGCTTACCCTTGTCGCGGTTCGCCATTTTGCAGCTGGGCTGTCCTCAGATGCTGCTGCACGTCAGCGTCACTTCAGTAATAAAGGAAAGGAAACCGACGTGAGCCATAATAATAATAATAATAATATATAATAATAATAATTCATTTTGCAGCGGCTGGGCTGTCCTCGATGCTGCTGCCGAGACGTGGCCATAATAATAATAATAATAATAATTCATTTTGCAGTGAGCTGGGCTGTCCTCAGATGCTGCTGCACGTCAGCGTCACTTCAGTAATAAAGGAAAGGAAACCGACGTGAGCCATAATAATAATAATAATAATAATAATAATAATAATAATAATAATAATTCATTTTGCAGCGAGCTGGGCTGTCCTCAGATGCTGCTGCACGTCCGGCGTCACTCAAGAAATAAAGGAAAGGAAACCGACGTGAGCCATAATAATAATAATAATAATAATAATAATAATAAGAAGAAGAAGAAGAAGAAAAAGTGTAAGCAGGGGTGTTGGTTAAGGAAGTAAAGGAAACCGAGACGTGAGCCATAATAATAATAATAATAATAATACTATGTAATAATATGTAATAAGAACACAAAGTGTAAGCAAGGGTATTATAATTATTTATTTAACATATAAAACAAGCACAACATATACTAATAGGCCTACCACAAACAAATGTCAATGCAAAATAGGCTTTGTATCTTATTTGTATTCTTGTACATTGTATATTCCTTCTCTGCACATTGTATGGATGTATATTGTATCCTAATAATTTCATTTATATTCTGTGCTGTATGTATGACTGATGTAGGTTTGCTGCTGTAACACCATAATTTCCCATTTTTTGGGATCAATATCTATCTATCATCTATCATCTATCATATATACAGTGCCTTGCGAAAGTATTCGGCCCCCTTGAACTTTTCAACCTTTTGACACATTTCAGGCTTCAAACATAAAGATATACATTTTTTATTTTTTGTGAGGAATCACCAACAAGTGGGACACAATTGAGAAGTGGAACGAAATCTATTGGATATTTTAAACTTTTTTAGCAAATAAAAAACTGAAAAGTGGTGCGTGCTAAATTATTCGGCCCCTTTACTTTCAGTGCAGCAAACTCACTCCAGAAGTTCAGCGAGGATCTCTGAATGATCCAATGTTGTCCTAAATGACTGATGGTGATAAATAGAATCCACCTGTGTGTGATCAAGTCTCTGTATAAATGCACCTGCTCTGTGATAGTCTCAGGGTTCTGTTGAAAGCGCAGAGAGCATCATGAAGACCAAGGAACACACCAGGCAGGTCCGTAATACTGTTGTGGAGAAGTTTAAAGCCGGATTTGGATACAAAAAGATTTCCCAAGCTTTAAACATCCCAAGGAGCACTGTGCAAGCGATCATTTAGAAATGGAAGGAGTATCAGACCACTGCAAATCTACCAAGACCTGGCCGTCCCTCTAAACTTTCAGCTCAGACAAGGAGAAGACTGATCAGAGATGCAGCCAAGAGGCCCATGATCACTCTGGATGAACTGCAGAGAACTACAGCTGAGGTGGGAGAGTCTGTCCATAGGACAACAATCAGTCGTACACTGCACACATCTGGCCTTTATGGAAGAGTGGCAAGAAGAAAGCCATTTCTCAAAGATATCCATAAAAAGTCTCGTCTAAAGTTTGCCACAAGCCACGTGGGAGACACACCAAACATGTGGAAGAAGGTGCTCTGGTCAGATGAAACCAAAATCAAACTTTTTGGCCACAATGCAAAACGATATGTTTGGCGTAAAAGCAACACAGCTCATCACCCTCAACACACCATCCCCACTGTCAAACATGGTGGTGGCAGCATCATGGTTTGGGCCTGCTTTTCTTCAGCAGGGACAGGGAAGATGGTTAAAATTGAGGGGAAGATGGATGCAGCCAAATACAGGACCATTCTGGATGAAAACCTGTTGGAGTCTGCAAAAGACCTGAAACTGGGACGGAGATTTATCTTCCAACAAGACAATGATCCCAAACATACAGCAAAATCTACAAAGGAATGGTTCACAAATAAACGTATCCAGGTGTTAGAATGGCCAAGTCAAAGTCCAGACCTGAATCCAATCGAGAATCTGTGGAAAGAGCTGAAAACTGCTGTTCACAAACGCTCTCCATCCAACCTCACTGAGCTCCAGCTGTTTTGCAAGGAAGAATGGGCAAGAATGTCAGTCTCTCGATGTGTAAAACTGATAGAGACATACCCCAAGCGACTTGCAGCTGTAATCGCAGCAAAAGGTGGCTCTACAAAGTATTAACGCAAGGGGGCCCAATCATTTAGCACGCACCACTTTTCAGTTTTTTATTTGCTAAAAAAGTTTAAAATATCCAATAGATTTCGTTCCACTTCACAATTGTGTCCCACTTGTTGGTGATTCTTCACAAAAAATAAAAATGTTATATCTTTATGTTTGAAGCCTGAAATGTGTCAAAAGGTTGAAAAGTTCAAGGGGGCCGAATACTTTCGCAAGGCACTGTATGTATCTGTCTCTCTGTCTCTCTGTCTGTGTCTGTCTCTGTGTCTGTCTCTGTCTCTGTCTCTCTCTCTGTCTAGCCACCACACACATCCTTGACAGCCACCCCCCATTGACAAACATGACATCTATTTTGACCAATAGCTTGCTTTAAAATACAGTTACGTAATCATAATATAGCGCAATGAACCAATCGCAGGCCTTTTGAGGAGGGTCTTTTAGGCCTACTTGATGTGTGCGTGCGCGTGTTCGTCCGCGTGTTTGCAACACAGCTACCGGAGAAGGCCACGTGACCACACACCCCGCCCGCTGATTGGTCAGGGTGGCCGGAGGGCGTGCCGACGGTGGCGGCGTGCGTTTGCCTATGTGACACAATTACAACAACTTTGAGCCGCTGGTTAAGGGAAGTTTGCGATATTACCAAGTAGCCCTCCCTGCTAAAAGCCCGACATTACACCAGCTCCATGCACGCACCGGCACGGGAATACACGCTGAGTTTGGTGTACAATGAGGAGTGTGGAGGGTAACTTAGAGGGATCATTTCCTTGAGGATTTGGCAACAATTACGCGACGCCCCGTTTCAGTCCTGGATAGCTGTGCAACACTTTTCATTGTTATTGCATTTTGCCGGAGTTCCTCGGTATTTCTCTTCCATGAAATCGTGCGGAGTGTCGCCCGGCGCTGCGCCCGCTGCAGCCCGGAGCCTGGGCGCTGCTGCCCGGAGCCTCGGCGCCGCTGCTGCCCCTCCTGCCCGGAGCCTCGGCGCTGCGTCTGCGCCCGCTGCTGCCCGGAGCCTCGGCGCCGCTGCTGGTAATGACGAGGAGAAAATGGCGTCGGGAGCAGCGACTGACATCGAAGAGGACTTTCCGAGGCTCACAGCGCAAGAAAAGGAGAGCTTGGTCGGAGCTGACAGGTTAGACGGCCCGCTGTGTGAACGCGCTCACTCGCTTCTTTTCTGCAATATGTGTTTTTGTTTACGCAGTTTGGAACAAGAAATATGATTGCCCCCCCCCCCCAGTAACACGGAACCGCCTGTGTTGTCTGTCCTCTACTTGCAGCTCACTGTTTGGATTTCACAGGCTTCAAGAAGATGGCGCCAGAACGAAGGCCTTGCTGTTAAAGGTATGCCACAGAACAGGAACAGCCGGGTCCTCTGATTAGTGCCATTATATCCCACCTGAAATAAGTGGTACAGACCTACACGAGCCCCACGTTACCCCAACTTTGAAGCTGAATCAGCTGTGCACGCAGCATTCAGTCATGGACGTAATCCCTGCACGCAGGCTACCAAGCAACACTGTCACAAAGCGCAGATTAACACGGCTCCGGTACAGTTCTGCAGCAGCAGACGGGCCCAGATAGTCGACCTGCAGGACGATATGGAACTCTACCCTGCTAAATGCGTTGTTGAGAGATTAGGTGCCATGCTATGTGATCTAGCATGTCGTCTGGTGGAAACGGGTCTCAGAGTAGATCAACACAATGGTCCTGCGTGCACGCATAAAGACAACACGTTGACGTGAACCTTACAACTGCTGCTAAACTAGAGGGTTTCTAACAGCTTGTTCACTGTGATATGTGACTTTTAAAAGCATGGCAGCGAGCCACAGAAGAGGGTAACGTTACATGCACACGTCCTTAACGAGAGGAAAGGACAGGGTTGACAGAAATACTGGTTTCCCTCAGCCCTCGGTTCCTTACAGTGTGGCTGTGCGTCACCTCCCTCTGCTAGCAGTTAGCATGTAGTTAGCATATCCCCTCTTCACTACTGCTGCACCACTTAGCTAGCTAGCTGACAATATAGAGGAGAAACACACACATGGTAATACTTTAGGTTTGCAAACATAATGGTTGCTTGACTTGGGCCAAGATGGCGGGGACGGGAAGACATGACTAGCAGCAGTGGCTAGGCTAATCACATTCGCCAAACCTCATTACGACGAAGGGGTTCAGTGTTTGTAACAAAGATGACCGATTGTGAAGCTAGTTGCTAACTGACTGCATGGTGCATGGTGCTTACATAGCAGCCCATGTTGCCACCGTTAGCTCGCCCGTGTCTGATCGGTGTCTTCACCATGTGGTCTGCAGGGCTTCTTGTTCAACATGTGGTCTGCAGGGCTTCTGGTTGACTGGGCTGGCTGGTTAGTGGTTTTAGGGTGTACTTTCGTAACAGGCTCAGCCATGGCACTGCGTTATTCAGTTGCTTCCTACTTTGCGGATACCTGGCCAGCACAGACAGTCCTGTCTACATCATAGCATTACACTTCTAATGTCGCACTGTGGGTTCTTTCTTTGAGGAAACACCACATGTGTAAAGACGTGTCACGTTAAATCCTTTGGTAACTCTGGTGCTATGAATCCAGATTGATACCAAGTTCCCTTTACAGCTTCTCTTTGGACTGTACCATTTTAAAATGTGGGGGAAGGGAGAGTATTTCAGCATGAGGTACTGCTTACAGCTAAACATTAGAACACATGATTTTAGTGCCAACCCAATATCGTTTTTACAACTGCAGGATACATGTAAGTGTATTATATTTGCTGAATCACCTCTGCAGGGCCTTAGCTGACCTCTGTGGCACTATGCCAGCACTTCAAAATGTGTGTAATAATGCATGGGTTTTACTTTTTGGATGACATGGAAGTGTGAGGGATATTTATGAATGGGTTCTTCTGTGAATGTGAACACGGATGCTTTTCCTTCCGAGGAGCTTGCGGTATGGTTTAATCACAACATGATTTCATCTCTATTCTTTCAGCAAAGACTGCTCGTAACAGGGTCACCGAACACTTTGCTTTGACTTTTAAAGTCCCACACACTATGGCAGTTCTGAATGTTACACCAGGCTGCAAGTTGACTTAATATTCATTATTTTTTAATATTTATATATTCAAAAATTAACAAAACAATTACAAACAACACATTGAGACATGGAACGCGTCCCAGACCCAAAAAACAGTAAAGCTGGGAGGGAGGGCGACAAAACAACACACACATACACAGACACACACACGCACACGAGACCAGGGACCAATCACATGCGCAGGTTGAGGTCAAGGCTGTCCCAGGGTCCTTGCAGGCGTCCAGCAAACAGCACGTTTCTGAGTCCCAGAGAGCTGATTGGCTAACAGGTCATTCATAATCAAAACATTGACAGTAACGGGTACAGTAACATTAATCAAGGCGGACATTTTGGATGCAATATTGTTCCAGAACTGACCAACGGGAGAGCACACCCCGAACATGTGAAGACATGTACCTTGAGTTTTAATTGGGCAGAAAGTGCATAAAGGGCTGTTAATTGTTTCCACGTGGTGCATTTTGACGAGGACGAGAGATGTCCTATGAAGGACATTGTAGTGGTTCTGCTGATGGTCTGGATTGCGAGGTACTTCTGGGATGGTAGACCATCCACTCGGCCCTGGGCCGCCGCGTACCCGGAGCCTCTCACTAGGAAGGGCAGAGCCGCCGCAGGTTAATGTCATGGTTTAGTTGCAGTTGTGAGTGTTTTTTTGGGGGGTTTTTACTATTTTCCCTGATAGTTTGTTCCCATCCTCCGTGCGGCAGGACAGCCTTAACCCTCGTATGGTATTCGGGTCAATTTGACCCATTTCAAATTTTTAGAAGAAGAAAAATGGAACAAGTTACATTTTTTCTACCTGAATACGGCCTTACCTTATTTCCTGTGATAAACATGTATTCCTGACTCAATTCAGAACATCACTCTGGATATGACCACTTATGTTGTTTCCATAGTGGATTTTTAACATGAATTATAACTTATGACAAAAAACGAACCCCTCTTCCATGTTTAATTGTGTGCTAGTAGAGACTGATTGCATTCCCTAAACATATGTTACTTCAATTGTTTGAAATTGAGATAAAGACAATATCTGTTAATAGATTATGAAGTAACATTTTATTTCAGAATTGTTTTTAAAACCCCAAATAAGTCCCGGGTCAGTTTGACCCGATGGATACGAGAGGGTCCCGAAAGTGAAGACAACACGAGGGTTAAGTTATGGCATATTGCATCCAACATAATTGTTTGACTCTTTCTCTCACACACACGGTGTGTGCAGTATGGGCATGCAAGGGTAATTTGTTTAACCGTTAAATACTGACTGACAAGTTCCCTGTTTGGACATTCATCTGGTACTATGCAAAACCAGCCCGGTAGGCTTGGAACAGCTCCAAACCAGCCGCCTGTGTCTGATCATCACCTCTTTAACCCCGAGCAGCATTAATATGGATCTCTCCACCATCCACCTCTGTATTCTTCATGGCAGCTGCGGAGCATCCCTTTAACTCTACCTTGTTCTTGGTCCTTTCCTTCAGGCTGTTCGCTGCTATGATGCTCTCATCCTGAAAGCAGAGGGGAAAGTGGACCCTGACGTCTTCTGTCAACTGGGCCACTTCAACCTTCTGCTGGAGGACTATCCAAAAGGTGAGTCTGTGTGTGAATGCTGCCTCCTTCTTCCTTCCCAGTCTGTATCTCGGGATCAATTGCTTATCTTCTGATCTACAGTGCACTTGTGTGGGGATTTTCTTGTTTTAATGACAATGTGTGATTATTGTTATTTTTTTTATTGTTTTGATGTGGACCCCAGAGAAAATAGCACCCACTTCACAACATCCAGATGAAAGTCATTAGCGCTGTTGCTTTGATTTTCTACGCTCCTTCTTGTGTTTCAGACGACTAAGAGCTGCTGACAGGATCGTTCTGATCAGGCATTTTGTGCTGGTCTAGAAAACAAAACTGCGTTAAAGTGCAGCTGATTTGAAGATGTTGATCATTTTACATTGTCACTAACTGTTTACCTCCTTCTGTGTCTCTCCCTCTTTCTGTATCACATCCTTTGTTCTCAGCATTATCTGCATACCAGAGGTACTTCAGTTTACAGTCGGACTACTGGAAGGTGAGTTTCCATCTAACCTTTTTAAACACGTGGTCCTCATTCAAACAGACCATTGTAGTGAGTGTCAGAACATACAGTACCTGGAGGAACACCGGGCTCTTTATACGTATTCTACCAGTTTAAGGTGTAACCAGAGACTTAAATAATCTCATCTAATTTAATTTAATAGTCAGTAGTCAACGCCAACAACCCACACATGGTCTCCTCCGCGGTGATGCTCTGTCTGGCCTGCAGCCATCTTTACGCATTGCTTTTTGCTTCAAGTCTCGTCTTCAGCAAGTGAAACACATGTTTAAATTAGGAACACAGCCATGAAAAGGACATGTTAAAGGTCCCATGGCATTACAACTTTATGAGGTTTTTTTTAACGTTAACATGAGTTCCCCCAGCCTGCCTATGGTCCCCCAGTCGCTAGAAATTAGGGGGACCACTAAGGTCTATATAAAAGAGACTTCAGGTACAGTATTAGGGGACCACTAAGGTCTATATAAAAGAGACTTCAGATACAGTATTAGGGGACCACTAAGGTCTATATAAAGAGACTTCAGATACAGTATTAGGGGACCACTAAGGTCTATATAAAGAGACTTCAGATACAGTATTAGGGGACCACTAAGGTCTATATAAAGAGACTTCAGATACAGTATTAGGGGACCACTAAGGTCTATATAAAAGAGACTTCAGATACAGTATTAGGGACCACTAAGGTCTATATAAAGAGACTTCAGATACAGTATTAGGGACCACTAAGGTCTATATAAAGAGACTTCAGATACAGTATTAGGGACCACTAAGGTCTATATAAAGAGACTTCAGATACAGTATTAGGGACCACTAAGGTCTATATAAAATAGACTTCAGATACAGTATTAGGGGACCACTAAGGTCTATATAAAGAGACTTCAGATACAGTATTAGGGGACCACTAAGGTCTATATAAAAGAGACTTCAGATACAGTATTAGGGACCACTAAGGTCTATATAAAAGCATCCAAAGAGCATGGGACCTTTAAGGATCATCTTTATGCTACACTGCCCTAAAGCTCAGTCAGTTTTAATGCTCTGTTCACCTAATATGGACATTCTCAATAGTTGTTTAATTTCATATTCAAATGAGCTGATATACAGAGACAGAAAATTGAAAACATATCACTGTCCTAATACTTTTGTATTGCCAAGACCACGTGTTGATTTGGGATGGAAAGAAGCCTGGGTCGTTGTATGCATTGGGTTTCTATAGTACATGTGGAGGTACTATACTGTTCTGTGTAGGGCTGCAACTAATGATTAATTTAATTATCGATTAATCTGACAGTTATTTTCTTGAGTAATCTGTTGATAGGTACATACAATGTCAGAAAAATGTCCTTCTGAGATTCTCAAAGGCTAAGCTGATGTCTTTAAATGTCTTGTTTTGTTGGTCCCAACCTCAAAGATACTTGTTTAATATGAAGTAAAACCCATTCAGTGAAGACTAGCGGGTTGCACTGGCCGTCCTACACTCATATATACCAGGCACACACACTGACAACCTCTCAGTGGTTGCAGTGGAGAAAGGCTCAGAGGTACACGCTGTAACCATGGCGATGCTATAGTTGTTGACATGGTTATGCATGCTGAGTAGGGTTGGGCGGTAATACGATATACCGCAGGGTCTTAAAAATAGCAACGCTATCAGTTTCAGCACCGTCATTAAGGAGAATTCCGGCCATTTTTACATTAATCTTGATTGTCAAAATCAACCCCCCCCCCCCCCCCCGACCCGAATCAAATGAACAGAGACCTTACGTGACAACAAGATGCATTTTCAACTCAGACATTGTTTTAAATTCCCTTACCCTGGTCCTGGTCTTGGTCCTGCTGGTAGCTTGTAGCTGCTAGCCGATAACTCCTAGCTGCCGCCCGGTTAGTGTGTTCAGCCAGGCTTCTGTGATAATCATCCCGACAACAAGCCACGGAGCGGCGGTGGTGTGGCCATGTCCTCCAGAGGACAGGTCACATCTTGAAGCCACGTACATCATTTGCCCTGTGTCCATGGAGGTACACAGTCACTGATATGGTCAAAACCACTATAGTGGTTACCTATTTTTGAGGGCAATAAACCTAAAGTTTACGTGGCGAAGCCATGACCTGTCCTCTGGAGGACACCGCCGCCGCTCCGTGGCTTGTCCTCTGGAGGACATGGCCACACCGCCGCCGCTCCGTGGCTTGTCCTCTGGAGGACATGGCCACACCGCCGCCGCTCCGTGGCTTGTCCTCTGGAGGACATGGCCACACCGCCGCCGCTCCGTGGCTTGTCCTCTGGAGGACATGGCCACACCGCCGCCGCTCCGTGGCTTGTCCTCTGGAGGACATGGCCACACCGCCGCCGCTCCGTGGCTTGTCCTCTGGAGGACATGGCCACACCGCCGCCGCTCCGTGGCTTGTCCTCTGGAGGACATGGCCACACCGCCGCCGCTCCGTGGATTGTGGTCGGGATGATTATCACAGAAGCCTGGCTGAACGCACTAACCGGACGGCAGCTAGGAGTTAGCAGCTACAAGCTACCAGCAGCATCGAGACCGGGACCAGGGTACCTCTGTTGTCACGTAAGGGCCCTGTTCATGTTGCACAGACATTTTAATGGCATTTTGTGTCTGTTAAGAGGCACAAAGGCACTCTGAAACTGCCGTTTTAGCTCAGTGGAAGCTCATACACGTTGCTGCAGCTACTGAAGGGAGAGGAGGGGGGAGATGGTGGCCATGCACTGGGTGGCGTCGTCTCGAAGAAGAACTTCTGACCGATCAGATGGATCGGAGGAATGCAAAACTTAATGGGAGGAAACCGAGAAGTTCCTGGAAAAACTCCTACAGTGACCATTTGGGGCTCCAGATGTTTCTACCACTCCACAGTGAAGTTATCAACAATAGTGTGCTTCTCTAATGGCATATTTATTGTGATAAATTTCATTTTGTGTTTTGTCATCTTGTCCAAACTGTTATTTAATTGAGGCTGGTCTTTTTGAGGCTGATCAATTAAATAATGGATGTGTTTTAAGTCATGACATCGGCTTTGCTTAGCTATAGCATAGCATTTGACATTTAAATGTTCTGGCGTTAAATTGTCCAATAAGCTGTGATATGACAGGGTCCAGCCTCTCTTCTCCGTGCTCTTGGTGTGGATGAATACGCCCGTTTGGTTTGATGTTTCGCTGTGTGGAAAGCCAATTAAACCGAGGTGTTGAGAGCTGGACGGTGATCAGACCGGACATCTCTGGGCTCCTCGGGGTTACAGATCTCCACTGTGAAGTGAGGGTGCGAGGTTCTACCCTCTGCTCGATAATGGAGTGGTGGCAGACCAGGCGGCGGTCGTGATGTAGAATAGCCCGAGTTTGGAGCCCAATCGCAGGGCTTTCATTGGCCAGGGCTGGACTGGTGAGGTCGACCAAATAGGGCTCTAACTCGTCCCTCAACTAGGAAGGGGATCAATGTTTCCCATACATTGATTTATTTTTGCTGACTTTGACCGCCACATATTGATTTACTTGTTTGTTTTTTATAAGCGTACGCTGTCCTTTTCCCTCTGGCACTTGCATGCATTTACAACTTGGTACACAGTATTTCAGTATTGTAGAAGTTATGAATGAATGGATACATAATTTTGGGTAAAGCCCTTAATTGGTACAGAGATGTGTCATACTGTATATGAAAATGCCATGACACCATCCAGGTTATAACTGCTAACACTTAGCTTCTTAGCAATGTGGACGAGTGATCATTACAATGTGCTGAGGAAATGTGATGCTGCTGTTTGTAACAATTTTCCATCACTTTTTTTCCAGAATGCTCCCTTTTTATATGGCCTTGGCATGGTATACTTCCATTACAACGCATTTCACTGGTAAGTGTTTTAAAAGAAACAGTGTGTTGTGTGCATGGCGTCAGCCAGTGTTTATGTTTCTGGATTATGGTCTTGTTGGTTTTAGCTTTAGCTTTAGGCCATCCTCAAATGCTCTGACATTTTGGCAAATACTCGTTTTCAAAACGTAACATTACTACTGTTTGGCCGGCTCGCGAGCACTAACGAGTGTGTGTGGCGTGCCTGTTGTTAGTTTCCGGGCTAGCTGGATCTGTTGTGGTGTTGTAGTTTATCTGACGTTACTAGTTGTTGCAACGGCATGTGAAAAAGGCCAAAAAGAACGTAAATCTTGTAATCTTATAAATATTGACCCTGTTAAAATGGGTTAGTGTTAACGCCGTTAATCAGAACTATGTCAGAATATATGTTGATGTTCTGTTGTGACAGTTAAACAAATTGTTGTCATTCATTTTAGTGACAACTCATAAATAACTACAAATAACTAATGTTAGGGAAATCTGTTTGTTTTGTTACGCGTTTCTGGATTTTCTTTTTTTAATTTTATTTATATTGGCCGATATATCGGAATATCAGATTTTTAAATAACCAAATATTTTTTGGTATTGGGTTACAGTTTTTTGGTATACAGTCACACTTCACATTGTTAAGCTATCAGCATTTTAACCCTGTTTAATCCAGCTACTAGCTAACATTAGCTGCTGTTGGGTGTAGTGTTAACTAGCGTCACATGCAGCGATACTTCGGTTTCCTCGAACGTCCGTTGTCAAGTGTTTCTTTGAACTGTGAGGTGTCCACACTTGAAGGACCAGACTTCGGATTTCACTCAAAGTATATTTTATTTTGACCATTTAAACGGGTACCAGTGTAAATAGGTGAACAGGTCGGTACAGGTGAACAACCTTGAAACACAAAAGAAATGAAAAACATCGATTAAACAGGTATTTTTACCAATACAGATAAGGTTAAGTGCATTTAATCCCTTAAACACCAAACATAAACAACCAAACGAGAGTCCATGTGAGCTTACCCATCGCCCGTCCCAGTTCCTCACAGTGGATGCTTCCATGCTTCTGCGTCCTCTCGGTCCATCGCACCAGAGCAAGATGACTGATGCGCGTGTTTATACGCGCCGATTGAACTGGGCGCGAGCTTCTGATTGCCCAGTTTGGTTCACCTGGTCGAGCAGGAGCCATCTGCGGGGCGGCGTGCAGGGGAGACGGCACGCAGGAGAAGGAAATGGGATCGGTGGACGGGGGACAGCCACACCTCCGAAATCTGCGTTGTTATTCGGTCCGGTTGGTACCGGTCTTCTATCAGATTAGGGTTGGGTGCCAGCATAGCGCCGGTGCCGCACTATGATGTACCTGATGTCATTTTGCACTTGGAATGATTCCGTTACCTGGGAGCATCGTTTTCCTGGCTCTCGTTAACTACTCTCGGCTGTTCACGGCATGTGACCACCAGTTCTCTTGAACATGTTGAGCATATTTGGGCAATCGTTATGACTCGTCAGTGGACAAAGCATGCAACTCCAACGCTCATAACATGGTTCACATTCTGTTTCTTTTATTTTTTGAATATTAATTTATTCATTATAAATGATTCTGATGAATGAATAGTGTAATTGCTGATACATTGAGAAACCCGTATCTCACTCAAACCGCATGGATGGTCTTTATTTTTATGCATGTGGAGTAGGGCTGAACGATATTGTGTTTTAGCGTCGACATCGCGATGTGCGCGATAGTCCCATCGCGGGACGCTGTGATGTTGACGTTAATCCTTTTTGGCTGCTTGACACTGTAGAAAAGTAAACTTTCACCGTTGTCCTTTTACATGGTTATTACCGGCCGACCCTTCCCCTTTAAGACAGGTAGCCATGTGGACGGCCCCTTTAAGGCAGGTAGCCATGTGGACGGCCCCTTTAAGACAGGTAGCCATGTGGGCAGCCCCTTTAAGACAGGTAGCCATGTGGACGGCCCCTTTAAGACAGGCAGCCATGTGGGCGGCCCCTTTAAAACAGGCAGCCATGTGGGCGGCCCCTTTAAGACAGGTAGCCATGTGGACCGCCCCTTTAAGACAGGTAGCCATGTGGACCGCCCCTTTAAGACAGGTAGCCATGTGGACGGCCCCTTTAAGACCGGTAGTCATGTGGGCGGCCCCTTTAAGACAGGCAGCCATGTGGACGGCCCCTTTAAGACCGGTAGTCATGTGGGCGGCCCCTTTAAGACAGGCAGCCATGTGGACGGCCCCTTTAAGACAGGCAGCCATGTGGGCGGCCCCTTTAAAACAGGCAGCCATGTGGGCGGCCCCTTTAAGACAGGCAGCCATGTGGGCGGCCCCTTTAAAACAGGCAGCCATGTGGGCGGCCCCTTTAAGACAGGCAGCCATGTGGGCGGCCCCTTTAAGACAGGCAGCCATGTGGGCGGCCCCTTTAAGACAGGCAGCCATGTGGGCGGCCCCTTTAAGACAGGCAGCCATGTGGGCGGCCCCTTTAAAACAGGCAGCCATGTGGGCGGCCCCTTTAAAACAGGCAGCCATGTGGGCGGCCCCTTTAAGACAGGCAGCCATGTGGGCGGCCCCTTTAAAACAGGCAGCCATGTGGGCGGCCCCTTTAAGACAGGCAGCCATGTGGGCGGCCCCTTTAAAACAGGCAGCCATGTGGGCGGCCCCTTTAAGACAGGCAGCCATGTGGGCGGCCCCTTTAAGACAGGCAGCCATGTGGGCGGCCCCTTTAAGACAGGCAGCCATGTGGGCGGCCCCTTTAAAACAGGCAGCCATGTGGGCGGCCCCTTTAAAACAGGCAGCCATGTGGGCGGCCCCTTTAAGACAGGCAGCCATGTGGGCGGCCCCTTTAAAACAGGCAGCCATGTGGGCGGCCCCTTTAAGACAGGCAGCCATGTGGGCGGCCCCTTTAAGACAGGCAGCCATGTGGGCGGCCCCTTTAAAACAGGCAGCCATGTGGGCGGCCCCTTTAAAACAGGCAGCCATGTGGGCGGCCCCTTTAAGACAGGCAGCCATGTGGACGGCCCCTTTAAGACAGGCAGCCATGTGGACGGCCCCTTTAAGACAGGCAGCCATGTGGGCGGCCCCTTTAAAACAGGCAGCCATGTGGGCGGCCCCTTTAAGACAGGCAGCCATCTGGACGGCCCCTTTAAGACAGGCAGCCATGTGGGCGGCCCCTTTAAGACAGGCAGCCATGTGGACGGCCCCTTTAAGACAGGCAGCCATGTGGGCGGCCCCTTTAAAACAGGCAGCCATGTGGGCGGCCCCTTTAAGACAGGCAGCCATGTGGACGGCCCCTTTAAGACAGGCAGCCATGTGGACGGCCCCTTTAAGACAGGCAGCCATGTGGGCGGCCCCTTTAAGACAGGCAGCCATGTGGGCGGCCCCTTTAAAACAGGCAGCCATGTGGGCGGCCCCTTTAAAACAGGCAGCCATGTGGGCGGCCCCTTTAAGACAGGCAGCCATGTGGGCGGCCCCTTTAAGACAGGCAGCCATGTGGACGGCCCCTTTAAGACAGGCAGCCATGTGGGCGGCCCCTTTAAAACAGGCAGCCATGTGGGCGGCCCCTTTAAGACAGGCAGCCATGTGGACGGCCCCTTTAAGACAGGCAGCCATGTGGACGGCCCCTTTAAGACAGGCAGCCATGTGGACGGCCCCTTTAAGACAGGCAGCCATGTGGGCGGCCCCTTTAAAACAGGCAGCCATGTGGGCGGCCCCTTTAAGACAGGCAGCCATGTGGACGGCCCCTTTAAGACAGGTAGCCATGTGGACGGCCCCTTTAAGACAGGTAGCCATGTGGGCAGCGTGTGTGTGTGATGTTAGTCTGACGGGGTTATTGTTATGGGAAGTGAGACTCTCCCTGTGTAGATAAGTCCCAGTTTGGAGTCTGTGCCTCCTCAATAGGGACCCAGGTGGACCCTTTTAACACTGTGGCTCCGTTTCTCGGGGGATCGGGATGCCATGCGTTACTCATACAGATGTCGAGGCCAATTCGGGACTACATGGTGTGCAAGGAGCCCCTTCTGTCTGTGTCCCAAAGGGAGCAGAGCATCGCCGCCTCTGTCAGAATCACAAACACCACTAATGGCTCCAAGAGGCTCGATGATCTTCACCAGTTTCTTCCATTACATCACGCTCGTAAAAAGTGCGGTGCCAACATTTCAGTCCTCCACCTCGACACAGCCAGACACTCAAAGTAACGTCCCTAATATCCAGCTGATTTCTGACTCGTTGAATTGTCACACCAGGGCTGAATATTGTATTTGATTACGACTTTTGAGTTTGCCTCACATGGATTGGATCTGACAATTGCACTTTTGTAATGTAATAGCTCAAACTCTATTTACAGCTTGGGATTGGATGCAGTCCGCTCATTTTTAGGCAACACCAACCATTTTATTTTTCAGTAAAGCTGTCTGCTCTTTCAGTGGCAGGTGTAACGAGCTAGCAGTTTAAACATGTTCTGAACCGAGCCACTCTATCCGATACCTCTACCGGTTTGGGGTGACCTTTCTCGTCTGTTTTGCCCGATATTGCCCCTTTTACCTCACCCATGGCTTTAAAAGCCGGCAGTGTTGTTTTCCTGCCAAGCTTGTATGTCTCTATCTCTGAGGCCTGGGGAATGTGTCATTGGGGGAAGGGAGGGTGTCATGTTGGTTTTTTTGAGGAGGGATTACATCACCCTGAGGCCAAGGCCCAGAGGCATGCTGAGCTGTCAAAGGCTGGACTGGTGCTCACCCGGAGAAGCACTGGCCCAATTATCAACCTGTCGGTACACACTTGTGATAGCATTGGGGAACAAGGGAAGTTGTTTTCAAACAGTTAACATATTGCCAAATAAAAGTCATAAAATGCTTTTTGCATTGTAAAAGGAAAATAGGCTATGCAATCTATTACCTAACTGCCTCTTAGCTTGCTAGTGCCGACTTTGTACGAGCATGTTGCTTTTCTCCTGGTAGGTTTGTAGCTCTTTGCTGGGCGGTGCTCACAGCGGAGAGCTACTTGACACATGCCACTATATCGATATGGACTGGCGGGTCATATCGGCCGCCTACCCATTGTATGCCAGGCAGATAGACAGGTGACAAACTGGAGACAGGCTGGACATGTGCTCCGCAGAGAGCTAAGGACATCTACCAATCGCGCAAGCAATTTCAGGAAAGTGGCTGCATGTGTCCACGACAGAGCACTGTGGCTGCACGACTGGTACAAGTCTGCAGGTGTCTGATGCTGAATGTGGAAAGTACATCCGAGCGTCCTGCATGGGTGAACCAGGACTCCGTTGCCTGTAGGGTTGGGGGAAAAAATCAGTACAGCATAGTATTGCCATATTTTCAGTGGCACTACTGTATCAAAACACAGGCAAGTATGGATCTTTTGTTATTCAATTTCAATTCAATTCAATTTTATTTATAGTATCAATTCATAACAAGCATTATCTCGAGAATTCACAAGGACCCAACAGGTCTAGTAGTTTCCTCCAGAGCAAGCAACAGTGCGACAGTGGCGAGGAAAAACTTCCTTTTAGGCAGAAACCTCGGTCAGACCCAGACCCAGACCCAGACCCAGGCTCTTGGTAGGCGGTGTCTGACGACCGGTTGGGGTTACAATGAAGAGTGGCAATAACAGTCACAAAATTTTTTAGTATGTAGTAGTTCTTTGTAGTAGTTCATGGTATAGCAGGGCACTGTGCGGCGTTACAAGGCACAGCAGGACGTAGCAGGACGTAGCAGGACGTAGCAGGACGTAGCAGGACGTAGCAGGACGTAGCAGGACGTAGCAGGACGTAGCAGGACGTAGCAGGACGTAGCTGTTATATATGTGTTGGTCAGTTTGTCTGCTTGACAATCCCATTTTGCAGCAATAAAATTGAAGTGAGATGAACAAACAATTGCCACAACACGCAAATGCCACAAAACAAATACCTCCTTTTAGATTTAACAAAGTTTCCTTTTGGGGATATCATTTGAAATTGGGAAAAATTTGAAGTTGGAAAAAAGGGTTATAAATTACTAAATATCGCAGAATTTTGCTATATGTTTAAAATCGTAATAGTATTGTATCGTGATGGTATCGGGAGGCGTCTGGTGATTCCCACCCCTAGTTGTCTGTCAGTTAACGGTTAATGATCAATTAACGATGGTCGGTCAGGAAAAAAATATATAACATCCCTAGAAATTATTACACATTTTGTTCCTTAGTTTGTTCCATGGTAATAATCCATCCGTACCAAGCTTTGCAACAACAACAGATTATCTTAGAAATAGCACGCACAATTTGTCAGTTCAACAAGTTTTGAACATTTTGTGCCATAGGTTCTCATATAGCACACCAATAGCACCCTATAATGGAGCCTAATTGAGATATCTGCTTAAACTATTTGGAAAAACTGTGCTGTGGTTTTGCTGTCAGGAGAGAGTAGTTGTTTTGCTTATCTTTTGGCTAGAGCCTGCCTTACGCTGTGTGTCACAACCTATTCTGTAGAAGAGCTGTGCTTTCCAAGCAATCACTTTGGATCCTGCACGAGGAGGGAGGGAGGGACGGAGGGAGGGAGGGAGGGACGGAGGGAGGGAGGGAGGGACGGAGGGAGGGAGGGAGGGAGGGACGGAGGGAGGGAGGGAGGGACCAACTAGATGAATGAGGAGGAGGCGCATGGAGACGGGGAGGAGGAAATGGGGTCAATGAGTTTTCTCTCTCTCTCTCTCTCTCTCTCTCTCTCTCTCTCTCTGTCTCTGTCTCTGTCTCCCTCTCTCTCTCTCTCTCTCTCTCTCTGTCTCTCTCTGTCTCTGTCTCTGTCTCCCTCTCTCTCTGTCTCCCTCTCTCTCTCTCTCTCTCTGTCTCTGTCTCTCTGTCTCTGTCTCCCTCTCTCTCTCTCTCTCTCTGTCTCTGTCTCTCTGTCTCTGTCTCCCTCTCTCTCTCTCTCTCTGTCTCTTTCTCTCTCTCTTTCTCTCTCTCTCTCTCTAGTCGTCAGCGGCGGGCTCGGTGCCCTGCCGCCTCATACAGGAGAAAGGCTTCATGCTGACATGCCATTGCCCTTGTTGTCATAGCTCCACAGTGAGTGGGTTCAATTGAAACCTCGTGTTGGTTTTTGTATTAATCTGCTCACGTCTCTGTAGACCAGTTTGTTTCAACGTTGTTAAGAGAAGAGTTTATTGCTAACACGACAGCAGACCCAGCGCTACACTTATGTGAAGTCAGCCTCGAGCTTGTGGACCAGATGAACTCTGCAGACACTGGACTTTATATTTTAACCAATAAATGACATATTCAGGCTTTTGCTGAAACGTCAAGCTTTTCTTCAGCAGATGGGACAAAGTCACTGGGCGACGAAACACACATTAACTATTACTTAACAAAGTGAAAGAATTATCTGGTGACTTGATTTAGCTGACAATGATACCTGTGACCTAGACCAATGTTTCCCAAACTTAGGGTCGGGACCCAAAATGGGTCGCAGACCCGTTTTTATTGAGTAAAATGCATATCAATCTTATGTGAATGAGCGTTCCTTTTTGCTACACTGGTCTGTTCAGCTCAGATGCTGTGTTTTTTTTTTCTCTCGCTCTTCTTTTTAAAATGAATAAACTGGACACACATCTTCAAACAAAACATTCACATTATCGGGGAACGTCCAAACGATGTTTCCTTTGCAAAGAAGAATCCTTCAAGAAACCGTGTTTTGACAGCGGAGAAGTCATCACATGTTGTCTGTTGCTGTACATTTAGCATTTTAAATAATATTTTTGTGTGTCAGTTAATTTGTGACGGCGTTGCTAGCTAGCTAACATGTCGTTGTTAGCCGCTGTTGTCCGTCTGGCGGGCTCGTTACTAATGTGGATTAGGCAGCAAAGTACGTATTTGACGTTGTTTTTTGACGATGGAAGAGTCAGTAACGTGGGTGTTGTGTTTGTGTGACTCGAGCGTGTGAGACTAATGTAACGGGAACAGGTGAGAGTGGTCGTTTTTAATGATTCTCCCTCGTTATCTATCAGGCGTTCAAAGGGATCCGAGCAGCGCTGAAGGCTTCGTTATAATGGAATAAATATACTTCACATGCATTTAAATTCATAAAATGTAGATGTTATAATGATTCATGGTGTATTTTTGTAAATTTGGGTCCCGGGGAGACACCAAATTTCTCTTTTTGGGTCTTGAGCTGAAAAAGTTTGGGAACCACTGACCTAGACATTTAGTCAGCTGTAGCTAATTTATGCTAAATCCAGCAGTTTACCAAACTCTTCTCCGGTTGGTGTGCTCGTTAGGGGGGCAACTAGTCTACATCCTTCCGGGATTGCTCCGGTGCTGCTCAGATGCGTCTATTTTCCGCTTCCTTCTTCTTTCTGTGTTGGCATTCTAACCTCTGATGGAGTTCTGAGGGCTATGGTTACCTGGTCCTCAGGTCTCTGCAGGGTAAATCCAGACAGCTAGCTAGACTATCTGTCCAATCTGAGGACTATGGTTACCTGGTCCTCAGGTCTCTGCAGGGTAAATCCAGACAGCTAGCTAGACTATCTGTCCAATCTGAGGACTATGGTTACCTGGTCCTCAGATCTCTGCAGGGTAAATCCAGACAGCTAGCTAGACTATCTGTCCAATCTGAGGACTATGGTTACCTGGTCCTCAGATCTCTGCAGGGTAAATCCAGACAGCTAGCTAGACTATCTGTCCAATCTGAGGACTATGGTTACCTGGTCCTCAGGTCTCTGCAGGGTAAATCCAGACAGCTAGCTAGACTATCTGTCCAATCTGAGGACTATGGTTACCTGGTCCTCAGATCTCTGCAGGGTAAATCCAGACAGCTAGCTAGACTATCTGTCCAATCTGAGGACTATGGTTACCTGGTCCTCAGGTCTCTGCAGGGTAAGTCCAGACAGCTAGCTAGACTATCTGTCCAATCGGAGGACTATGGTTACCTGGTCCTCAGATCTCTGCAGGGTAAATCCAGACAGCTAGCTAGACTATCTGTCCAATCTGAGGACTATGGTTACCTGGTCCTCAGGTCTCTGCAGGGTAAATCCAGACAGCTAGCTAGACTATCTGTCCAATCTGAGGACTATGGTTACCTGGTCCTCAGATCTCTGCAGGGTAAATCCAGACAGCTAGCTAGACTATCTGTCCAATCTGAGGACTATGGTTATCTGGTCCTCAGGTCTCTGCAGGGTAAATCCAGACAGCTAGCTAGGACTACCCTGACCCTCCTTCAGCGTGCTTTGGAGAAGGCTCTAGCAACGTGAGACTAGGGCGCAACTAATAATTAATTTTGAATAACAGTTAATCTGTTAATCTGATTTTCTTTCTGGATTAATGTATTAGTTGTTTTGTCTATAAAATGTCACTTTCCCAAAGACCAAGATGACGAAACTAGAATATAAGACATGTTTCCAGTTGTTTCACTGTTTTGTTAACCCTTGTGTTGTCTTCCCGTCAAAATTGAAAAATCAACACTTTTGTTGAAGCTTTTAATCTTTAAACTTTTTCTTACATTTTTGTCCCTTTTTTCAATGTTTGTCACTTTTTTTGACATTTAACACTACGTAACACTAACTTATTAATTTTAGTTTTACAGTTATTTTTGGAATTTATGTTAATTTAAACCTCATTTATAGGAAATTATACCTAATGTTTGAGTTAGAAAAGCAGAAATTAGGAATTATTGAGACTAAAATTAAAGGAATGGATGTTGATGATAATCACAGACTGGAATATGTCAACTTTTACTCAATACTATTTCAAAAACACTTCCATTTGTTTTACAATGCTATAAAATTGAATAAGACGCCCCAAAATTAATGAAAGTAGAGATTTGTACTTGGCAAAGAGCGTTGGGTGGAATCAATCACGTTATTTTGGGAAATTAAAAAGAAGATTGATATAGGACAACATGAGGACAACATGAGGGTTAAGTTCATAACTCCACGTGTTCATTCATAGTTCTGATGCCTTCAGTTATAATCTACAATGTTAATAGTTATGGAAATAAAGGAAACACATTGAATGAGAAGGCTATCTATGATTGTTTGATTGCTAACGTTAGCTCAAAACACATTCCACTGGCAGCCTTGTGTTTGATGCTAGCTTGTAGCCAGCAGTGAACCAACTTGATTAAGTAGGTCCATTTTTACTGTACTGACATTACAGAAGTCTCTCGTTAGCATCTTGTAGGCTAACTGTTGCAGTGCCGCATACGCGACTCAAATCTGCACTCAACTTACATGGGGGAGTGACACCAGCCTCTGGAGACTGGACCAGCTGACTTCTCTATTGGCTGTAGTACCAGGAGACGTCTCTAACGTTCTAAAACCAGCCTCTGGAGACTGGACCAGTTGACTTCTCTATTTGCTGTAGTATCAGGAGACGTCTCTAACGTTCTAAAACCAGCCTCTGGAGACTGGACCAGCTGACTTCTCTATTGGCTGTAGTATCAGGAGACGTCTCTTACGTTCTAAAACCAGCCTCTAGAGACTGGATCAGCTGACTTCTCTATTGGCTGTAGTATCAGGAGACGTCTCTAACGTTCTAAAACCAGCCTCTGGAGACTGGACCAGCTGACTTCTCTATTGGCTGTAGTATCAGGAGACGTCTCTAACGTTCTAAAACCAGCCTCTGGAGACTGGACCAGCTGACTTCTCTATTGGCTGTGGTACCAGGAGACGTCTCTTACGTTCTAAAACCAGCCTCTGGAGACTGGACCAGCTGACTTCTCTATTGGCTGTAGTACCAGGAGACATCTCTTACGTTCTAAAACCAGCCTCTGGAGACTGGACCAGCTGACTTCTCTATTGGCTGTAGTAACAAGAGACGTCTCTTACTGTTCTAAAACCAGCCTCTGGAGACTGGACCAGCTGACTTCTCTATTGGCTGTAGTAACAGGAGACGTCTATAACGTTCTAAAACCAGCCTCTGGAGACTGGACCAGCTGACTTCTCTATTGGCTGTAGTAACAGGAGACGTCTTTTACGTCCTAAAACCAGCCTCTGGAGACTGGACCAGCTGACTTCTCTATTGGCTGAAGTAACAGGGGACGTCTCTTACGTCCTAAAACCAGCCTCTGGAGACTGGACCAGCTGACTTCTCTATTGGCTGAAGTAACAGGGGACGTCTCTTACGTCCTAAAACCAGCCTCTGGAGACTGGACCAGCTGAGTCGCAGCGTCACCATCAGCTAGTTTGAGTCTAGCTGAGACGGGCCGGTTCAGACTCGCTGAAACGGTTTCGAGAATCATTGCTCTGAACTGGGTTTAAGAAGTCAGACTATTTTCAGTCTTGCCTTTAGTGTTTGTCCACATTTCACATTTTTTACTAAACCTCCTCTTTCTGTGGCTTTTTTCCAGGGCAATCAAGGCGTTCCAGGAGGTGCTTTACATTGACCCCGGCTTTTTGAGAAGTAAAGAGATTCACCTGAGACTGGGACTCATGTTTAAAGCCAACACAGACTACGAGTCAAGCCTAAAGGTAATATTCTCATATTGTATAATAGTCATATGGCAGCACAATATGACTAAACATTATCCAATTGTGATTATTTTGACTGATATTGTCATTGCGATATGATTCAAGGTTTAGGGAAGACTTAAGTGTGCGTATTTGTTGGGGGGGTTTAGGCATCCTTCCTCAAGAAAATGTTAAGTTTCAGTAAAAAAACAAACAAAGTCAATTTCCCTGTACATTTTGTGTCTCTTTGTAGCTGTGTGGTGTCTTTTTGGTAATTTCTGTTCTTTCTGGGCTTGTTTTGGGTGTCTGTGCTCATTTGGCGTCTCTTACAGGGTTTTCCATTACATGGTACCTGCTCAACTCAGCCCCGTCCTCCGTTTTCCATTGCAGATTAGTACCGCCTCATGCGTGAGGCGAGCGTAGTTGGTCGTCATAGCAGGAACCTCGACTAAGACTGAAGGGAGTAGAGTTAAGGCGGGACGAGGAGGTACCATGTAGTGGAAAATGCCATTAGTAGTCAGTTTTGTGGTAGTTTTGAGTCTCTTTTTCACATCATTTTGGCCCGTTATCACCATATCTGTATCTAAAACGTTGGAAAAGCTAAAGCAGATCATACAAAACAAACACTCAAAAAGCGCAGATAAAACATAAAGCTGAAGAAGTCCAACTACAATCATCAGCTCTGTGAAAAGGCCTTTAGTTGCATTCATTCAGCTTCACCATTTTGAACCATTATTATCTCCATATCTATTCAATGCAATTTTATTTATAGTATAAATTCATAACGAGTTATCTCAAGACACTTTACAGATAGAGTTGGTCTAGACCACACTCTATAATTTAATTTACAAACACCCAACAATTCCAGTAATAGCTGTGTCTAAAACGTTGGGAAAAGCTAAAAGGCAGATCATCAATAAATAACACTCAATAAGCTCAAAGATAAAACGTAAAGCTAAAGAAGTCCAACTACAATCATTAGATCTGAGAAAAGGCTTTCAGCTGCATTCATTCAGGTTTGGTGCTTCCCAAAACGTCTGGGTGCTGCACCAAAACCAAAACCTTGCAATGGCAGGAAAACCCTGGAAATGCTCCACGATTTTGGAGGGAAATATAATTTTTGTGTCATTATAAAAATATAAAAATAACCTTAACATTGAAACCTGCACAGTGGACTCAAGTTCCATCTAGTCCGTAGATTGTACACCCGATGCGTAGTCATAGAAGCCCCCTTCCTGCTGAAACAGACTTGACCTCCTTAGTCCTTAGATTAACAAAGGCTGGCGAGTCATGTGATCCTCCCGTCTGCCTGAGCTAAACCCGTCTGCTCTCCGCCGACACCTGTGCACCGCTGGCTCCCCGGCAGTAACGGAGGGCTTTCTGAACGGGGCCTATGGATCTATTGTTGTCTGAGAGTCCTGGTTCCTTTTATGGACAAGACTGCTATCTGATCCTGGGCTTTGTCCTGCTGCAGACACTCTGTCACAGGAGGTTTAAACACACACACACACACACGTTTAAATGCACAATGTTGAACCTTGCAGGGCATTGGTTTGCTTTCCATCTTCAAAGCAGTGTGATAAATGTAATTATCCTATTTGTGATTTAGAGAAATATGTCATTATTATTTAATATTCACAATTGAATCCCCACCTTTTGACTAGAGATGCAAGATATTAGGAAAGTATGCGAAACGGTTGTTGAATATCACAATAATAACATTATTTACGATATATATAAATGGACAGAAAGGTGAACTCAGTTCTGCCGCGTTTGGCAGTCTGCAAAAATACAACAAAGTGCTTGTTAAATGTAAAGCCAACTGAAAATGAGCCTGTTTGGTGGTGGTGTTGCTTTTGGGGTTCAGTTGTACCCTAAAATTACCCTAACTAAATAGGGCGGGGCGATATATAGAAAATCAAATATCACGATATTCTCCAATGTTGTATGGTTGACTATTGGTGCTTTAATGATTTAATGACTTGGTGGGTAAAGGTAAATAATAGAACAGCTAGAACACTTTACTGTAATGCAGCTTGTAAACACAAATGCTATAAAATTGAATATGACGCCCCAAAATTACGCATCAAAATCACCCCAAAGAGCGTTGTGTGGACGTTAAAAAGAACATCGATATAGGAAAACGGGTCAATTTAACCCGAGGACAACATGAGGGTTAAATTTGGGAATTGTTGTTTGTTTATTCAAAGTCAAAGACAGTCCAAAGTAGTGCTACTTTGCACATTTTTGTAGGTCGATATCTTACAGAAACGCTGTAGAGCGTCCTCTGGTGGACAGACTATGAAACGGCAGCACTCATAACATGGTTGACCGTCTTTTTTATTTTTTAAATATTCATGTAATCGACCATTATCAATGCCGATACAGGTAGATCGGGAAATGCCTAATATTATTATATATATCGGTCGGGCTCTATTGCTCCCATAGCAAGACACCTGTCAAGTTTGAAATCCATCAGACTACCAATTCGAGAGATATGCACATAACACGTGGATAGACCTGCCATTTATAGATGGATGAAAGGAAATCATTCCCAACTTTCTGATATTGAACTGAATGAATTGCACACCACTAAAAAAATCATTTCTTGCATTATAAAGGGCAGTTTTCGAAAGTTGATATCACGAAGATGATAGAAAGACAAAATAGTGTGCAGCCCTAGTTTTATTCAAGCATTTAAATGCATAATGTTGAGCCTTTTTCTGATTAAGAGACAGATGTTATTAAAATCTAATATTCACAATTGAATTGGCACCTCTGACACAGTTTGGCAACAGGCAAGCTGAACATTAAGATTATCAAAGGTAGTCTTTATTGCAAAGCTATTACAGTGTTCGTAATATTTGTCTACCCTTTCACAATTGAAATGCAAAGAGTGTGTTGTGTCTAGGAGATGATGCAGTGTGTGTCTGTGTGTGTGTCTGTGTGTGTGTGTGTGTGGTGTGGTGTGTGTTGATGCTTATGGTGGTCCAGTATTGAGCTGAAAGTGGCTGCACGTGCTGCACGTCCTCACTCTGTCTTGGATGCAGTCCCCCCTCTGAGTCCTGGCTCATTTTCACTAACACAGTCACACAATCAGCACAGACACAACACATACACACAAGCACACGGGAAAAATCGGCACACACACACACACACACAGGCAGAATCAGCACACACACACACATAGACACACACACACACACACACACACACACACACACAGTCACACAATCAGCACAGACGCAACACATACACACAAGCACACGGGAAAAATCGGCACACACACACACACACACAGGCAGAATCAGCACACACACACACACACATAGACACACACACAGTCACACACACACAGTCACACAATCAGCACAGACACAACACATACACACAAGCACACGGGAAAAATCGGCACACACACAGAGGCAGAATCAGCACACACACACACACACACACACACACACATAGACAGGCAGAATCAGCACACATGACTGCCCCAGTTATCCACAGGGAGGGGTGGGTGCACGCTTACAGCAGCACAGATTGAATAAAGGTAGCAGAGGGAGAAATGAGAGAAGGCAATTGGAAAGGGGAAAACAGGAAATTTCTTAGAATAGACACTTTGCTGTAGAAGACGAGTGTCCAGATGAAGGGAATAAAGAAACATGTTTTTATGAAGGATGCATGTTTCACGGTGCTTCCTCTTCTCTTCTTTCATCCCCCTTTCCCTCGCTCATCAGATAGAGGAAGAGATTAAGAGGGAGCAAGTAGAGCTGCAAAAATGAATTGACTAATTGGTTAGTTGTCAACTTTTAGATGGTTGCTATGTAACTATTTTATTAATTGGATAATTGGTTGGAGTAATGTTTTTATGTGATTCCCATGCCTTTTGGGTTGTGGACAAAACAAGACGTGAGGAGGTCATCTTGGGCTTTGGGGAACACTGATCCACATTTTTCCATCTTTTCAGAGACCTAACAACTAATCGATTGAGAAAATCATCGATTGAGCAGCCGTAGCACCGAGCGATGGACAGATGGCCGCAGTTTTTTAGAGAATACATTGTAACCTCATTAGGAGCCTGCAACTGCAATTTTACATTTAATCACATACAGCTGGGCGATATGGAGAAAATCAAAAATCGCTATATTTTTGACCAAAGACCAAATGTTGATATTGCATCGATGTTGTAATGTCAATATAATATCCATATATTGCCCAGCCCTATAATCACACCTAACTCCTCTGCTTTACCCACGCTAATCACCGTCCATCAGTGGCTGCAGGTTTAGCCAATGAGAGAAAAGGAAATGAGATTGCGAGAGTGTGTTTTGTGCGCTGTCTATGGGTAAAGAAGTGATGAGTTGGCTGCCGTGTAGCCAAAGAGAAGAGCTTTGAGCTGAGAAAGGAGGTGGGGGGGGGGCACACTGCCTGTTCCAGCTTTGAGGTATTGTGTGTCATCTCTCTGCACTCTCCACTGCAGCCGCCTGCTGAATAGTAATCAGTGACACCAGGATGGGGGGGGGGGATAGCAGAAAGAGAGGGAGGAAGGCGAGACATTGGGAGGGAGGTGGAATACCAAGCTTACAATCCTGCTGTATTATCTGCCTGGTGGCAGAGCAAGTGTGAAAGGGAAGGATAGCAGAGACGGAGGGAGAGGTCTGCAGGAGGATGCAGTGGGGTTCCAGGAGGAGAGAGATGTGCCAGCAATCTAGGTAATGTAGTGTGTGTGTGTGTGTGTGTGGTCTCTGACATTTTGGCATGTGGTTGTGATGAGTACGTCTTGATGTTTTGTGGCTTATAGCTCTGCGTTAAAAGGAGTTTATTCTACTAAAGTTGTCTCTGTGTGTATGCACGTGTCAGTGTGTCAAGCTCTTGCGCCTCAGTCTAGATGGCAGATACTGGTATTTTTCTACAGTTCCTGCATTTATATATTTGTTCTTTCTTCCTCCTAAGACATCTACCACAGTTGACCGGTGGAGTAGCAGCACCGGTCCTACAGTCTGTTCACTAACCATATGCTGGATGCTTGTGTGCCGTTCCTGGTTTCAGGAGGTGCTAATGTTCACGAGCTGTGAGCTTTTTTTAACTGACCCAGATAAGAGAAACTGCCAGTGTCTCTTTTAAATGCATTGGGTTGCGTGTGACTGCACTGGTTCACGCTGCAGCTTTTTATAGAGCAAGCTCATCATAACCTGTCACCTTGAAGCCACCTATGGGTGCTTTCAGTGCTCCCTTTACAGATTAACCGGATATGGCTGGGAAGTATTATGCACACTAACCACTCAGGTGCCTTTCAGCTGCCGGTAGCAGTGTCTGCTTTGTACCTTTTTGGATACCTAGTGAAACCTACGGTCACACATTCTAGTCCTGCCAAACATTTTCCGTGTCTATTTCCTTTTTTATTGTAAATTTGTTTAGCAATGGAAGTGTTGTTGATCCTGGGGTCCTCGGCTTTTATATGGTATATCTGAATGTTATATCATAGCAAGCAACACATGCACACCACTTGCGTTGTCTACGTTGTGGTGCAGGGCATTAAATCCTGCCAAAGATCAATTTCCAAAGGGAAAAAAGACACATGGCAGTAAAGTGACACAGTGCATACATACTTATTTTTAAAGTCTGTGGCACATAAGACATAACTCAGGTATATAATGACCTTCTCCCAAAAAAACTATTTTTCTTTTTAACATGCAAAATACGCCAGTAGACGTTGATGCTAGTATACATTTTAAAACACTGCAACCATGTAAGCACAGGCACAGGCTTAGAGGGAAGTTATAGAGTTGAATGGCGGCCCTAAGGGGGTTAGGAGAAGACCCAGAGGAGAAGACCCAGAGGAGAAGACCCAGAGGAGAAGACCCAGAGGAGAAGACCCAGAGGAGAAGACCCAGAGGAGAAGACCCAGAGGAGAAGACCCAGAGGAGAAGACCCAGAGGAGAAGACCCAGAGGAGAAGACCCAGAGGAGAAGACCCAGAGGAGAAGACCCAGAGGAGAAGACCCAGAGGAGACGACCCAGAGGAGACGACCCAGAGGAGACGACCCAGAGGAGACGACCCAGAGGAGACGACCCAGAGGAGAAGACCCAGAGGAGAAGACCCAGAGGAGACGACCCAGAGGAGACGACCCAGAGGAGAAGACCCAGAGGGTTGTGTCTGTAGCTGTGTGAAGTTCTCAAGGGTGGATACAGTTGCTTGCATAAGTTTACACACCCATGCTAAGGTTGCCTTAATTAAAAAAATAGGAAAATCCAACCTTCAACGATAAATGTTCTTCCTTAAAATACAGGGGGCCTAAGTATACCCCCCTATGTTAAGTTTATATTTAACCAGTTATTTCATGGACCAGGATACTATGCATCCTGATAAAGTTCCCTTGGCCTTTGGCATTAATATACCACATACCCTTTACCATACATAGAGATGGGCATGGGGACCTCTCCATAAGATCATCTATCAATGCAGATCAAACCAGCTATTAGTCTAACTGAACACCATGCCAATCTCCAGGTATGGTGAAGGTATTCATTGACAAAGAAAATCTGTGTTCTAAAAAAGGTTGGATTTCCCTAATTGTTTTCAATTAAGGCATTAAGATATTTTTTTCTTCTTCCTCTTTTTAATCAACTTAAGCATGGGTGTGTAAACTTATGCAAGCCGCTGTATGCTCAGTGACCCTGGATCGAGAGGGTGGCTAGGAGCATGCCACGCCTTGGCAGCCAGGCTAAGCCTCTGCAGACATCTGTCTTACCCGGCAACTGTTGCTTCACATGAAGGGATAGGATGTCGTTATTACTGCTGGATATCAGGGTCTCATTTTGAGCACAGTGGCGTTTGATTGGACTTGAGGAAGGAGGGATGATTGGAGCAGGAGGAGTGATCCACTGATGGGAATGTCTCATGTTCCGCCCCATCTGTCGGCGTCCTCACACGTTCATAGTGTGCTGTGGATCTCCCGGCAGGGCTGGGCATCAACACAGAGTTCCCGAATCCATTTTATTTAGATTCACAATGTCCTGATTTGATTTTTGGATTTCAGTCGATTCAATATGGATTTGAAGAGGGATATTTCAGTTACCATACCAGTTTTGCTTGGCTATGAAAGTGCTTTTCAGAAGTATGGCTGTAAATTGGACAAGGAACACTCTAATCTCGTGCATTATTAAAAGTATTAATGTTGTTAAAAATTCACCTCAAAGCAGTTACAAAAAGTGCTTTTGTTAGTGCAGAGGGTGTGATGTAGAGACAATATACTTAAACTAAAACTTAACTATTTATTCATCCATGTTATCATAACATGGATTCCTTAGATTGTCTACTTTCATATGATACCTGATATCTTCACTGTAGCTTTAGAAAGGAACCTCCTACCAGATTAATCTCAGGATTCTTTTAATCAATATGGATCATTCAAATTAAGACCGATTTGAATTGGAAAATCCTTTCTTTCTTTCTTTGTAAACCCACCCTATCTTTCAGTAAAGGAGATTAGATAGAAGCAGTTAGGACTTTCTCCCACAAGCTTGGAGGTTTACAGTGCTTAATGTTAATGGCAATCATTACCAGTAGGGATTATTTGATGTTGTTATTTTACCCTGCTATCACTTTAGCAACATGAGCATACAGACAGTTGATTGTGTAAAATCATAATAAATGCCTTTTTTCCTCCCCTTCTCTGCAGCATTTTCAGCTGGCTTTGATCGACTCTAATCTCTGCACTTTGTCCAAAGCTGAAAGTAAGTACTGTCACTATAATTACCATGGAAACCAGCCTTACACGACGGTGTGATTCAGTATTAGATTTGATGTACCAGCTTGTCAGTGGTAGACGGCACACATGGAACAGGCACAGGAATATTTCTACAGAGCCATTTTCCCCTCTAACGTTTCCCCGCTGACTCTGCCCAAGACTGGGTTGCCAAGGAGACGGCACATTGAGGGAACTGGAAGTGCTTGTGAGCACATTGCACATACACGCTGTGATTTCAGATTACACATAGTCTCTGGGGAAGCTGTCCGACTCCCCCCTCCCGTCTGTGCTTCATATTGTTTGCAGTCTGTGGCCACTGAGGTCCAGATTATGACAAATTAATCTAGAGCTGCAAAGCTTTAACCAACTATTACATTTGATGCAAACTATTCAATTAATTTGTTTGAGTAATTTGTTTGAATGAAAAATCGATGATTCCAACTTGTCAAATGTCAATATTCAAGTTTTACAACTGGATATTGCCACTTTTTTGTTTTTCAATTGATTAATCAAGAAAATAATTATGAGATTGATCGACCTAAATCACATCCTTATTCCTATTTTCTCTGCTTTTCCCACAGTTCAGTTCCACATTGCTCATTTGTATGAGATCCAGGTAAGCAATCAATTACCATTTGTGTTTTAAAATGTTTGATGTTAAAGCCGCGTTGCTGTAGAGACGGCTCTGCAGGATAAAACAAGCATTGATCCCATTTTCTCTTCTTGAATGTCTTGATTCCTTTTCTGCTCTCTGCGTCTGACCAGGCTTAAAACATCTGATTTGCTATAATTGCTTTTGAGTGTTAGGTCCTCCATAGGCAAGGCAAGGCAGCTTTATTTGTATTGCACTATTCAGCAACGGGGCAATTCAATGTGCTTTACACAAAAACGGTTAAAAACAGTTAAAAATGTAATTATTAGTATTAAAAATACTATCTTTAAAGCATCTCAAGGATCAAATATCATCAAATAGCATCTCAAGTTCAAATATCTCATGAAATCTGAATATCATTTGAAGATTTTACATCACACTTCACATTACCGCTCAGTTGAATGTGATTTAAGATTTCCTGAAAGCCTGCGACAAATCGCAAAAGACACTCGGGAGATTTTTGTGTTCCTAAAAAATGAATTCTTTGATCCATCGCGATTTTCTCTAGTAAGATTCGATGCTCGATTCTGAAAAGTCAATAAACGATTATTAATAAAATAATAATTTATTATAATTTAATAATATATTTTTTTAAATGTCTTGATTTTTAGTTTAAAGTAACCGTCTCCAGGATACAAAATGACCTACAGTATGTGTGGATGCAAGATTTTGACCATGATTTTGACCATGATTAGCCTCCCATTCCCATTGGTGTGGGGCCCATAATGAAAGAGCACCTCACACAGCAGGCAGTCTTCCCCATTACTTCTGTATGCAGCAGCATGTCACTGGAAACTATGGTCAGAACTAGACAGTGTAAGCCCCGCCCACTCTGCCGTTGATTTGATTTCGCCCTGGCCTATCTACCTGGCGCGCTATTGGCGGGGTTACCACGATGAAGATAGAGAAGCGTCCAAGCAGCTTCTTGTTTACATTCAACATAGCGGCGGCCACCAAAGCGCAGCAAACCCGTTGATGCCGCTGTGTCACTCGGGTTGTTGGTCTGATTGGTTGAAGGACTTTCCAGTTGCGTACAGAGCACAGACTGAATAATGTGCAGTTTAGACTGTAGTACAGAGACATTTGAACTAGTCCTGTTGTTGACACCTCTTGTGCAGAGACAATACAGGGCAGACTCCCCAGACCAATGCTCAGTCTCAAAGCTACTGAGCTTGGTCTGGTGATAGCCACACTAGGTCTGGACTCTTTACCTGAGTCTTTATTTCAGTCGGCCTTTACTCATGATGAGTGAATTGAGTTGATCAGGAGTCACACAGATATTCAGTCATATCACTGAGTATGTTTACATGCATATTAATATTCCACTATTCTGAATATGACTGTTTTGAATTTTATTCAATGAAAATCCTGAATAAAGCCGTTTTTAGCAGCAATCTTTGGACGTGTTTACAATGCTTTCAGAATCTGTGTGTCATACAAAGTTTTTGTTTGTTCCCCGTAGCCCTTTCCAGCCTTGTGGAGGTGGACAATTTAGTCTCTAGTGTCTTTGGACAGCTCTTTGGTCTTGGCCATGTTAGTAGTTGGATTCTTACTGATTGTATGGGGTGGACAGGTGTCTTTATGCAGCTAACGACCTCAAACAGGTGCATCTAATTTAGGATAATAAATGGAGTGGAGGTGGACATTTTGAAGGCAGACTAACAGGTCTTTGAGGGTCAGAATTGTAGCTGATAGACAGGTGTTCAAATACTTATTTGCAGCTGTATCATACAAATAAAACTTGTGATTTCTGGATATTGTTTTTTAGATTATGTCTCTCACAGTGGACATGCACCTACGATGACAATTTCAGACCCCTCCATGATTTCTAAGTGGGAGAACTTGCAAAATAGCAGGGTGTTCAAATACTTATTTTCCTCACTGTTAGTGGACTATTTACTTTCATTAGCCATGTCATCACCTTAGTCGGAGTATTGTGTTTTTCGGAATAAAGACAAAAAAAGAAATTCTGTTGCTAAATCGGCTTAAACTTGTACAATGCTCCGTTAGCTTCTAAACTCTTTGATTTAGCAAGGCGGCTTGCAATCTGCAACCACACGTCACCTCAACTCGGGACCAAACTACGCTTTGCCTGGTTTAGTTTCATCGCTCTCATGATGGAAACACTTCTAATCACAATGGTTCCCAATCAGATGGAAACATGACCAGTGTTGGCCGTCTGGGCCTGGCCTGGCTTGATGACTGAGTAATTAGTCCAAGCAGGAAGCGACCACTAAGAGCCTCTCTCATTTATGTGCCCCATGCGTCAGTGCTTACCCCGAGGTGTCTTTTATTGTGTGCAGACAGGAAGAGTCCAGGACCAGTGTGTGCGTGTGGTGTGTGCGTGCGTGCCTGCCCTCACACACACTCATGAACATTTGGAGCTTCAGGGTCTGTGGAGATGGGGCGGCGGGAAGAGTGTGTGTGTGTGTGTGTGTGTGTGTGTGTGTGTGTGTGTGTGTGTGTGTGTGTGTGTGTGTGTGTGTGTGTGTGTGTGTGTGTGTGTGTGTGTGTGTGTGTGTGTGTGTGTGTGTGTGTGTGTGTGTGTGTGTGTGTGTGTGTGTGTGTGTGTGTGTGTGTGTGTGTGTGTGTGTGTGTGTGTGTGTAATAAGAGCACAGACACGCACCTCAACGTATGGGTTCAGACCCAGGGTCAAAAAGGTCGTCATGTCAAAACAAACAGTGCGCTCACCTTCGGACCAGCCGGCTCAGGTTTCCCCAAAGCACTGCAGTAGACACATGCATCCACCACGTGTACACACACATGCACACGCACGTGTTGACGTCTGGCCTGTCCTCTTCCACGGCTGACCCTTCTCCTCTCTCTCTCTCTCTCTCTCTCTCTCTCTCTCTCTCTCTCTCTCACTGGCTAGTCATTACGAGTGTGAGGAGGTCTTAAGACTCTTTGTGTCTGTCCAGATTGAACCATAAAAACACACTGACCCTCCTGTCTGTCTCATTCTTTCTCTTCCTCCCCCTCTCCCTCTGCCTGCAGAAGAAGCACAGAGCGGCGAAAGAAGCGTATGAAAGTCTGTTGCAGACGGAAAATCTTCCTGCACAGGTGAAGGCGACCACACTGCAACAACTTGGTGAGTGTCCCTTTAGTTTATATTGTTTACCGCTGTCATCTCCACACGTGGGATCTAGCGGATTACACTGTCTGAAAGGTGCTGTGGCGTTTTGGCATTCTGTATCGGGAGCTACTCTCCACGGCGATGGAGGGATCATGCATGCTGCTTCAGTGCTGTTTGGGGTGGGATCGCATTATGCTGTGTGCGTTTTTAGGCCTTCATGTTTGTTTGAGATTTATTTACACATCTCACACACAATAGTTTTCTGGCTACTTTCTACCTGTTTTTCAAAGTTGTGTGTGTGTGTGTGTGTGGCATTGTTTTCTCTTCTTCCCTTCCCCCCACGCAGCGTGCAGACACGCACGTGCACACAGAATGATGTTTGTGAGGATTAGATTTAGAAACGTACCTTGCTAATGAAGCTCATGAAACATCAGTTTCACTCTGAGGTCCCACTGGAATGATTGTTCTTCTTTACACACCAAGTTGATTAAGTTATGGGAAACTATACTGCAAAGGTGAAATGATGTATTGATCTTTGTTTGACAGATGTAACAGTGTGTAACTTGTTAACTAGGAATCTGGCTTTGGATCAGTAGACAGGAAAGATAAATTAAATCATGCGATGAACTTTGTCAATGTTATCCGTCAATGATGGAATATTTTTAATTAAAAAATGCAACTAAAAACCGAATGGTTACGTCGTGGTCCCAAGTTACAAGGCTGTAGGTGGGTCGGGCATCGTTTGGAGCTTCGGGTCATGCGATTTCACAAATAAGAGGAACGTTTTATTTTGATTCAATGGTGGGTTGCAGTTTAACGTGCTTTTTCAACTAGAGCGCCGCTTACTGCGCTCCATGGCTGCAACACAACAAGCGCCTGCTGCTACGGAAACCAAAATTTAAAATTGGGAAGCGATGATCTGATTTGAAACCAAAATCCTCCAAACGATTCCAATAAAGAAATAATTCCAAGTAGGCATCGGTTCTGGACTGTGGGCTCATCTGTCTCCACATCACCTCGAAAGGTTTCCCAGAGGCAGCTGGCAACAGCAACGTGTAAGCGTTTCCTTGCATTTGTGTTAGGATATCTGTATAGATTTCTCTTTAATCAAGCGTCGAGATCACAGCTGTGAAGGTGTGGTGGTAGCTGCAGTGTTCGATGTTTCACACGTTTTTCTGTGTAAAATGCAATAAAGATTTCCATCTACCACCCACCATGTAGACCCGGCCCTCCCGCTCCCCCAGTCGTAAAACCCATTCCCAGTCTAGCCTGCTGACGTTGTCATGGTGACGTGTGAAGCCTGCTACAGGTGTAATTTTGTGTGTGTGACCCCCCTCCCCCTTTGTCTGCCTCTTCCCTCCCTCTTTGGTTAGAGAGCTGATGAAAGACACACCATTTGTTGTGTTTATGAGGCTACGTCCACATTACTAATAATACTACTACTACTAACAAACTACTCATTTTTATCCAGCGCTCCGTCCACACAGGAGTTTTATCTCCATCAGCAGAACTGATCTCCGTCTGTATTCACACGTCTGACTAGACCACACACTGGGCATGTGTGTGCTGGTGGAGACAGGAAGCAGATTGTCTGACTCCATAAATCTTGGATGCATAAGTTGAAAAGTAAGAACAGGGATGTATCGGCTTGTAGCGAGGACGAGGTGGAACTGTTACTGAACGGTCTATAAGCTACGTCACTGATAAGTCTGGATGACGTGTGTCGTTCCAAAGCTCTCCGCTGGTGACCGTCCAGACTACAAAGAACCTCTGGAGTTTGCAAACCAAAAGGGGGGCAGCAGTGTTTCCAAATGTTTCTGGCTCGGAAACATCGGAGTAGTGCGGATGCTAGCTGTAAACATGCTTTACACCAGTACGTAGTGGTGTAGATGTAGCACGAGTCCATTCCATTTGCACATCAGATGGTGGTCTTACTCATTTTAATTGCGCATTGTGTCTCTGGCTTCAGGTACTTCAGGCCGGTTTTAATATAATTCAACTCCACACTGCTCTAATTCTGCTAGCTTCTACTCAGTACCCACGGTGCTGCCTCAGGAGCAAGGGGAACACCAGGTGTTTAGTTTAGAGGTGTTTGAATGTTGGAAGTCTCACACCTGATCTTTTGCTCTGCTCTTCCAGGCTGGATGCATCACACGGTGGAGCAGCTGGGGGATAAAGGCACCAAGGACAGCTATGCCATTCAGTGTCTGCAGAAGTCTTTAGAAGCAGACCCAAACTCTGGCCAGTCCTGGTACTTTCTTGGCAGGTAAGACAAACAAGGGTGTGAGTGGTTGTGTGTGTGCAGGGCTAGCCTCTAACCTGCCCGAGCCTGGGCTGTTTCTGATTGGAGATTAGACTGTTTGTTCTACCAAGAAGCCATCTGCCAGCGAGCTATGATGACAATCTCAGCTACATGAGCTTTTTGTTTGTGATCATTGCCCCGTTGGTCCAATGGAGGCACCACGCCTCTCACCAAACTCTCTTGTTTCTGTGCTATGGAATTGGGTTTATCCTGGGGACACATAAGCAGGCTGAATGCACACAGGCGTCGGAGCGGACAAACATACAACCCCCCTCGAGGTCCGTGCTGTCCCTTTATGTGTGAGCAAGGCCAGGCTGTTAAAACGCTGTCCAGATAGATATTTATATTCCCAGTCAGTCTGTTCCATGCACATGGTAATATATATGGACAAATACATTAACAGATAACACAAAGACAGGTATATAGACACAGAAACAACCATTTATGACCATATCTATATATCAAAGGCAGTGAGATGGTTTGTTGGCAGAAGCAACAACCCTTCTGACAAAGCGAGTCCTACACCTCAGAGTCCTGTTTCTGCGCCCAGATGGCAGCAGTATAAAGTGTGGATATACTGAGGGTGATTGTTTACATGCACACTTAGATTCCACTATTATTCTGAAAATGACAATATTCCAGATTTGATACAGGTTATTCAAACAGCATATTCTGTTTGGATATTCTGAATAAGGTCTTTTCCCCGAATATAGCATGGAGACGTTCTTTGGACATGAATGCAGCGCAATTGGAATATTTGTCCAACAGGGTTTTTACTGCAGTTTATGACCTCTTTACAGCTTACGGTTGGCTCTGTGCGTTGCCATGGTTGCTGTACACAAACCAACCAGCCAACGGTTTGCAGGGCTGCGGATCTGATAAGAAGCAGGAGCACAGCTACTTTTAAACCTTATCAAAGACTTTGCTATCAACAGGTTTTTGGATATGCGCACACATTGCTACATCGACCTTTTCAAGCACGGCTGCATGTAATTGGGAATATTAGTGAAATATTAACTTTCGTTGTGTATGTGCCATGTAAACAGCTTAGTGGGAATATTGTATTTTTCGGAATAAGGGCAAAAACCGAGATAACGTGCACATAAACGCAGTCGCTGACAATGGTGAGAGCAAGGCGTCTGATAGCTCTATCGTTCAGGTCTGAGATGTTGGGTGTAGGGGAGCTGGTCATTTTGGAGGCGACGTGTGTGTGTGTGTGTGTGATCTTGGTGTGGAACCATGTCAACGTTGTTCTGTTATTCCCTTCTTACAATAAGCAGTCTGCTCAAGACCTTCACTGTGTGTTGATGTACAGAGTTCCCCTTTAATCAGGACGTCACTGTGAGACGATGTGACCGGCAGGCAGCGTTACAGGGTATCTGCTACTGGAGCAGAGCTGCAAGAGAACCCTGACCTGAGCTGGGTGTTGTTGGTGTTAAACACTGCTGCAGGTGTTCATGCACTACTGTTGTTGGGGGTTTACAGACAGGAAGACTTACTCAGATCATGTACTGCTGTAAAAGTAGAAAAAAAACTAGTACAAAAGTATTAGCAAAATATACTGAAAGTACCAAAAATAGAATTGCTCATTATGTAGTTTAATATATTTTATTTGATTGGATTATGTTATAATTAGAAGAAAAGCCTCTAGGAACGTTATGGTCTAGGAACTGCAGAAATCCCTCCGGTCGGAAAGTGGCTGTTGTGGGGTCGCAATTTCTGCAGCAAATGTGCGTCTGTGAGCTTGAGTGGGTTTACAAAATCAGGTTACAAAGGTTTAATAATGTAGCCGTAACAGCCCGGGGTGTTGTGGACAACAGTTGTGGACAACAAGTGTTTTTCTGTAAAGTAGCTTGACGTGGGGTACTGCCCGTCGATGGGTGTAAGGGGCTGTAGATGAAAACACTGATAGATGACTCACATTCTTTGAAATGTAAGTATTTTTTAGTTCATTAGCTTTACTTGTGAGCAGATGTTGGACTAACCTTTTGTCTCATTTCTCATGCCTTTCCTTTTCCTTTGTCCGTCTTCTCCCTTCCAGGTGCTACTCCAGTATTGGGAAGGTGCAGGATGCCTTCATCTCTTACCGTCAGTCCATTGATAAGTCGGAGGCCAGTGCTGACACCTGGTGCTCCATAGGGTAAAAACTTGCCCTGAACATTATTCTTTTTTTATTTAAAGATTATTTTTTGGGCTTTTCCGCCTTTAATCTTTTGGACAGTTAAGTGAGAAAGGGAGACGTGCAGGACATCGTTGTACCCCTGAGCCAACCTGGCCACGTCCTGAACAGTATTAGCATACTGAAAAGATTACAAGGATCTTGACTTGTGTCATCTGTAAGTTTCAGAGAGACGGAGTAATAGCTGGTTTATAACAGTTTGTCTGTTCTAGGGTGCTTTGAGCTCGGGGTGTCAGTGGCCGAGGGACAGAGGACAGGCAGCGGGGGGATAACCAAGCAAGGATCTATAGATATATGTATGAAGGGTGGGTTATGTCCTTTGAGATTTGGGATGGCTCAAAAAGATGAATCCTGGAAGATGGCGAGAGACGAGGGATGTCACGATGCATCTTGAATCTGTTAAAAAATCTATATAAAGGTGTGAAGATGACGACTGGTTGAGATTAAAAGAGAGAATCTAATTGCAATTTTTAAACAGCCTAGGATGTAATATAATTAAACATTTCACTTGTTTGACTTCAGATGCTAATACGTCTTCTTAGTTTATTTCTTTTCCATTTATTTAGTTATTTTGATGAAGGATTTATTTAAATAATTATTTCTATTTTATTTTAATATAAAATACAATTTCAATTGCACTTTTAAAATGAGCACACATCTGTTTTGCACAGTTTATATAACTAAAGGAATATTTATCATTTGTCTGCAGATATATTTTTCTTTTCTTTTCTTTTCCGTCCTGTATCTGCCTCCAGGGTGCTCTACCAGCAGCAGAACCAGCCTATGGATGCACTGCAGGCCTACATCTGCGCTGTTCAACTGGACCACAGCCACGCGGCCGCCTGGATGGACCTGGGCACCCTCTACGAGTCCTGCGGGCAGCCGCACGACGCCATCAAGTGCTACATCAACGCTACGCGCAGCAAAGCATGCCTCAACACTGCTGCACTCACGCAACGCATTAAACTGCTGCAGGTAGGCGCTCCGGCCTTCAGGTTGGGAATACCCATCAGCCAGCTCCCTTTGTTTTTGTTAAATGTTGTGCAGTGTGTGTGTGTGTGTGTGTGTGTGTGTGTGTGTGTGTGTGGCGTGCGTGTGTGTGTGTATATATATATTGAAGTGCTGTGTTCATTGCCAGGCATGGAGAGGCAAAGTCCCTCCCCTATCCGGTGGACCGCCAGGGGACTTTATTTCGGGGGGAAATATGTAATATGTGAAATAATGTGGAATAGGTAGTGATCGGGGAGAAAGAAATCCTTGTTTTTTAATAAATTACACATATAATGTTTGTCAATTAAACAAATTATTTAGCAAGTCAAGTAGTAGTAGGCCTGCAGGATTAATCGTTATAAAATCACGATCTTGATTCACGATTTAATTTTTAAATGAGTTCGACTTTGATTCTCAAAGTCTGTCTCCTTTAGTCTGTTGGTGTCTGTCTCCTTTAGTCTGTTGGTGTCTGTCTCTGTTGGTGTCTGTCTCCTTTAGTCTGTTGGTGTCTGTCTCCTTTAGTCTGTTGGTGTCTGTCTCTGTTGGTGTCTGTCTCCTTTAGTCTGTTGGTGTCTGTCTCCTTTAGTCTGTTGGTGTCTGTCTCCTTTAGTCTGTTGGTGTCTGTCTCCTTTAGTCTGTTGGTGTCTGTCTCCTGTTGGTGTCTGTCTCCTTTAGTCTGTTGGTGTCTGTCTCTGTTGGTGTCTGTCTCCTTTAGTCTGTTGGTGTCTGTCTCCTTTAGTCTGTTGGTGTCTGTCTCCTTTAGTCGGTTGGTGTCTGTCTGTGTGTCTGTCTCCTTTAGTCTGTTGGTGTCTGTCTCTGTTGGTGTCTGTCTCCTTTAGTCTGTTGGTGTCTGTCTCCTTTAGTCTGTTGGTCTCTGTCTCCTTTAGTCTGTTGATGTCTGTCTCCTTTTGTCTGTTGGTGTCTGTCTCCTTTAGTCTGTCTCCTTTTGTCTGTTGGTGTCTGTCTCTGTTGGTGTCTGTCTCCTTTAGTCTGTTGGTGTCTGTCTCCTTTAGTCTGTTGGTGTCTGTCTCCTTTAGTCTGTTGGTGTCTGTCTCCTTTTGTCTGTTGGTGTCTGTCTCCTTTAGTCTGTCTCCTTTAGTCTGTTGGTGTCTGTCTCTGTTGGTGTCTGTCTCCTTTAGTCTGTTGGTGTCTGTCTCCTTTAGTCTGTTGGTGTCTGTCTCCTTTAGTCTGTTGGTGTCTGTCTCCTTTTGTCTGTTGGTGTCTGTCTCCTGTCTGTGATGTCTGTCTCCTTTAGTCTGTTGGTGTCTGTCTCTGTTGGTGTCTGTCTCCTTTAGTCTGTTGGTGTCTGTCTCCTTTAGTCTGTTGGTGTCTGTCTCCTTTAGTCTGTTGGTGTCTGTCTCCTTTAGTCTGTTGGTGTCTGTCTCCTTTAGTCTGTTGGTGTCTGTCTCCTTTAGTCTGTTGGTGTCTGTCTCTGTTGGTGTCTGTCTCCTTTAGTCTGTTGGTGTCTGTCTCTGTTGGTGTCTGTCTCCTTTAGTCTGTTGGCGTCTGTCTCCTTTAGTCTGTTGGTGTCTGTCTCCTTTAGTCTGTTGGTGTCTGTCTCCTTTAGTCTGTTGGTGTCTGTCTCCTTTAGTCTGTTGGTGTCTGTCTCCTTTAGTCTGTTGGTGTCTGTCTCCTTTAGTCTGTTGGTGTCTGTCTCCTTTAGTCTGTTGGCGTCTGTCTCCTTTAGTCTGTTGGTGTCTGTCTCCTTTAGTCTGTTGGTGTCTGTCTCCTTTAGTCTGTTGGTGTCTGTCTCCTTTAGTCTGTTGGTGTCTGTCTCCTTTAGTCTGTTGGTGTCTGTCTCCTTTAGTCTGTTGGTGTCTGTCTCCTTTAGTCTGTTGGTGTCTGTCTCCTTTAGTCTGTTGGTGTCTGTCTCCTTTAGTCTGTTGGTGTCTGTCTCCTTTAGTCTGTTGGTGTCTGTCTCCTTTAGTCTGTTGGCGTCTGTCTCCTTTAGTCTGTTGGTGTCTGTCTCCTTTAGTCTGTTGGTGTCTGTCTCCTTTAGTCTGTTGGTGTCTGTCTCCTTTAGTCTGTTGGTGTCTGTCTCCTTTAGTCTGTTGGTGTCTGTCTCCTTTAGTCTGTTGGTGTCTGTCTCCTTTAGTCTGTTGGCGTCTGTCTCCTTTAGTCTGTTGGTGTCTGTCTCCTTTAGTCTGTTGGTGTCTGTCTCCTTTAGTCTGTTGGTGTCTGTCTCCTTTAGTCTGTTGGTGTCTGTCTCCTTTAGTCTGTTGGTGTCTGTCTCCTTTAGTCTGTTGGTGTCTGTCTCCTTTAGTCTGTTGGTGTCTGTCTCCTTTAGTCTGTTGGTGTCTGTCTCCTTTAGTCTGTTGGTGTCTGTCTCCTTTAGTCTGTTGGTGTCTGTCTCCTTTAGTCTGTTGGTGTCTGTCTCCTTTAGTCTGTTGGCGTCTGTCTCCTTTTGTCTGTTGGTGTCTGTCTCCTTTGGTCTGTCTCCTTTAGTCTGTTGGTGTCTGTCTCTGTTGGTGTCTGTCTCCTTTAGTCTGTTGGTGTCTGTCTCCTTTAGTCTGTTGGTGTCTGTCTCCTTTAGTCTGTTGGTGTCTGTCTCCTTTTGTCTGTTGGTGTCTGTCTCCTTTAGTCTGTTGGTGTCTGTCTCTGTTGGTGTCTGTCTCCTTTAGTCTGTTGGTGTCTGTCTCTGTTGGTGTCTGTCTCCTTTAGTCTGTTGGTGTCTGTCTCCTTTAGTCTGTTGGTGTCTGTCTCCTTTAGTCTGTTGGTGTCTGTCTCCTTTAGTCTGTTGGTGTCTGTCTCCTTTAGTCTGTTGGTGTCTGTCTCCTTTAGTCTGTTGGTGTCTGTCTCCTTTAGTCTGTTGGTGTCTGTCTCCTTTAGTCTGTTGGTGTCTGTCTCCTTTAGTCTGTTGGTGTCTGTCTCCTTTAGTCTGTTGGTGTCTGTCTCCTTTAGTCTGTTGGTGTCTGTCTCCTTTAGTCTGTTGGTGTCTGTCTCCTTTAGTCTGTTGGTGTCTGTCTCCTTTAGTCTGTTGGTGTCTGTCTCCTTTAGTCGGTTGGTGTCTGTCTCCTTTAGTCTGTTGGTGTCTGTCTCCTTTAGTCTGTTGGTGTCTGTCTCCTTTAGTCTGTTGGTGTCTGTCTCCTTTAGTCTGTTGGTGTCTGTCTCCTTTAGTCTGTTGGTGTCTGTCTCCTTTAGTCTGTTGGTGTCTGTCTCCTTTAGTCTGTTGGTGTCTGTCTCCTTTAGTCTGTTGGTGTCTGTCTCCTTTAGTCTGTTGGTGTCTGTCTCCTTTAGTCTGTTGGTGTCTGTCTCCTTTAGTCTGTTGGTGTCTGTCTCCTTTAGTCTGTTGGTGTCTGTCTCCTTTAGTCTGTTGGTGTCTGTCTCCTTTAGTCTGTTGGTGTCTGTCTCCTTTAGTCTGTTGGTGTCTGTCTCCTTTAGTCTGTTGGTGTCTGTCTCCTTTAGTCTGTTGGTCGTCTGTCTCCTTTAGTCTGTTGACGTCTGTCTCCTTTTGTCTGTTGGTGTCTGTCTCCTTTAGTCTGTCTCCTTTTGTCTGTTGGTGTCTGTCTCTGTTGGTGTCTGTCTCCTTTAGTCTGTTGGTGTCTGTCTCCTTTAGTCTGTTGGTGTCTGTCTCCTTTTGTCTGTTGGTGTCTGTCTCCTTTTGTCTGTTGGTGTCTGTCTCCTTTAGTCTGTTGGTGTCTGTCTCTGTTGGTGTCTGTCTCCTTTAGTCTGTTGGTGTCTGTCTCTGTTGGTGTCTGTCTCCTTTAGTCTGTTGGTGTCTGTCTCCTTTAGTCTGTTGGTGTCTGTCTCCTTTTGTCTGTTGGTGTCTGTCTCCTTTTGTCTGTTGGTGTCTGTCTCCTTTAGTCTGTTGGTGTCTGTCTCTGTTGGTGTCTGTCTCCTTTAGTCTGTTGGTGTCTGTCTCTGTTGGTGTCTGTCTCCTTTAGTCTGTTGGTGTCTGTCTCCTTTAGTCTGTTGGTGTCTGTCTCCTTTAGTCTGTTGGTGTCTGTCTCTGTTGGTGTCTGTCTCCTTTAGTCTGTTGGTGTCTGTCTCTGTTGGTGTCTGTCTCCTTTAGTCTGTTGGTGTCTGTCTCCTTTAGTCTGTTGGCGTCTGTCTCCTTTAGTCGGTTGGTGTCTGTCTCCTTTAGTCTGTTGGTGTCTGTCTCCTTTAGTCGGTTGGCGTCTGTCTCCTTTAGTCTGTTGGTGTCTGTCTCCTTTAGTCTGTTGGCGTCTGTCTCCTTTAGTCTGTTGGCGTCTGTCTCCTTTAGTCGGTTGGTGTCTGTCTCCTTTAGTCTGTTGGTGTCTGTCTCCTTTAGTCTGTTGGTGTCTGTCTCCTTTAGTCGGTTGGTGTCTGTCTCCTTTAGTCTGTTGGTGTCTGTCTCCTTTAGTCGGTTGGTGTCTGTCTCCTTTAGTCTGTTGACGTCTGTCTCCTTTAGTCTGTTGACGTCTGTCTCCTTTAGTCTGTTGGTGTCTGTCTCCTTTAGTCTGTTGGTGTCTGTCTCCTTTAGTCTGTTGGTGTCTGTCTCCTTTAGTCTGTTGGTGTCTGTCTCCTTTAGTCTGTTGGTGTCTGTCTCCTTTAGTCGGTTGGTGTCTGTCTCCTTTAGTCTGTTGGTGTCTGTCTCCTTTAGTCTGTTGGTGTCTGTCTCCTTTAGTCTGTTGGTGTCTGTCTCCTTTATATTCCTTAACTTCCAGACATGGTCCTTCCTAAAGAAGGTTCTCAATCCAAACAGGATCAAACCACTATTCCTTAACTTCCAGACATGGTCCTTCCTAAAGAAGGTTCTCAATCCAAACAGGATCAAACCACTATTCCTTAACTTCCAGACATGGTCCTTCCTAAAGAAGGTTCTTAATCCAAACAGGATCAAACCACTATTCCTTAACTTCCAGACATGGTCCTTCCTAAAGAAGGTTCTCAATCCAAACAGGATCAAACCACTATTCCTTAACTTCCAGACATGGTCCTTCCTAAAGAAGGTTCTCAATCCAAACAGGATCAAATCACTATTCCTTAACTTCCAGACATGGTCTTCCTAAAGAAGGTTCTCAATCCAAACAGGATCAAACCACTATTCCTTAACTTCCAGACATGGTCCTTCCTAAAGAAGGTTCTCAATCCAAACAGGATCAAATCACTATTCCTTAACTTCCAGACATGGTCTTCCTAAAGAAGGTTCTCAATCCAAACAGGATCAAACCACTATTCCTTAACTTCCAGACATGGTCCTTCCTAAAGAAGGTTCTCAATCCAAACAGGATCAAACCACTATTCCTTAACTTCCAGACATGGTCCTTCCTAAAGAAGGTTCTTAATCCAAACAGGATCAAACCACTATTCCTTAACTTCCAGACATGGTCCTTCCTAAAGAAGGTTCTCAATCCAAACAGGATCAAACCACTATTCCTTAACTTCCAGACATGGTCCTTCCTAAAGAAGGTTCTCAATCCAAACAGGATCAAATCACTATTCCTTAACTTCCAGACATGGTCTTCCTAAAGAAGGTTCTCAATCCAAACAGGATCAAACCACTATTCCTTAACTTCCAGACATGGTCCTTCCTAAAGAAGGTTCTCAATCCAAACAGGATCAAACCACTATTCCTTAACTTCCAGACATGGTCCTTCCTAAAGAAGGTTCTCAATCCAAACAGGATCAAACCACTATTCCTTAACTTCCAGACATGGTCCTTCCTAAAGAAGGTTCTCAATCCAAACAGGATCAAACCACTATTCCTTAACTTCCAGACATGGTCCTTCCTAAAGAAGGTTCTCAATCCAAACAGGATCAAACCACTATTCCTTAACTTCCAGACATGGTCTTCCTAAAGAAGGTTCTCAATCCAAACAGGATCAAACCACTATTCCTTAACTTCCAGACATGGTCTTCCTAAAGAAGGTTCTCAATCCAAACAGGATCAAACCACTATTCCTTAACTTCCAGACATGGTCCTTCCTAAAGAAGGTTCTCAATCCAAACAGGATCAAACCACTGTTCCTTAACTTCCAGACATGGTCCTTCCTAAAGAAGGTTTTCAATCCAAACAGGATCAAACCACTATTCCTTAACTTCCAGACATGGTCTTCCTAAAGAAGGTTCTCAATCCAAACAGGATCAAACCACTATTCCTTAACTTCCAGACATGGTCCTTCCTAAAGAAGGTTCTCAATCCAAACAGGATCAAACCACTATTCCTTAACTTCCAGACATGGTCCTTCCTAAAGAAGGTTCTCAATCCAAACAGGATCAAACCACTATTCCTTAACTTCCAGACATGGTCCTTCCTAAAGAAGGTTCTCAATCCAAACAGGATCAAACCACTGTTTCTCTCCTTAACTTCCAGACATGGTCTTCCTAAAGAAGGTTCCCGGGGTCCGCTGGGCAGGGAGCGGCCTCGCCTCTCTATTGCCAAAGCACTCGGCTTTTTAAAGAAAATTGCAGATTGTGCTTTTGTCATTTTGATTTTCGACCACTGAGATATGAATAATGATTCATATTTGTGTGTTAAACACATTTTTTCTCACTTGTAATTGTAAAAGCATACCTTCATGGCATTGAACATTTCTGCTCTATTCCTGTACACGTGTCCTCAAACGCTGCCTAGAAGTAAGCAGCAGTCTTTGTAGTGCCTTTCTTGTTCCACCCAAGTCCAGCACTAAAGTTTGTGTCTTACACAATTTCTCCTAGGCTCAGTTGTGTAACCTTCAGCCAGATAGTCTGCAGAGTAAGAGTAAAATGCTTCCTAGTATTGAGGAGGCGTGGAGCCTCCCCATTCCTGCTGAGCTCACGTCCAGGCAGGGGGCCTTGAACACTGCACAGGCACAGCAGGTGAGCTCCACTTCATCCAAGAGACCACAGCCTCCGGGAAATTACCTGAACAATAAAGTTATGAGGACTATTAAAGCTGAAGGCCTTGCTCTGATACTTTCAGATGTTTTATCAATAATATTTAAAATTGGCATGTCTATGATAACCGATTAGCGGTGAACCGGCAGTGAGAGCACCATTGGTTGAAAACATGACTAAAATAAAGCTAAACAATGTATTTCCTTACTCCTAGTTAACTTAGCTTGTGCTAACTTTACACAATTGCATTCAGGGTCCAAAACTAGCACCATGTACCACCCAACTGCTGGTAAAACATGCAACTGGCTGGTAGATTAGCTTCACTCACCAGCCAACATTCAATGGTAGAACTTTGAACATTCGGAGGTCAATTGGCCGCTGGACCCAAAAAAAAGAGTTCATTTTGGACCGTGCGGCCCTGTTTTTTCTGCTCGTGGCTCTCGGCTTGACGGCCTCACAGCGGAGACGCATGCCACTATATCGATGAGGACCGGCGGGTTAAATCAGCCGCCCTACACACAGTAAACCAGGCAGATACTCAGCTGACAGCCTTGCAGGTGGATGACCTACGCTCCGGACGGGCCGCTGTGGACTTGTGTCGTCGCGCAGGTGGTTCTAGAAGAGTCCATGAAGCCGGCATGTGTCCAGGACACTTCCCGGGACATCGTGGCTGTGCGAGCGGTACAAGTCTGCTGCGGTCTACGCAGCATGGACAGTCTGTCAGAGTAGCATGAAAGGGTGGACTGCGACTCAGTTGCGTGCATGTCGGTTAATCATCAGTTAATGAGAGAGAAAAAAACTAAATTAGCATCCCTTGATTCCAAAATCCTGGTCTGGGTCTGTGGTCAATGTGGACTTCTGGGCCCCGAGGTTAAAGGGGTTTCAGTCTGAAGGAATTGGAGCAAGGCCCATATTACAATAACCTAATTACCAGAGTGTAGTTGACCTTTGTGCCTCTCTGTGTCACATGAAATTATTAACGTCTTTTGCAGTTGTTACAAATGCACTTGGCAAGCTGCAGAGCTCAACATACATGCTTAATGCTATTTAGTAGTGTGAATTCATTTTGTGTCATGTATTTGACACTCTTATCTCAATTTCTCTTTTTTAGAATTGATTGAAACTGGCATAAATAGTTTGAAGTTCTTTGGAATTGAAGCTAAATGTAGTATATGAGATCTGAAGGATGACCCCCACCACCAACACATCAGTTTTATTTAGTCCTTATTTTCCTCCTCTGTTTTCATGCAGTTGTGTCTATTCTAATCTTTACCATTGGCATCATCCTCTTTTGGCTACGAATAACGTCACGTCCATCATTAGCACTTGCTTGATTTGCACTAAATTACCAAGCAGAGAAACGGGAGTAGTGGAAATGTGGCTTTTAATAAAATCACGTTTTTAGCTAATTTACTTGCTCCAGCTGTGATTGAGTAAATGTGAATGGAAACGTTTTGGATGTTGCAACCCATCTCCGAGTTGTGAGAATGTGTAAATGGACCCATGAGGATCCAAAACATAAACGTGGTCTGCATGTCCAAACACCCTCCACTGATGCAATGTATATTGCATCATCCCACATCTTAATCACAGCATGTGTACTCTGATTATGGCCTTAATTGATCTTTCTATTGCTTTAAGGCGATATAACACAAACTTTTTTCTTAATCAGAGTATTATCATGCATGCAATATTTAAATCCACAAATTGTTGTGCATGTAATTGACTGAAGTTGATCATCCGGTATCATTGTGCAAAAAAGTTTGGATTAATAGCTGTTTGTCTCCTTTTTGGCTCATTGTGAGTAGTAGTTTATTTGAACTGGAGAACTTGGAAGAAGCTTTGGTTTTTATTGTGAGTCAAGCGTTTCCTCACAAGTTGTGTTTCTGTGCCGGGCTTTCTAGGCCTGTAAGGGGGAGGGGGGCCAGTCGGCCAGCAATCACACAGACCCACTGGCCAGTCCTGCCAAGAGGAAACGCACTGCCAGCCCAGCTAAGGTACAGCTTACAGCATTAACATTTACAGCACCGCAGTGAGAGCTCGAACCAGGGTCCACATTGTTTTGGTCTCACTTACAGGGCGCTGCAGACTCGTGGGCAAACAGCTCCAATCAACAGCAGATCCCCAGCTGGTACCTAACGCCCCAGAAACTTCAGGTAGGAAAATGTCTCTTTTATGTAGAACAATACTGGTTACAGCTTTAGTGCTTAACTATTTGATATTAATGAACGTCCGTTATATTCAAGCCATTACCAAACGACTTGCTACAAAGCTAGTTAAGACTATCAGCTCCACACAGCGCTCTCTGGTTCCTCAGTGTCATGTATGTTACGAAGATTGTGGTGTCCGGCGACTTTCCCACGCAGACACTCGAGTAGAAGATTTTCCGACATTGATCTTTAAGAAGCGCCGTCTTCATTATTATCATTATTATTCAAGTATTTTTATTGAGGTTTTCAAAGAAGAGAAATACAAACATGGAGGTGGAGAATCTCACACACACCACAGAATAGAAACATACACACTAAAAGCAAGTGTAATAAACATCAAATACAGACATGAAGTCAGACTCAGTGTTGATTATAACCGGGGCAGACACAGAGCTGCAGCCAAGCCAAAGTATCGCACTTTTGAATTCATTAACTTTATTGGTTATCAGGCAAATAAAACGCTGATGCAGATAATCTGCAAACTGCCAAAAAAAATGTCCGATAACTGGCCAGAGCCGATTAATCGGTCTGTCTCTAGAAACTTTCCTACCGAGTCAGATGTGTTTTTGTGGCTTGTGACCCGGAGGTAAAATGGTTGCCCCACAACCACAAGGCTGGCGGGTCATCAGGCCACATGTCAAAGTGTCCCTGAGCAAGACACTGAACCCCAAGTCGCTGTCCAGTGCTCCTAATGCCGGGGATGGGTTTGATCCTTTGGTCCTTTTTAAATGTTTCATTGAAAAGTTGCTGAATATGGATTTATACTTTATTTAAAGCATGGAAAGCCAATGTGAACCTGCTCAATGCATCAAAATATATTTCCAACTTTTTGTTAATGAGAAAAAGAGTCAGCAGAGAAAGTTCAATTGGCTGACACTGGAGATGTTGCATCACTTCAAGGTCTTCTCTCTGTTATCGTGAGCCCAGTTTGATGGTAAAGATACTTGAAGCGGAGCATTCCTTAGCGAGCATATTGTTTTTAAATTGTGTTTTCGCTGGTGGGTAGTGCAAGGAATGAGGCAGAGAGACATGCAACAGGTCTTGAACCAAAGATGTTACAGTTCATTGTCGCCATCTTAACCCCTAAATACATGTATACAACCCTGTTGTTAAATGTGCAGCATCTGGATCACCTGCGGACCAACCGAGCAAACCTCAAGCCCCCCCAGGTGCAGATGCTGGAGCAGCTGGAGAACCAGTTCTCTCTCATGCAGCAACATCAGCAGCAGCAGGTACAAACATGCAACTTTGATCAGAGCTCAACAGTGTGGTTCCAAAAGTGTAATTCATTCATTTTCTCCAGAAGGATTTTGATTATCGGCTGTAATGTCTAAACAATCCGAGGTAGACAGACTGTGAAAAGAAGGTTTATGTTCCTGTAGAAGCCACACCAAAAACATCTCGGATTGGTGGCCCATGCATTGAAATGTTTCCCACCCACCTGTGGCTTTTGAGCTGCTAGCATTGAAGTCTATGATGTGTTCATGTACACATTTATTGTACCTTAGCATGTTTTATGGTCACAATTCATCTCGTAGCTGGTTGGCTTGGTTCCAGGCTTATAACGCTTTTATATAAGCATTTTCTGAAACGTCAAAGGAGATATTGAACGGGGAAAATCACTTTGGAACCAGAGCCGTTCAATAAGTGGACGGTCACTGTTGAGTCTATATAGGACTACACGTGTTGGATGTTGTGTCTGCTCTGTAAAGCTCCTGTTGCTGCACAGCGTCAGCATCTCTGTCTGGTTTGTGTGTCAGATGAGGCAGCAGGCAGCAGCGAGTGGCCAGCCGCGTCCCTGCCTTCCCAACGGTCCTTTGGCTGAGTCCTCTCACCACCATGCAGGCCTCTCCCGCGCCTCCCCCCTCAATCACACAGCCATTCGGCCCCCGTGCGTCCCCCAGCCCACAGCCAACGGATCCTGTTCTTCAAGTCCTTCAGCCGGGCTGCCGGGCCACCTGAACAAAAATCTCCCACTGGGACTGGGAGGTGGCAGCGCGAGCAATGGAAACGTGCCTTACCCGCAGCAGAACTCTCTACCTCACAACTGCACAGCCGCCAGTCACCCAAGCACCAGCAGCACTACTAGTAGTCCCAGTCATGCAGACGAGACATGGAAGAGCCAACAACGCAACACTACCACTCAGGTATCCCACTGGTTCCTTGAATGTCTTCCAGGGTTTTCCGTCTCATATGTCTGGGTTTCTCCAAATCCGGGATTTAATTTGACTTAGGATTTTACGGTCATGATTCAATTCTATTTTATTTTGTGGCAGTGCCACACTATATAGCAGAAAGGTACTTAGCAACAATTTCAGTTTCTCCCCTTTAACGAGGTACAACTGAATGCACCATTAGTTTAACAAGGTGCACGTAATGCCCTGTGGAGTCCCGTCTGAGCCCACGTACCTGTCACCACGTTAGCCTGGATTGATATTATATGAATACAATGGTGTCGTGCTAATCAACCAGCGTATTTCTACATAATTTCCATCTCCAAAACCACATCAGAAGAGTAACGTTAGTCACAGCTGACTTCCTCTGGTGTTTGAACCATTCAACAAAGAATGGTTCACATTAGGAAAGATCCTTTTTCATTTTTTTCTTCTATGTAGATGAACTCCCCGACAAAATCACCGCAGTAGTTGAGATTGATTTATTATTTCCAAATAGAGCTATTTATGTCATCTTTTCAAAATTACTTTTTCTTTTTTCATATCTCAATATATATCGCAGGGGGAAAAATTTGCAATGTAAGATTGTTCCAATATGGTGCAGGCCCACCACGTACGTTGCCTTCGTTGTTGCCAAACTCACGGGGAAGGCAACATGTTGCCACACGTGATTTCAGGGAAGAAGGAAGATTTTCTAGTTCTGTTCTTTTCTCCGTCATCTTTGGCAGTGGCCATAACATAACATTACCCTGTGTCTTTAGCTGCATGCTACCAGCCAGTAAGCTAGGCTGTGTTGGTTGTGGTGTTCTTGGGAAGTGCGCAAGTAGGCGGGTGAAGAGAGAAAAATACTGGGGGGGTCGATGCTCTTGATTTTGATTGATTTTCTCTTTAAAACTGAAATGGTAGCACCCCTAGTGCTTTGTAATTTGTAATTTGATGTTAAAATGTAATATAGTTGCTTTTCTTACTGTTGGTATTTTTCATTGTGTATTTTTGCTCTTCCCCTCTATCCAGGGGCTTCAAAAAGGTCCAGGTTCACATTCGGCAGGTCCCAATGGAGAACCCCCTTTCTCTTCCTCGTCCTCCTCCCCTCAGACCTCGTTCTCGTCCTCTGGCATTCTGAATCAGGTCGGACATTCCTCTGGGCCCTGTACTGTCTCCTCCTCCGCATCCTCTCTGTCCCCCACCTCCCCCCAGACCACGCCCAACCACTTGTCCTCGCCCCCCCACTCCGCTACTACCTCAGGGGTCCACACCAAAGACGCCACGCCTTCAGGGGGCAACACCGGCAGCAACGGCGCCGCCACTTTTCCATCAGGTTTGGAGGCCGCTGTCAGGCATTCTGCAGGGTCGCCCCTAAGTCCAAGCTCCGCCCCCGCGCAGAGACTGACTAATCACGTCCAGCCGCGGGCGACGGACGGCTCTCCCGCCCCCGGCGTGCTCAGTTCGGACAATCCTCAGCTCTCAGCCTTGCTAAAGGGAAAAGCCAATGCCACCAGTAACGACGACAACAATAACTCCAGTAACCACGGGGGGCCTTTCTTGGAGAAAATCAACAACGTCCACTCGGGTCTCCACGGTGCCGCCAAGCCAACGTCGGAACAGCTGCTGGCCTCCTCGCCGCTTTTAGCCGCTGCTACTCCCTCGCCGCGCTCGGCACACCCTCACACCGACAACAGCCTCTCCTGCCTTAACAGCCCGTCCACCACTAACAGCCAGGGGCCCACAGTTAATGGGAAGGGGCCCGAGGACTCCCAGAGCCCACTAAAGGTTGAGTCTTCTGGAGGAACTCAGAGACACGGCGTCCCCGCTGGTCTGGCACCCTGGTCCTCAGTCTCCATCTACCCCAGCTCCAGTGAGGTGCTCAAAGCATGCAGGTAGGAAGTTGTCCCTCATCTAGTCTATTCATTTCCGTGGTTGTTCAGGTGCCGATGAAGTCTGCTGGATGTCCCTAATGTTTGGCCGGATGTCAGTCCCCTTCCTCTTCCTTTGTCTTGGCGTTCTAACCTCCGGTGGATTTCTGAGGACTATGGTAACCTGGTCCTCAGATCTCTGCAGGGTAAATCCAGACAGCTAGCTAGACTATCTGTCCAATCTGAGGACTATGGTTACCTGGTCCTCAGATCTCTGCAGGGTAAATCCAGACAGCTAGCTAGACTATCTGTCCAATCTGAGGACTATGGTTACCTGGTCCTCAGATCTCTGCAGGGTAAATCCAGACAGCTAGCTAGACTATCTGTCCAATCTGAGGACTATGGTTACCTGGTCCTCAGATCTCTGCAGGGTAAATCCAGACAGCTAGCTAGACTATCTGTCCAATCTGAGGACTATGGTTACCTGGTCCTCAGATCTCTGCAGGGTAAATCCAGACAGCTAGCTAGACTACCTGTCCAATCTGAGTTTTCTGTTGACGACTAAAACTACTTTTGGACGTACACGTTCCACTAAAACAAGTTCCTTCATGAGGCCATTTTGCAGCGGCACCATGGCTCTGTCCGGAGCTTAGTGCCACCCAAAACAATTGTGATTGGTTTAAAGAAATGCCGATAAAGCAGACGTTTTTCTCCCAAGCCAGTTGCTGTGTGGACTAGCCAGACCCTCCTCTGCCAGTCATTTATTTTGGTGATTTAAATGCCTGGCTGTAATTCAACATTTTGACAATTTATTAAAAAAATAAGTAAATAATAAAAGATCTTTTAGCCAATCAGATGCTGTGTTAAAGTTGTGTTGGATTACATTGGAGGATATCTGTGTGTGGCTGCTGGATTTTGAATCCAATAGGGAGCGGATATGATGGTGATGGGGCAGTGGATATAACACGTGCCTTTTGGTGTGGGAGATCTGAATGGGTTCGATTCCCACTGAGATACATCGACCAATGTGTCCCTGAGCAAGACACTTAACCCCTAGTTGTTCCATACTCTGACATATATAGCTAATGTAAGTCGCTTTGGATAAAAGCGTCAGCTAAATGACACATTGTAAGATTCTCTAAACCTGGTCTTGTCACTTTTGCCTCTTTCTCTGTAGTTTAAGGCCAGTCCTCATGCAGGACCCTCTCATTCATATCATTCATCACCATGTGTAGTTAGGAAAAGAAGCGTTCACATCAGCCTCCTAGTAACTGACATCTATAGCGTCTCCCACCTGGCAAAAAGGATCATTAGTGTAGACAAACTGCAAAGGCTAACCTCAGATTATGGGAAAGAAAATCATAATCACGATTATCTTGGTCAACATTTTAATCGCCATTACTTAACATGACTACTCATTAACTTTTGGAAAGATGTCGCATTTAACTTTCATATTAATTTCCCTTCATGCTTTACCTGTTTTAACTTTTTTTGTTTTCTTTCTTCATTTAGAATAAACCGTGCGCACAGAATACAAATCTTTAACTCTACGCACGGATTCATCAAACTTCTGGGATCAATTACTCTCTATCGAACATCATATTACATTTTATCACAAAAGACGCATCTTTCCTTATGCAGTAAGGTCAACAACAAGCGACAATTCTACTTCTCTACTAGCAGCCGGCGGTGCTTAGTCTATAAACTACAACACCCACACAGAAATCTGTATTTGTAGTTTATAGACGTCTGCGGGAGACCAGTCTTATTTCTCCAGGTCGGAGGTCGGCTCCTTTCAGTCAGAAATAGTTAGTAGCTCACTGTTAACCTTACTATGTTCGGAAAGATCAGTCATTTGGGATTTAATAGGATTTCGCTGTAGAGTAATTGATCCCGGAAGTTCAAATCTGTGAATATCTTTCTAACTTTGCTCATGTTTATTAAACCGAGAGCACGGATTATGCACAGTAAAAAATAAGAGTTAACCCTTGTGTTGTCTTCCTGTCGACCATGCAACTTGGTGTATTTCTGGGTTGAAATTTCAACATTTTGTTGATGTTTTTCTACATTTTTCTTGATATTTTTGTCAATTTTTATTCCTTTTTTTTGTCACTTCTTTTTAAGTTTTTTTTTTAAATTGTTTAAGTCAATTTTTTTAACAATTTCTTTGTCGCTTTCCCCAATGTTTTCGATGATTTTTTTGGTCACTTTTTCAGCATTTTAAAAATAATCTGTTTGTTGATTTTAGTTTTTCTGCTTTTTTGTAGTTTTTTTTCCCCCAACATTTGTCACTTTTTTCAACGTTCTTTTGTCATACTTCTGATATAGTAAGTTTTGGTAAATGGGTCAAATTTGACCCGAGAACAACAGCAGAGTTAACTTGAAAAACGTATAAAATATAAAACTAATTTGTAATTGCGGTTAATTGAACAGCCGTAGTTTACGGTGTAGTTTGAGATTTCTGGTACCAGATCGGTGCGTAGACTGCAGTACTTCCTGAAGCCTCCAGTACTAGTTATGCGGATTCTTTATCTGCAGACTGTAAGCTAACTTCCCTTTCGCTCTGGCTGCAGGAACCTGGGGAAGAACGGCCTGTCCACGAGCAGCATCCTCCTGGACAAGTGTCCCCCGCCACGGCCCCCCCGCCCGCCTTCTCCTCCATTGCCAAAGGACAAACTCAATCCCCCAACACCCAGTATTTATGTGAGTGCAGCCACACGCCATAGAAGGACAAGTATTCATGATGATGTGTGCAATGTTAGCAAAGCAGTACCTTGGCTACAGCAGCAAACACTGTAGAAGTTGATGTGTTGATTCTCCCGATAAGTGTGGAGTCGGTCCGTGTTCACTGACCGCTCCCGTCTCTCTTCTCTGAAATGCAGCTAGAAAACAAGAGGGACGCCTTCTTCCCCCCCTCCACCAGTTCTGCACCAACCCTGCCAACCCGGTCACCGTCATCCGAGGGCTGGCTGGCGCTCTCAAACTAGGTACGAGGCTGCGACCGACGCACAACAACATGCACGCCGCAAAGAGTCACGCAAAAACACCACTTCAGATCTTGTTGTTACCACAGATGTGCTGTTTCTTCCATATGTTGTTTAGCATGAAAAAGAATCAAACAATAATTAATCCTCTAGAGAAATTAGAGCTGGGAGATATGGAGAAAGTCAAACCTCACAATGTCTTTAACCAAATATTATCAATGTTGATATTGTAGGGTTGACTATTGGTGCTTTTAACAAAATATTAAACCCATGAGATTTGTGATAACTAGTCATCAGTAATGTGGATATAATGACTAAATGGGTAAAGGCAAATAACAGAACAGCTACAACAGTCTGGTAAGATCAGGAAGTTACTCACTTTACTGTAATGCTGCCTTTAAAACAAGGAAAAGACACCACTTATGCCATGTTAAGATATCCAAAATTAAAGACAATGTCTATATTATACTATATATATTATATAATGTCTATGCCTCATATATCGATATAATATAGATATATTGCAAAATGGCTGATTAGCCAACTCATGGACAGGCTGCATTACATTAAAGTAATATAATTTTCTGAACTTATCAGACAGTTTTTATTATTTGCCTTTACCCATTTAGTCATTACATCCATGGTACTAATGATTATGTATCACAATCACAGTGTGTTAATATTTTGTTAAAGCACCCATAGTCAACCCTGCAATATCGTCAGCGATGTATTTGGTCAAAGTATTTTTTCTTTTTCATATAAGCCATTTCTAAGCACTACTTGAAAGTTCACAAGTTTATTCCATTTGGCATTCTGCATTAAAAAGAATTTAAAAAATGACTTTTTGACTAAGAGGGGGCGGCCCTACATCCCAGATGGCATGTTTGTGTTTCTGATCATCTAAATCGGTTTGATTTAACTGTTCTTCACTGTTACATGTGATGGGACAGCAGCTGGGAGAATGTGCTGGATGTTTTCTGTCGTCTCCGGTCTCACGTGGCTTTGTGGGTGTGTCTCTGTCATCGTGGACGGGGAGTGTGTGGATGAATCTGACATGCATGACAACAGCACCACCTGCATGTAGAAAGGGTTACTGCATGTGTCTGCTGAAGAGAAAACTAGTTGACTTTGCCAAGATCTTACAAACATCTGCTCTGCTGTTACCGAGACTCTGTTATGTAACTCTGTCATCTGGCAGATTGATGCCTGCTTGTTTATTAAGAAGTTATGCAGCCAAAGATACAATAAGACAAGATAAACACAGAACCACGTGGCCTACAAACATCCTCGTAGTTGTAGTTTCTAATCTTAGTTTCTCACAGTGTTCTCCCTCAGTCAGAATGAATTTGGTCATTGTTGAAATTCACGATTATTTAACCCAATTACTCTTACTCTGGGAAAGATGTTGCATTTATTGAAGTTAAAAAACAACAGCGCAAACACCTTGTACTGTCAAATTCCCCCTAATACTTTCCTGTTTTGACCTTTTTGAATTCCCTTTGTTTTGTCGTGATTCCATTGTTTTGATTGTTTGAAAGGAAATGATTAAACATCTCTTTTTCCTCTTGTAGGTATTGTTTGTGTGTGAAAGTAACACTCAGCTTGCCTCTAACCGCTCTACTCGTTCTCATCTCTGTTTTCCGAACGTCGGCGCTCAGATCTGGGCCTGTTCTCCACGAAGACCTTGGTGGAGGCCAACCCGGACCACCTGGTGGAGGTGCGGACCCAGCTGGCTCAGCCCACCGATGAGAACTGGGACCCGAGCGGCAGCAGGAAGATGTGGCGCTGCGAGAGCAGTCGCTCCCACACCACCGTCATCAAATACGCCCAGTACCAGGCCTCGTCCTTCCAGGAGTCGCTGCGGGTCAGTGGGAGAGGAGGACACACACACACACACACACACACTCTCACACGCACACACACACACACACACACACACACACACACACACAGACTCTCACACACACACACTCTCACACACACACACACACACACACACACGCACACACACACACACACATATAATCACACACACACACACACACACATATAATCGCACACGCACACACACACACACACACACATAATCACACAGACACACACACACAGACACGCACGCTCACACACACACACACATATAATCTCACACACACACACGTGCACACAAACATTCATAAACATCCAGGGTTATTAAAATAAACTAAAATAAGAACTGAAAAATATTATATAAATATTATATATTTTTAAGTAAACTGAACCTAAATAAAAACTTCAAGAAAACTGAAACTCCATTTCCACAAGTATTAATCAATTCTCATTTCAGTTTACTATAAACTCAGTTTATCTTCACATTTCCGTCGACTCTCATTGTGACATTGAACCTAACAAACAAAGATATAGATTGTAAAAACATAACGAGTGTATCTACCAGTGAGTTTTGATCAGTATATTCCCATCCATCGTTGCTGTGAATATTCAGATGAAAGTGTACTGATCAATGCTGTTGTATTTGTAATAGGAGGAGAATGAGAAGAAGAAGGAGGTGGAAGCAGAAGCAGGTTCCTCAGACAGGTGAGTTTTCTTTTCCTTTCCGTCTCCCCACATTTAAATTCTGTCTCCCCCCCCCCAGCTACTAACTCAATTATTCTGATGTTCTATTAGTGCGATGCGGCGAAGGAAAGGGTCTTTCAAACACCTGAAGTTTGGCACAAACATCGACCTCTCTGATGAAAAGAAGTGAGTAAACTTTGGAATATACAGTGCATGACCACATTTCCCTTCACACGTCTTCTCCTTTAAGGGATTTACATCTGTTTAGTTGTGGGGAAGGGAGTATCTGTCGCACACTGACCTGTAAACGTTGCCCCTCCTC
>CM057247.1:29801220-29825740 GCA_029931835.1 Etheostoma nigrum | reverse complement strand
CTTCCCCGCTTAAAATGCTCAAGGGTGTTTTAAGCCCCCAACGTCGACTTCCAGGCTGCGCTGTGACTGGCAGGCACCTAACCCTAACCTTAACCCTAACCTTAACCTTACCCTTAACCTTAACCCTAATCGGAGACTGTATTTTCAGAACCGCCCTTCTAGGACTACATTCAGGGAAGTTTGATTCATACAGGTAAAAAAGAGCATTAAAATAATCTAAACAGGATGGGAAAAAAGACGAAAAAGCGCATAAATAATCATCTCCGTCTCATCTATAGCCACCACACCAGAGCTGCAAAGATGAATCAATTAGACATCAACTATTAAATGAATCGCCAACAATTACATTTATGCCCCCCCCCCATCATATCACTTGTCTGCTGTACAACTTTCTTATTGGTTACCTTAGCCCTCATACATAACCTGGACTATGGTCATAACATCTACATCTTATAATTATTATTCCCTGTTACATAATGTTCTTATTCAGTCAGTCAGTGTATAGGTTATTATGTTTATATGTTATCAATATTTAATCATGATCTACTGCACTGTTCTCTTTCTACCAGAGTATCTCACCTTATCATGGTCATCGCATTTCTGGGAGTGATTTTTAATTTAATTTTAATTTGTATTCTTAGGTATGTGTGATATATGTGTGTATGTGTTTGTTGTGTTATGGTTGGAAATTGTAGGCATCCAGAATCCTGAAACATCTGAATAAAGTATCTATCTATCTATCTATCTATCTATCTATCTATCTATCTATCTATCTATCTATCTATCTATCTATCTATCTATCTATCTATCTATCTATCTATCTATTTTAATAATCAATATAAGTTTGAGTCATTGAGCTTGTTAAATGTGATTATTTTCATAGTTTCTTCTCATCTCTGGGACATTAAACTGAATATCTTTTGGGTTGTGGAAAAACAAGAAATTTGAGGAAGTCAACATAGGCAAACATTCAATATCGTACAGTTTGGAGGCCTGGTTGCCATAGATACAATGAATACAATGCAAACTACATGGCATTTCTACAGGTTGTGAGCCTGGATTCTTCGATAATCTGCAATATTATATTGGAAATGACAATGAATGATTTTTATTTTTTTTTTAACTTCTGGAACAGTTTTGGTTTCACCTCAGCTCTTTATGAGTAATTATCACGCCAGAGTATCGTCTACTGTCCCTCCCAGTCAGGTTGGGTCAGGCTGTTGGGACGCCTTCACACCAAACCCTGTGTTAGGTTTCTGCTCTGCTGGGTGAGTCACCAGGTTTGGTATGAGATAATGGAACAGCTAAACGTGCTGGGATCTGCCTCGTTCACCAACCGTTTGAATGCGTGGTGAAGTGTGGTCACACCAAAGTATGTAAAGCCTACAGTGCCCCGCCGTTATTACTGGCCTCTCTAGTTCCCGATCTGGGATATCCTCTTCCAAGACATGGTTAGTCACTGGTTTGACATTCAGGTTTTACGCAACTGTCATGATTTAGTCTGCATCAAGTATCAAAGACACTCAAGTTCGGCCTCTTGTAAAGGTTGTCTATGTGCATGTAAGACGCTTATGGTCAACCATATCTGTTTATGTGGTGTGTAAACCCCCTACTTCTTCTTCTTCACCCTTGGATGTTGGTTTTGTTCCAGTTTCGTGGCAGCTGCCTGATAGAAACGTCATCAACGTGTCCAGCCGCTCGCTATGAATTATCTGGACAATGGGCCCCAATCGGAAGGGTATTTCATCAGAATACAGCATAGAAGATCTGCTTAGAAATAAAGGAAATGTTGAATAGGATAGAACAACATAATGTCATTTTGCTAAAAAAAACATCACATTCATTATAAACTGTAATTGTTTTCATTTAACAATCTGAACATAAAACACACATTTTCTGCAAGCTCAGTCTGCCACTTTAAAAAAAGCAAAAACCATTCCAGTGCTGGTTCCGTGGATTTTAGATAGTCGTCATTGAAACACTAATTGGTCATGTGACAAGGGCTGGGAAGATTGGCTGAACAGGCAGCCAAGTGACAGTACTGTGATCCAATGGAAATCAATTAAATTTCAATTCAATTTTATTTATAGTATCAATTCATAACAAGCATTATCTCGAGACCCTTTACAGATAGAGCAGGTCTAGACCACACTCTAGAATTTACAAGTAGTTTCCTCCAGAGCAAGCAACAGGGCGACAGTGGCGAGGACAAACTTCCTTTTAGGCAGAAACCTCGGACAGACCCAGACCCAGACCCAGACCCAGGCCCAGACCCGGACCCAGACCCAGGCCCAGACCCAGGCTCTTGGTAGGCGGTGTCTGACGACCGGTTGGGGTTACAATGAAGAGTGGCAATAACAGTCACAAAAATAGTAGTTTGTAGTCACAATTTAAATTAAATCACAATTTATAAGATTGACAGCACTCTAGCCCAATGGATTTCAATCATATTTCAGGGAGGGCGGGTTTCACCCCGTTCCCCCCTTCTAGCCTCTCCCCTGCATTACACAGACTTTGTACTCGGGAGTTAGCAGGGCAAAGGCCATTAAATGTCAAGTCCAATTGTTTTGGACTTTTGCATTCCCACATATAGCTCCTAGGTTCAGGGTTGCAGTGCAGGTGTGAAAGGGGCTTTAAAAGGAGCCAGACCTCACCCAGGCTGTAACATTTATGTTTTAGGAAAATTAAGCATTTCAACTTATGTTTTTATCACCGACAGTAAAACGTCAAAGCCTAACTGTGTTTTAGAATTCTTTAATCTTGCTTATTTTTCTACTAATCCAATACAAAGAAATCCTGAATGAGTCTCTGTGGAATTGGAAAGTTCTTTGCTGGAACAATCAGACGTTGACCTCTGAAATATCAGTGCATGATGAGAAATGTTTTCTGGAGCTACTCCTGCTTCCATCTCTGCACAGTTCTGTGTTCAGTATGACTCACAGACCTTAAGACACAAACTCAGTTCTTTTACGGTGATGCGTAAGAGGCTTGGAGTTCACGACAATAATTCTCAGTCTCTGCCTGCTTCGTTTCCTCTTCACCTCGCACCTCGCCGTTATAAACCAGAACCCTGGATCTCAATGACGCACAACAATCTTAACTTTCTAAAGTTTCAAAGTCCAATTCCCGAACACACTTTCAGAAGGTGTTTAATTTCGTTTTCATTGTTTCTTTTATGTCTTTTTTCTAACCTTTATTTAACCAGGACATCTCTGAGATACATTGTCTCTTTTATAGGAGAGACTTGGCCAAAATGGCAGCTTAACATAGTTATCTCTATTGTTACTTAACAATACAAATTATTCATAATGTTGTCAAACACTTAGAATATTAATCTGAGCCTGTCAGCAGCAAAACGAGTACCTTTTATGAAGGTAAATACAAGCTGTAAATACAACAATTGCCCCATCAACTTGCCTTGTGGCTTGTTTCTCCGCTGCTGACTGCAGCGATCTTACTTAATACTGGACCAATGTCAACGATTGTTGTTCCTATCAGTCACTTAGACACCAACACAAAATACACATAGGTCCAGGTTGCTGACTGAGGCTGGGAAACATTAAGGTACATTAAAGGTGCTCTAAGCGATGTTGGGTGATGACACTTCCTGTTGACGTGTCGAAGTATTTCTTTATTTTTGTTGCCGTGTGTGGACCCCGGGCGGTCTACAGAGACCCTGTTTGTTTACAGTGTCTTCAGGGGACAGACAGCTGAGTGAGGAGATGTTTGCTGTATGTGACAAAAAAAATGTTGTAGCCTAAAATGCATAACATCGCTTATAATCAGAATCAGAATCAGAATCAGCTTTATTTCCAGGTATGAGGACACTTACGAGGAATTCTTCTTTGGAGCATCGTTGCTCACAATGTGCTTACACATACAAAACAACCAAACAATATATACACACTAATATATACACACTAATATATACACACTAATACTATACACACTAATATATACACACTAATACACTAATATACTCTAAACAGAAACGGAAACAATATAGAGGCATGAGAGGCATGAGTGCAATGAAGAGAAACAATATAGAGATAGATAGAAGTTCAATAAAAATTATTTAAATGTGGAGCATAGTGCAAAGGATACTGGGATACGTAGTATTATGTTATTATATTACAATATGAACAGTATGAACATTATGAACAGTTCTGAAATAGGAAATGAGAATGATGAATAAATAATAAATAATAAGTGAGATATGAGAATGATGAGTAAATAATAAATAATAAGTGAGATATGAGAATGGGAATGATGAGTAAATAATAAATAATAAGTGAGATGTGAGAATGGGAATGATGAATAAATAATAAATAATAAGTGAGATATGAGAATGATGAGTAAATAATAAATAATAAGTGAGATGTGAGAATGGGAATGATGAGTAAATAATAAATAATAAGTGAGATGTGAGAATGGGAATGATGAGTAAATAATAAATAATAAGTGAGATGTGAGAATGGGAATGATGAGTAAATAATAAATAATAAGTGAGATGTGAGAATGGGAATGATGAGTAAATAATAAATAATAAGTGAGATGTGGGAATGGGAATGATGAGTAAATAATAAATAATAAGTGAGATGTGAGAATGGGAATGATGAGTAAATAATAAATAATAAGTGAGATATGAGAATGGGAATGATGAGTAAATAATAAATAATAAGTGAGATATGGGAATGGGAATAATGAGTAAATAATAAATAATAAATAATAAGTGAGATGTGAGAATGGGAATAATGAGTAAATAATAGAATAATAAATAATAAGTGAGATATGGGAATGGGAATGATGAGTAAATAATAAATAATAAGTGAGATATGGGAATGGGAATGATGAATAAATAATAAATAATAAGTGAGATGATGGGAATGGGAATGATGAGTAAATAATAAATAATAAGTGAGATGTGAGAATGGGAATGATGAATAAATAATAAATAATAAGTGAGATATGATGGAATGGGACATGATGAGTAAATAATAAATAATAAGTGAGATGTGGGAATGGGAATGATGAGTAAATAATAAATAATAAGTGAGATGTGAGAATGGGAATGATGAGTAAATAATAAATAATAAGTGAGATGTGAGAATGGGAATGATGAGTAAATAATAAATAATAAGTGAGATATGGGAATGGGAATAATGAGTAAATAATGAAATAATAACAGTAATGAACGTGCAGATGTGAGAGACTGGGACGATGACTGAGTACAATAATGAACATGAATGAAGCTGAGACTATGGGAATGGGACAGTAATGGACGTCAGAGGATAGACTAAATAATGAATAAGACAGTGATGGATGTGAGAATGCGGACATAATGAGTACAATAATAAATAATAAATGATAGAGTGAGATGATGGGAATGGGACATGATGAGTAAATAATAGATGATGAAGTGAGATATGGGACATGGGAATAATGAGTAAATAATAGACTAATAAATAATAGACGTGAGATGTGAGAATGGGACATGACTGAGACAATAATGAATAATAGAGTGAGATGATGGGAATGGGACAGTAATGGACGTAGAGGACAGACTAAATAATGGACTGAGACAGTGATGGATGTGCAGAATGGAGAATGATGAGAAATGATAAATAATACAGTGAGATGTGAGAATGGGAATGATGAGTAAGATAGATAGATAATACAGTGAGACATGAGAATGGGACATGATGAGTACATGATGGATAATGAGCTGAGATATGAGAATGGGACGTGCAGAGGACAGACTGGATGATGAGTGAGACATGAGACATGATGAGTACATACTAGATGAGTGGACATGATGAGTGGAACCAGTAGACAGGTGCTGTAGAGACAGCGGTACTGAGTATGGACCAGAACTGGACCTGACACTGTGGGTCAGAGGACAGCTGGTCATCAGAGACGATGGCTTGTGAGGACAGACTGGACGATGGCCTGAGACAGTGATGGACAAGCAGAGGACAGACTGGACGATGGTCTGAGACAGTGATGGACGTGCAGAGGACAGACTGGACGATGGTCTGAGACAGTGATGGACGTGCAGAGGACAGACTGGACGATGGTCTGAGACAGTGATGGACGTGCAGAGGACAGACTGGACGATGGTCTGAGACAGTGATGGACGTGCAGAGGACAGACTGGACGATGGTCTGAGACAGTGATGGACGTGCAGAGGACAGACTGGACGATGGTCTGAGACAGTGATGGACGTGCAGAGGACAGACTGGACGATGGTCTGAGACAGTGATGGACGTGCAGAGGACAGACTGGACGATGGTCTGAGACAGTGATGGACGTGCAGAGGACAGACTGGACGATGGCTCTGAGACAGTGATGGACGTGCAGAGGACAGACTGGACGATGGTCTGAGACAGTGATGGACGTGGCAGAGGACAGACTGGACGATGGTCTGAGACAGTGATGGACGTGCAGAGGACAGACTGGACGATGGCCTGAGACAGTGATGGACGTGCAGAGGACAGACTGGACGATGGCCTGAGACAGTGATGGACGTGCAGAGGACAGACTGGACGATGGTCTGAGACAGTGATGGACGTGCAGAGGACAGACTGGACGATGGTCTGAGACAGTGATGGACGTGCAGAGGACAGACTGGACGATGGTCTGAGACAGTGATGGACGTGCAGAGGACAGACTGGACGATGGTCTGAGACAGTGATGGACGTGCAGAGGACAGACTGGACGATGGTCTGAGACAGTGATGGACGTGCAGAGGACAGACTGGACGATGGTCTGAGACAGTGATGGACGTGCAGAGGACAGACTGGACGATGGTCTGAGACAGTGATGGACGTGCAGAGGACAGACTGGACGATGGCCTGAGACAGTGATGGACGTGCAGAGGACAGACTGGACGATGGTCTGAGACAGTGATGGACGTGCAGAGGACAGACTGGACGATGGCCTGAGACAGTGATGGACGTGCAGAGGACAGACTGGACGATGGCCTGAGACAGTGATGGACGTGCAGAGGACAGACTGGACGATGGCCTGAGACAGTGATGGACGTGCAGAGGACAGACTGGACGATGGTCTGAGACAGTGATGGACGTGCAGAGGACAGACTGGACGATGGCCTGAGACAGTGATGGACGTGCAGAGGACAGACTGGACGATGGTCTGAGACAGTGATGGACGTGCAGAGGACAGACTGGACGATGGCCTGAGACAGTGATGGACGTGCAGAGGACAGACTGGACGATGGTCTGAGACAGTGATGGACGTGCAGAGGACAGACTGGACGATGGCCTGAGACAGTGATGGACGTGCAGAGGACAGACTGGACGATGGTCTGAGACAGTGATGGACGTGCAGAGGACAGACTGGACGATGGCCTGAGACAGTGATGGACGTGCAGAGGACAGACTGGACGATGGTCTGAGACAGTGATGGACGTGCAGAGGACAGACTGGACGATGGCCTGAGACAGTGATGGACGTGCAGAGGACAGACTGGACGATGGCCTGAGACAGTGATGGACGTGCAGAGGACAGACTGGACGATGGTCTGAGACAGTGATGGACGTGCAGAGGACAGACTGGACGATGGTCTGAGACAGTGATGGACGTGCAGAGGACAGACTGGATGATGGCCTGAGACAGTGATGGACGTGCAGAGGACAGACTGGACGATGACTGTGTAGAAGTGGACCAGCAGCTCCTTAGGCAGGTTGAGCTTCCTGAGCCTCTGCTGGGCCTTTTTGATGATGGTGTCTGTGTTGGGCTCCCACTTCAGGTCCTGGGATATAGTGGATCCCAGAAACCTGAAGGATTCCACAGCAGACACAGGGCTGTTGAGTATGGTGATGGGGGGAAGAGTGGGGGGTCTCTTCTTGAAGTCCACAAGTACCTTTAACAGCGGTCTCCGCTGTCAGCGTCCCACATTTTGTTGACCAACCCATCCGTCCAGAACCTCCACCTTCTGCGGACTTTGTGGCTCTGCAACAATGTCACTCAGCTTTCTCAGACAAGAGTCATTACCACTCGGGGTTGTAACTTGAAATACAAACGCCTGGGTCTGTCCGAAAGTTTCTGCCTGGGAAAAGGAAGGTTTTTTTTGCACCAAATGCTTGTTCGTGGGAAATTGTTGGAGCTCTTTAAAGAATAGAGTGTGGTCTACACCTACTCTATCTGTAAAGTGTCCTGCGATAACTCCTGTTGGGATAAAATAAAAAAGGTAATTGATTTTCAAGGCATTTGCTGGGGGACTTTCTATTGTGAAACCACAAACAGAGACAGTCTGAATTATAAATACATGTTTGTGGTAAGGGGCTAAAATAACAGAAAAGGAGACCTTGGGAGAAACTAGGGATATGGAAGTGTTATCCCTCTTCTTGGCCCAATCCCAATCTCCACACTCACGGGCTTTGCGGCGTGCTAAATCAGAAAGTATCCCGGTACTCTGCCACCGGGCTGTTCCTGCATGTGTAGGCCTGCCGAGGGGGAGAACCCTGCTGTAGAAGTCCTTGCTTGACAACCAGATAACTCATTACCAAAGTGACGCAGACTGCGTGTTTGTAGTAACGTGGGATGAGGCGGTCCACCGGCTGATGACATCACTGATGGCACCTTCCAATGACAGCACCTTCACCTTCTCCCCTGTCCTCCTTGAAAAACGTTTATGTGTGAGATAAAGGAAGACAGATGGCTCAATGGCTCTTCTTGCACAGTTCCCCCATCACCCTTTTTCATCATCATCACCCCCATCGCCCTTTTTCTCAGCGCTCTGTTGTTTTGCACTCTGACTAAATGTTCATGCAGTCCTCACACCATGCACGTCATCAACAGCTTATCAAAGCAACAATAAACCGCCCACACACCCCCTGGGCCATTAGCAACCACTCGCATAGTTGGGTCTCTCGTAGTGGGTCCCGATGGACTCCCTCAGCTCGTGTAATATTGTCACAAAAATTATGAACTTGAGGGAGTTTTAAGACACAGACGAGTGTCTGCATTGATGATGGAAATGAGTCAGTGTGGGAGATATAGAGCAAATTCATAATACATGCAAATCCACTGTAATTATAGCCATAGCTGCTATGTTTATAAGGTCTTACTGTGTCTGCAGTAACTAGGGTGTACGCACCTTTTTTTGTGGAATGTACTTACAAAATTTGTGATCAAGTTTCAGTAGATACGTTTTTCGTTGCTGAGATTATTACATGCACTACATAGTATTTTAAATGTGTCTCCAAAGGAATATATTAGCAACATTTACCGTTAATGGTTAAAAAAACCCATCTAGTCATTTGGTTACATGCAAAGACCTTTATGTAAATCTTTTTTTACTTGAGCTGCGAAAGCAGAGATAATCACTTCATGTGTAGTTATAAGGGCAGCTGGTTTAAAACCTTATATTTAGAGGACTTCACATTTATCAAGTCTATCACAATACTGGCATTTACATATCTGTAAAAGCCAAGATGTATTCTTACAGTTTTTGGTATTTTATTCTCATTGCAAAAGTCAATTGTTTTAGGATATTTAATTACATTCTGATTATTTTTTTAAAGTTTTTTTTGTGGCATTTTAGGCCTTTATTTTAAGTTCAAATTATTTCACCTTTGACCTAGTTGTTGCTGACCTTTCGAAAGTGCAACCAATGAGATAACAGCTGTTGTTACCTAGCAACAGGAAATAGCTTCCTCGTCACCCTTGATGACAAATACCTGCGCTTTGCTTTGCAGCAAATCGCTTATTATGTGACGGCTTTAATACATTAGAATTCAGGTAATTGGTCATGATGTACAGTGTTATTTTGTGTGTGTTTTTCCCTATTGAGACTCACACTCCACTAGACTTTCTTTGCTATTGGGTTGGTTTCTCTAAAGGCGCTGACCACCAACCCGGTTGGCGAGCAACTCATTGTTTCAGGCTTTACTTACCTATTAGCTTCGTCTAAATTTCAAAATGCATTTTTTAGTGTTTCGAGGAGTGCAGAATTGGTCCCACATCTAGTCTTAACGCAAGTACATTTTCAGTATAAAGCCTGAACACGCGCCAGATGTCAGGAGGCCCCTCCCGCTCTTTGTGTGTCGCCGTTCCCTTCGCAAAATCCCTTCGCTAGGGACAACAACAACAACAACAACCTTCGAGCTAGCTACACGCTAAACATGTCCAGTTTTAAAGAATCGTCCAACAAGGCAGGCGCAGGTGCGTTTAGGGCGTGTCCAAATCTGCTAGTTTAATGGCGAGAAAAAGGGTGTGTGTGCTGGACACATGGTTCAAAAGGGTTGTATTTAGTGTCTTCATTAATCATAGGTGTGTTTTGGGCTTAACATGCAATAAACCAATCAGAGTGTCATCTCCCATTCTCTTTAAAAAACTGGCGCGTTTATACTTTGGCTCATTGCTATTATGATGGTGGATTTGCACCATAATATTTTTATTTGTAATCTTTTGCATGTGTGTGTGCTGCTGCGCGTCCCTGTGTGTGTAACAAGCATAGTGTGTGTGGGCTGTGCATAACCCTAGGAGCATTTTACTAATGCGCTGTTAAAATAACAATGAAATGCTGCTCTATTGACTTTAGACCAGGTTTTTGTTGGTCAATGGTGCGATCACTTCCCACTGCCTCAAGATAGCAATATGCCCAGAATGCACCTGAACACACCTCCCTGTAAGACCAGCACGCCCAGAATGCACCTGAACACACCTCCCTGTAAGACCAGCACGCCCAGAATGCACCTGAACACACCTCCCTGTAAGACCAGCACGCCCAGAATGCACCTGAACACACCTCCCTGTAAGACCAGCACGCCCAGAATGCACCTGAACACACCTCCCTGTAAGACCAGCACGCCCAGAATGCACCTGGACACACCTCCCTGTAAGACCAGCACGCCCAGAATGCACCTGAACACACCTCCCTGTAAGACCAGCACGCCCAGAATGCACCTGAACACACCTCCCTGTAAGACCAGCACGCCCAGAATGCACCTGAACACACCTCCCTGTAAGACCAATACGCCCAGAATGCACCTGAACACACCTCCCTGTAAGACCAGCACGCCCAGAATGCACCTGAACACACCTCCCTGTAAGACCAGCACGCCCAGAATGCACCTGGACACACCTCCCTGTAAGACCAGCACGCCCAGAATGCACCTGAACACACCTCCCTGTAAGACCAGCACGCCCAGAATGCACCTGAACACACCTCCCTGTAAGACCAGCACGCCCAGAATGCACCTGAACACACCTCCCTGTAAGACCAGCACGCCCAGAATGCACCTGAACACACCTCCCTGTAAGACCAGCACGCCCAGAATGCACCTGAACACACCTCCCTGTAAGACCAGCACGCCCAGAATGCACCTGAACACACCTCCCTGTAAGACCAATACGCCCAGAATGCACCTGAACACACCTCCCTGTAAGACCAATACGCCCAGAATGCACCTGAACACACCTCCCTGTAAGACCAATACGCCCAGAATGCACCTGAACACACCTCCCTGTAAGACCAGCACGCCCAGAATGCACCTGAACACACCTCCCTGTAAGACCAATACGCCCAGAATGCACCTGAACACACCTCCCTGTAAGACCAATACGCCCAGAATGCACCTGAACACACCTCCCTGTAAGATCAGCACGCCCATGGGCGCAAAGATGGGCGCGGGTGCATTGCTATTTAAACGACGTGTGCGTGAGACACACTGACACTTGTGTCGGCCTTTGTGATGCTCCGGGTGCAAGATAGGGCCCTTAGTGTCTTTTGTCTGAAAACCTTGGTTAATCCGAAGGCCTGCTTTTGTGAGAGAGCTTTACCGCTGAGTTTCTTTTCTCGTCTCAGCCTCGGAGACTTGTTATTATTTTCACCTGTATTGGCTGCAGGACTGTGACCAGATCTGGGCATTCAGCTGACTCCCTGCTGAATACAGTCATTTCCTTCATCGTTTGGTGTGGAAGCATGTCCCCTTTTTTTCAGCACCTTCATGTACTGTTTTGTTTAAAAAGACAGGTCACTGCATCTGCACTGCTGCTGCTTTATTCAGCTACCAACAAGGTAGTTTAATTGTGTGTATTTAGAGTTCTTCCTCATCAACGAGTAATGAAGCCAAAGGGAACTTGTGGATGTAAAAGTTGCATTTAGGTGTCAGAAAGTGTGTGACTTTCACAGCTGCACACTGAGGTAGAAAGACAGGATGTCTTCTCAAAGCATTGTTGTTTGTGTGATTTTTTTTATAATTCAGTGTGTGTGTGTGTGTGTGTGTCGGCTACAGGGAAGACAGTGCTGTTTCGCTAATAAGGAGCCAGTCTGACAGCAGTCTGACAACCTCCTGACAGACAACAGCCCGGCTTTGTGCTGAGTTACTACAATATTCCTGGCATCTCTTGTCTGGGGGTTAACTCCTGGGACGCAGAAGCGACACTGAATCAATTTAGATTTCACCGATTCCAGATTCTGCTGATATTTCTTCCTCCATTCAAATGTGGTATTCAGTCGGACAAATGACAGCTCCAGTCACTCAGCAGGATTAATGTGAAATAGTTTCTTTTTATTGAATTGTCAGGGTCACAGGCACATTGTCAGAGTAGATAAATACTTTACCTTTTTTGAGCACCGGAGGATTATATAAGTGGCGTTTATTTTGCTAGCCAGAAACCCAGCAGACAATGTAGCTGTAGAATTGAAGTACACAGAAATCTACATTGTATGCCAGGTTCAGGACAAAGCAAAGGGGACATCTCGTCACATCAAAGGCTTTTCAAAAGTGCAGTTATTAACGCTTGTCATCCATCCTTGAAATGTTCGTCTTAGTTTAACTTTTTATAGCACTTACAAAGGACATTTGTGTACAAAGAGACCCTCACAGAGCACGAGGGAGAGACAGAGAGAGGCAGATACAGGGAGAATTAAAAGAATGACGGAAGAAGAAGGAGTGAGAAAACACACACACACACACACACACACACACACACACACACACACACACACACACACACACACACACAAAAGCCTTGACAAGGGCCCCTTGTGGAGTTGTGACACAGAGAACATCCTGTCTGTGGGGGTCACAGGATGGAGCCCCCCTCACACTTCAGCCAATCAGAGGATTGGAATGCGCCACCAGCCAATGGGAGCGGAATAGGCACGCTCGAGCGGGAAGTAGGCCGAGCCGTCGGAGACCCAGTAGCCAGATGTAGCTGCTGATTGCTACACAGGATCTACACTGCCTACTGAGCAACTGACAGCGGCCACAGAGGCGCTTCGGTCACGCCTGGGCTGGGAAGACTCCGAGTCCATCTGAGGAAAAAAGAGAACAAATAGTTCCATTAGAAACACATGCAGATGTCAGAAGAGGGGAAAGAGAGTGAGAAAAAGGGGCAAAGTAAATGACGAGAAAGAGGACAGAGAAGGGGATGAGGAGGAAATGATGCAGTGGACAGCGGAGAAGGGAGAGAGAGTATAGTGGCAGCGAAGCAGAAGAAGGAAAGAGCAGCCAGAGGGAGGGGAAGGATGTGGGAGATTATCTGCTGACGAACATCTCCGAGCGTGGCATTATCAGTTGCAGATTCCTGTCATTCTTTCCCATTAGCCCCGAGACACGACAAGCAGCGGCAACCGCCATGCAGGCCCCTGCACATAATGGGAGCACTGACCCACGTCGTAATAAATCACGACGTTTACAGGTGACTGCAGGAGAGAGGAGAGAGGGAAGGAAAGAGGGGAGGAAAGCATGGCTGATCCCTCTCCTCTCTTTCTCTCTGCATACCTGAGGCCTCATGACCATATTGATCAAACATACAGCGACCAGCTGATGGTCACTTGACTCCAATTTCTTTTTATTAAGGGAGAAATGTGCTGGCTAACCTCGCATAACCCTCCCTCCCTCCATCGTTCCCTCCCTCCCTCCCTCCCTCCCTCCCTCGCTCCCTCCCTCCCTCCCTCTCTCCCTCCCTCGCTCCCTCCCGGCTCTCTATCACCATTACTACTCCTTCTTTCTGTGTTTGTCTCTTCGTCTGTCTCCCTTTTCTTTGTTTCTACGTGCCAGTTTTGTCCCAAGTTGATGACAAAAGTAAGGAGAAGCTTCAGCTTTTTTAACACAACTCTGAGTTGCATCATGTGTCTTTTCTTTTTTCCCCACAGCTCAATGGCCGGTTCAACCTGTGAACATAAGCTTCAGAGACCCTGCACTCCCTGCTGCGGCTTTATAGCGCGTCATTTGAAGAGGAATAAAGGGATGTGGCCTCAGGCTCTGTTCTTTGCTGGAGGGAATCCAAGTTTCTTGAGAATAGGGATAGTGATGTGGTTGACAGGAGAAAGAGGTGAAAATGATGTTATTTTGCTGCAAAAATCTGAACGAATGAATGACTTCCTTACGTCTCCTTGAAGGGGCTTTGGGAACACGTTGTTGTTCAGCGGTGTTTCGGGGGTAATCAGGGCAGTCTCAGCAAACCTGAAAAATATAGACAAATATACAGGAAAACTAATTAAATCAAATCCATGGGATGTCGCTTGCAAAACACAATAAGCAGAGCTATATGTTAAAGCAAAACATTCTCATATACGGGCTTGTATGATGTCATATGAAAACGTATAAGCACAACGATTAAGTTTAGGCACCACATCGACTAGTTAAGATTAGAAACAAAACATTCTGGGCGTATTGGCTTAAAACACCGGTCTCCTTAAAGGTCCCATGGCATGAAAATGTCATTTAATTTATGTTATTTTATTTTAATATTCATTCCCCCAGCCTGCCTATGGTCCCCTAGTGGCTAGAAATAGAGATAGGTGTAAACCGAGCCCTGGGTATCCTGCTCTGCCTTTGAGGAAATGATAGCTCAGATGGGCCGATCTGGAATCTGGCTCCTTATGAGGTCATAAGGGGCAAGGTTGCCTCCCCTTTCTCTGCTTTGCCCGCCCAGAGAATTTGGCCCCCCCCATGAGAGAGAGACATTCTCCTCCTCTTTAGCTACAGACTCAGAAATGGTACATACTAAGGAGAGCTCATTGTGGGACTGGCTCTAGAGGCTGGAATTCTGGACTAAGGCTACATTTTGGGAAAGAGACTTCAGATACAGTATTAGGGACCACTAAGGTCTATATAAAAGAGACTTCATATACAGTATTAGGGACCACTAAGGTCTATATAAAAGAGACTTCAGATACAGTATTAGGGACCACTAAGGTCTATATAAAAGAGACTTCAGATACAGTATTAGAGGACCACTAAGGTCTATATAAAGAGACTTCAGATACAGTATTAGGGACCACTAAGGTCTATATAAAGAGACTTCAGATACAGTATTAGGGACCACTAAGGTCTATATAAAGAGACTTCAGATACAGTATTAGAGGACCACTAAGGTCTATATAAAGAGACTTCAGATACAGTATTAGGGACCACTAAGGTCTATATAAAAGAGACTTCAGATACAGTATTAGGGACCACTAAGGTCTATATAAAAGAGACTTCAGATACAGTATTACGGGACCACTAAGGTCTATATAAAGAGACTTCAGATACAGTATTAGGGGACCACTAAGGTCTATATAAAGAGACTTCAGATACGGTATTAGGGACCACTAAGGTCTATATAAAAGAGACTTCAGATACAGTATTACGGGACCACTAAGGTCTATATAAAAGAGACTTCAGATACGGTATTACGGGACCACTAAGGTCTATATAAAAGAGACTTCAGATACAGTATTAGGGACCACTAAGGTCTATATAAAAGAGACTTCAGATACAGTATTACGGGACCACTAAGGTCTATATAAAGAGACTTCAGATACAGTATTAGGGGACCACTAAGGTCTATATAAAGAGACTTCAGATACGGTATTAGGGACCACTAAGGTCTATATAAAAGAGACTTCAGATACAGTATTACGGGACCACTAAGGTCTATATAAAAAAGACTTCAGATACGGTATTAGGGACCACTAAGGTCTATATAAAAGCATCCAAAGAGCACCTCTCATGGGACATTTAAGTAGAACTCCCGCGAAACAAATTCACATTTTCAAGTGTTGTGTTTTATTTAAGCCTCGTGTCTTATGACCTCATCTCTCCGCGGACCAGAGCGCTCTTATACGGCGGCAGTCAATGTGTTGCATACAGCGATAAATATGTGGAGTACATACGCATTGAAGTGCATTCATCTTCGTAGATATGTGTACAAATGGTTCATGGGAACAGCCAGGTTAAAGCTGTCAGCAAAGCTGTACAAGTGTGATATTAACAGTTCCAGACCGGTGAGCCTTAGTAAGCTCACAGGGCCGGAGATAAGGGGATAAGGTCCTCTCTGTCTTATCTCTGTCTTTTTTCCATGCTTTGGTGATGCAGCCACCGCCGCTGGGCAGAGAGGTCAAACATACGCAAAGCAATCGGCTCTTTTATTTTCTTCTCTGAAAGTGAAGCCTTGGGTTTGTGAGATAGGGCGTGCAAGCAGGATAAGGCCAGAGGCCAACGCAGACAGAGGAAGTGAAACTCTGTCACAACTTAATCCCATTAACAGGGGTTTTCAATGAAGTGATACCAGCTCATAGCAGAATGATTGAGGACAAAATTCACACAAGTAGTCTGGATCAACGGACGTACGTTTCCAGGATAAATCCCTTTGCTTTGGGAAACAAGAGCACAGTTCGAGCCAGCAAGAAACACGATGAAAATGGCAGGTTTTGAAGAAAATGTGGATGGTGCAACAAGGTCTGCTCGGTTGTTTCAGGGAATGATTGGAAAGTTTTGCAAAGAATATGTTGATGGCGTCTCCTCTCTAATACAGAAATACACTGGAGCTAACCATGTATTCAGCTAATTTAAATAGCTCATGATACTGTATTGTTTCAACAGTTAACTTCATTTAATATTGTATGTGGCGTTTTCTTTTGCGGGGTGCAAATTTTCCACAGGAACAAGTTCCTTCCCGAGACTATTTTGCAGTGCCACCGTCACTGCTTCCACTGCACTGGGCAGGTCTATTCCTAGAGTGTGGTACATGGCAGTTGATGTGGGTTTCCTCTTAGCTGCCTGGAAGATGACTGGGCCCGACCACATCCACATCCACATCCACACACACACACACACTCACACACACACACTCACACACACACACACACTCACACGAAACACAAGACACACATTCACAACTTAGACCCACAGAAATGTATAAGTGAATACACACACTCACATTCTGAGGGAAGCAAATAGGAACAGAGTCATTACCCTGCCTTAGCCTCAAAGTAGGGGGTAACCAATGTACAAGTAGGTGTGTGTGTGTGTAGTGTGTGTGTGTGTGTGTGTGTGTGTGATTGTGTGTGTGTGTGTGTGTGTGTGTGCATGCGTGCCTCACTCCATCTCCTTCTGTTCCCTCTTAGGACTTATTATCTACACCTATTCGTCAAAATAAAAAAATGGAAATGTTTATTTTTGAATAATGGAAACAAAAATACAAAAACAACTCACTGAGAAAATTGTATATTAGAAATATTATTCACATTATTGATTACATTTTCTCTTGCTGAAAGACCTGAGTCTGTTCTTGCAGCTGAGCTCAGGCTCAGCATGGGACTACAGGCAGAAAATAGTTATATATATATATCTAAAGATAGATATATATATCTACATATATATATATATATATATATATATATATATATACACATATATATATATATAGATATATACATATATATATATATATGTTCTTTGTGCACCCTGGGCAATAAAAAGAAACTAGACGGATGCATGATGAATTAATTAGTATATTCACCTATAAGATTAATAACCAACTATTTTGATAATCAATTAAAAGTGATCTGATTGTGGCTTCTTAAATGTGAATATGTTCTAGTTTCTTCTCTCCTCTGTGACAGTAAACATTTTTAAACATCCACATTTTTCACAACTTTCTGACATTTTATAAACCAAACTCGTAATCCATTAAACGAGAAAATAATAAATAATAATCGTTGGTTGCAGCCCTAAAAGAAACAAAACATAAGAGGACCTTATTACTTTTAACAATGGAGGTCAACGCTGTTTTGTAGCAGAAAAAACAAGTTTTGGACACGTGGGGACATTAAGGTCTGTGTGAAAATTGTATTAAAATTGTAAAAAACAAACATTGTTCTAAATCAATACTCATGGTAAGTTACTATATTGGAGCTTATTTTCACATAGACTCATCAATTTTGTTAGGTTCACAAAATTAAAATGGACGATGAGATGTTGCACCAATCAGTGTGGTTTCCTGACTCAGAGAGATGCCTAGTCTGCAGGAACAGCTCCCCAAAAGCTGCCAATTAAGCAGTCGTTCCACGAGGCCAGCGGCCAATCAGATATCAATTCTCAGCTCCGCAGGTTCCATTTGACAACAGCCGGAGAGTCTGAGTGGTTTTGATGGCCTGGTGAAAGCGTCCAACCAAAGAGAGGAAGCCAATTCCAACAGTGATTCTGTGGAGACAGAGGTCATGGAAGCTCAGTCTTCCCTGCCACCTCTGTTCCCTATCCAAAGTCATTCCCTGTCCCAGAATATTCTCCCTTTGCTATCCAACCAGCGGCCACTGCCAGACAGACGCCTGAAGTCCCTTTCTCCCCCTCCCCTTTGGTCTCACTCCCTTTCTCTTATTATCAACCGAGGAGATGAAACAGGCTTTACTTGTAAAAGCTAGCCCAGATTGTTCCTTTGGGTGCCGCTAGGTGGCTGTCAGGCTGTTGAGGTGAAGACTGGATCCAGATCCAGGCCTATAGACCAAAGAGCCAAAGTGCTTCTCTAGAGGCAGCCCCATACAGATCCGTACCCCAGCCCCAGCCCCGGGCTGGGAGAGAGGGGGTTTGCAGGCTCTGCCAGGGGGCTGGACTGATGGGAAAGAGCTGGCAACGTGAACAAGGAAAGCAAACTCCTTCCTAAAGCTGCTTTATGAAGGCCTGACGAATGTGCAGAGGACGAGGGGAAAATAGAAATATACAGCAAGAGGAGGAATAAAAGAATGTGTCCCAGCCTCCAGAGTCAGCATAAGGGCATTCCTGTGTCCCCGTCCCCTCTTGTGGGGTCACAGGGTTTAAACAGAACTAGCTCACTAGGTAGACACAGACATCGGCTACATTAGACCCAACACAAATCAACATAGAGCAGTGATTCCCAACCAGGGGTACTTGTGCTCCAGGGGGGTACTTGTGCTCCAGGGGGGTACTTGTGCTCCAGGGGGGTACTTGTGCTCCAGGGGGTACTTGTGCTCCAGGGGGGTACTTGTGCTCCAGGGGGTACTTGTACCCCAGGGGGTACTTGTGCAGTTACCACACAGTATGTGGAAAGACAGTAGACTAGCTCAACTCATTTAAAAAAGAAAGAAATCATGATTTAATTAGAAGAATATATCCAAATATTAACATTGAGTCGACTTTAACACCTGAACACTACATGTTGCCGTTATGTAAGAGTGGGTGAAAACTAGTTAGCAAGCTTTAACTAGAGCTGAAAAATCTACAAACCTTCCCTAAAGTTACCAGCTAATGCTAATGGTAGCTAGCTAGCTGGGTCACATTGCAGTCTTGCGCTAGTGACCCTGCAGGAGCCCCACTCTTTACATATTAGGATGGCCTTTGGATGTGAGATGGTGTCAGACTTTAGTCTTTTTCAAAGTCTGTTCAACGGTAGGTAGAAGTTATTAAATTAAATATTAAGCTATCGACCGCTTTGAGTTATTTTCTTATTATAAAAAAACAAAGTGAAAATGTTCTGATTCCAGCCTCCGAAATAGCCCAACGACTGAAGGAAGACAGCTCAGTTTGAATATACCAGATGTGAAAAAGGCTTACCAGTAGCTGCTGGTTAAACTATCAGACTTCTCTATTGTCTTCTTTTAACCAAGAGCTTGATCTGGATTTAATAAACCTACTGATCCACAGGAATTACAGGGATTTCATTCCAGTTGCTTCAATGCTGCATTGTACAAGAGCGCCATATGAGCACAGTTCCTTCTGGACGTCCCGCTGCTGGAGTTGCACTTTGAATAATCAGCCAGGCTGAGTCATTGTGATAACTGATTACCTTTGGAAAACAAAAGGAACACCTTCAAAACGCAGCTCTGCGGGCCTTGCCCATTGATCCTGGTTTTCCATGACGTGCATCCGTCTCTACAGCCTCTTCCTTGCACGCACACGCACACACACACACACACACACACAAAGCCACTTATTGGAATTCAGAGTGGGGCCCAGGTAGGGGAAGCTTTGCCCATATATGAGCAGAGGAGGAAGCAGGCCAGGTGTGTGTGGTTAGTACACCGTTGGAACAAGCGTTGTTGAATTCACAGAAAAACGCACGCACACAAAGTGCTCTAACGGCTTCTTCTGTTAAACAACACAAACTGCATCTAGCCCTGCGGCGTCTAGGTTATGCCCCTAAGCTCTTAACTGTGCGATCTGCCGCTGAATGACAGAGCTGTAAGAGGGACTTGTTGCTGTATAAACAAAGACGAGTCATGTGGAGAAGGAAAGTTGCGGGGAGAAGAAAGGAAGACATGAGTCGAGTGATAGTTAAGATTGTTCTTGGGCTGCTTAACCCAGATTTAGTTGCATAACTGTGTCGATGTCAGAATAACTACAGCATGTCACAATGTCCTCCTGACACCAGTCTGTGTGTGTGTCTGTGTGTGTGTTTGTCTGTGTGTGTCTGTGTGTGTGTGTGTGTGTGTGTGTGTGTGTGTGTCTGTGTGTCTGTGTGTGTGTGTGTGTGTGTGTGTGTGTGTGTCTGTGTGTGTGTGTGTCTGTGTGTGTGTGTGTGTGTGTCTGTGTGTGTGTGTGTCTGTGTGTGTGTGTGTGTGTGTGTGTGTCTGTGTGTGTCTCTGTGTGTGTGTGTGTGTGTCTGTGTGTGTGTGTGTGTGTGTCTGTGTGTGTGTGTCTGTGTGTGTGTGTGTGTCTGTGTGTGTGTGTTTCTGTGTGTGTGTGTGTGTCTGTGTGTGTGTGTTTCTGTGTGTGTGTGTGTGTCTGTGTGTGTGTGTGTGTGTGTGTGTGTGTGTGTCTGTGTGTGTGTGTTTCTAGTCCAGTAAAGAATGTGCTTCCTACTAAACCCTGCCACCGGTGACTTGCAGCCTAACTCCCTTCAGCCTTTCCCACCTCGCTGAATCATGTGCTTCTCTTCATTATGTGGACGTCTTTGCGATGACTCAATGAGACATAATTGGTAGCGTGGACATTTGACACTAACAAGCTGTCGTCCACACCGCCTCCGCCTGGCCCTCCTCGAGTACTCTAACAGAGGCTCTGCTAAATAACACGACTAAACCTTAAGGCGGAACACTCTTTGTGTAGTTTTTCCAGGTCACACCTGTAGAGCTATCAGGTTCAACATCATCGACATACCAGTAACAACAAAAAGCTCGTTAAACTACTTCATTAATACTACAGTAGCACCTTTAAAAATAAGTTCAATAACTACCTTTTAAACAAGCATTGGGTTTACAGGTCTGCACTTCATTTTGTATGTATTGCTTTGTGATTTTAATTGTGTACTTGTGTACTTTAATTGTGTGTTTCATTTTAGATGTTTTAAGTAAAGCACCTTGTGATTACTAACTGTGAAAATCATTCTATAAATACATTTTAGACTGACTTACAAACTTACTTACTAACTTATATACTTACATATATACTTACTGACCTATTAACTTACTAACTTACTAATTTACATACTTACTAACTTACATACTTACAAACTTTTGAACTTACTTACTAACTTACTTACTAACTTATATACTTACATACATACTTACTGACCTATTAACTTACTAACTTACTAATTTACACACTTACTAACTTACATACTTACTAACTTACATACTTACTAACTTACTTACTAACTTATATACTTACATACATACTTACTGACCTATTAACTTACTAACTTACTAATTTACATACTTACTAACTTACATACTTACTAACTTACTTACTAACTTATATACTTACATACATACTTACTGACCTATTAACTTACTAACTTACTAATTTACATACTTACTAACTTACATACTTACTAACTTACATACTTACTAACTTACTTACACACTTACTAACTTACTTACTTACTTATATAATTACTAACTTATAAACTTACATACTTACTAACTTACTTACTAACTTATATACTTACATACATACTTACTGACCTATTAACTTACTAACTTACTCATTTACACACTTACTAACTTACATGCCTCCTTTAGTGTGATTTGTTGAAAAGAAAGCTTTACTAAAAATGTTAACCCAGTCTTGACTTGAGTCTTGTATCTAAACGTTCAGCAGGGAAATACCTCAAAGTTAGGTAATATAATTGAACTGTTCTTGCTAACTTTTATCTATAGCCACCTTAATAATAATAACAACAATAATAATAATTATTATTATATTCCCTTATGGTAGCACTGTCTATGGATCGTTGTGTCGGTTGAAAGCCTTGTATGTCTGAAACCGTTATTAAATACAGCTAATTTAATTTAAATGTACCTTTAAATTAGCCATTAATCTCAGATAAAGTCAGACAGAACCGCCTCGTTACTGTTTTTTTTAATATGTGTAAAACCCACAGCCAAGAAGTAAAGGGAGACCAATAGCATTGATTTATGAAAAGAAATAAAACGACAAACTATGGAAATATAATGTTTCACCTCGTCTGTTACAGTAGCCTAATATTTATACAACTGTTTTGCAGTAATTAATTGCAAAAAAATACATTTTACTTTAACTTTTAAAGTACGATGGCCCGAATGCCTTTAGATGACTGCGTTTCCTTTCCTTTGCGACCATTTTATAATCAAATCTACATAATAATCCAAGATTGAGGAAAAGAAGAACCTAGAAGTGTTTGGCCGTGGGGAGGAGCGGGCTCGGCCTGCCAAGTAGGACAGGCCAGGGTTCGTTCTGTCGCAGAGAGATAAGGCAGAGGGCAGATTCCTCGCTAATCTCCGCCGGGGAATTTAATCTCCGTCATCAAGATACCTGCGATGCATCTCGCCGCCAATCTGCCTGCAATCACACTCTCAGGCCGGAAACGCTGCCTCGATAAGACCCGATAGATCCACCGCGACAGTTTACGGCTGTCTCCTTATCACACTCTCTCTCTATCACACACACACACACACACACACACATATATATACATATAAATATACACACACTTCCTGGTGCCATAAACTACATAGTAAAACGCTGGGCAAAGTAAAAGAACTGCAGTAATCTCTGGTGGAGCTCAAGGAGCGGCTGTCATTGTGTTGCAGTAAAACAAAGAGGCAGATCAGGATGTGCATGCTCTTTATGACCACACACACACACACACACACACACACACACACACACACACACACACACACACACACACACACACACACACACACACACCCACCCTCATATTTTCTGCTTAGAGCTGCAATATTAATAGAATAGTTGTCCACTATTAAATTAATCCCCAACTATTTTGATAATCCATTAATTGGTTTGAGTCTTTTTTTTTTAATGAAAAGCAGCTTCTTTTATGTGAATATTTAATGTTAAATGTGAATATGTTCTAGTTTCTTCTCTCCTCTGTGACAGTGAACTGAATATCTTTGAGTTGTGGACCAAACGAGACATTTGAGGACGTCATCTTGGGCTTTTTGGTGCACAAAGATCCACATGTTCTTTCACATTTTCTTTCACATTTTCTTTCACATTTTCTGACATTTTCTGACATTTTCTAGACCAAACCACTAATCGATTAATTGAGAAACTAATTGTCAGCTGCTGTCCAACATCATGATGACATCCACAGTTTGCTTCCTTTTAATGACTCAGTTTAAATTGTTTTACAGAGATCCCAAAAAAAAGCAAACGCAGGAGGAGTTATAGATGTCAAGTGTATCCGAGTGATTCAACACGGAGCGTTATGACGTATTAACGCCTCCCATTACAGGACAAGTGAGTAAGAGTAATGATCAGAAGAACAACAGCTGGGCACAGACGACTTTTAAAGGTCCACACACACACACACACACACACACACACACACACACACACGCACACACACACGCACACACACACACGCACGCACACACACACACACACAAACACACACACACACACTTCGGCTTGTGACTAACTCCCCTTTAGACAAACACATGAAACCCTGAACCGCAAGCACTGATTCACACAATCTCTCAAACTCTCTCTTTGTCTCTCTCACACACACACACACACACACACACACACACACACACACACACACACACACACACACACACACACTAGCTTAAAGAGGTGGTTACCAGGAGAGACAGTTGGAACTAACAATTATTTTCACTGTCGATTTAATCTGTTGTTATTTTCTTGATTAATCGATCAGTTGTCTGGTCTATAAAATGTCAGAAAATGGTGAAAAATCTGGATCAATGTTTCACAAAAGCACAAGATGACGTCCTCAAATGTCTAGTTTAGTCCACAACTCAAAGACATTTAGTTTAATATTCACATTTAACAAGCTGACATCAGAGA
>CM057247.1:29703720-29793720 GCA_029931835.1 Etheostoma nigrum | reverse complement strand
AAGTACATTTACTCCAGTACTGTACTTAAGTACAAATTTCTAAGTATTTGTACTTTACTTGATTCTTTGCTTTTCATGCTTTCTACTTCTACTACATTTCAGAGAGAAATATTCTACTTTTTTACATTCATCTGACAGCTTTAGTTGCTAGTTAATTTACAAGTTAAGATTTTTGTAAATGTATACAATCTGATGTTTTATTCTAAATTAAACTACCCAACAGTATAACGGCCTACATGTCCAGCTGAATTGATTCGACCATTAAACACATTATTGTTATTGTTAATAACCCTAATTCTTCATTTCCAGTTTCTAAAATGTGATTTTTCTGCATTGAATACTTTTCCTTTTATTTTCCTGATGATACTTCCATACTTTTCCTAAACTAGCCTAATATTTTTAGGACATTAAATTGTACCAGAGTGTTTTTTTTTACAGTGTGGTATCAGTACTCTTACTAAAATAAAGGATGTGAATACTTCTCCCCCTCCGCTCGGATCAGTTTCCTGTTCCCTGTCCCTCCCTGCCGCTCCTCGCCCGTCCCACCTTCGCCACCATACGCCCACGTTACCCTCCGTCGTTTCCCACCATCCCATCTACCGCCGCTCCGCACCCCTCAGGCCGGTCCCCCCCTCCCCTGGCTCCAGTACCCACGCCCCAGACTGGTGGACTCCCTCTGGGTTTCCTGGAGAACCACCTTCCATTATAGTGCCCCATCCCGCCCAGAAACACCCAACTCCCCCGGTCCTGGCCCTGAGACTGGCCCTCCCCCTCTGAGGACAGACTGCATTCTTTAAAATCTGCTTCTATGCAACAAAAATAAATAAAAGGATGGGAAATCTAAAGTCTAGTAAGATTAAGACATAGATCTATAACATAGATAAGGAACGGGGTGCGGATCTCTGGAAGTAGACTTGAAAGTTAAATCAGTGGGGGAATGTAACTAAGTACATTTACTCAAGTACAGTCCAAATGTTGAGGTAGTTGTACTTTACTAGAGTCTTTTCTTATCCTGTACTTTTTACTCCACTACATTCATCTGACAGCTTAAGTTACTTTAGAAATTATGATTTTTGCACACAAACCAAATTTTAAAATGCAAAGTTTTACTATAAATGAAACTAGCCAACAAAATAACGAGTCCCAACAAAAGTCCCGCTTAAATGATGAGACCATTAAACACACAACTGTTTGGATTTTGGGAGGATTTTTCTGCATTGATTACTTTTACTTTAAATACTTTAAGTACATTTTATACTTTTCTACTTCTACTAAGCTACATTTCAGAGAGAAAACTGTAACTCCACTACATTAACCTGACAGCTTTAGATACTAGATACTTAACAAGTTAACTTTTTTTTAGTAAATTTCTGAAATACAATGATTTATTTTAAAGTAAACTAACTAACAATGTAATGGCCAACAAGTCCAGCTGAAATGATTAGACCATCAAACACAGACTTTTCATTTCCACTTTCTAAAATGTGAGGATTTTTCTGCATTTTACTTTTAATACTTTAAGTACATTTTCCTGATACTTACAGTACATACTTTTTCTTAAGTTACATTTTCAATGCAGGACTTTTACTTGTAACAGAGTATTTTTAACAGTGAAGTATTACTGGTAGTACTTTTACTCAAGTAAAGGATCTGAATACTTTGTCTTACACCCAGCGCTTGGTCCAGACCCCCTAGCATCCCCCCCATCACTAGGCTGGGACCGACTGGGATCATGTTCAACATGCAGGGTAACACCCATTAGTTAGGGTTAGGAGATGGTGGGTAGGGTTAACACATCAGGGCCAAGGACGGGAGATGAACTCCGGAGTCCTGCGTGAAAGTCCTGCGTTGTTTGTCCCCCTTGATATAGTCTCTATATATCTATATCTATATAGTCTGACCATGACGACTGTGATTGGCTTAAAAAACCACGTTTCTCCCATCCTGGAATGTTTTTTTGGACTAGCCAGATCCTCCTCCGCAGCGCTGTGGAGGAAGGTCTGACAATGTGACACTACTCTTCATACTACATCATCTTTATGGGCCGTGGCTCAGTGGTTGGTGGTTTGATTCCCTGGCCCTGCAGTCCGATGTTGCCACACGGACTGTAGATGTGTGTGAGTGTGTATCTGATGAGCAGGTGTGTAGATGTGTGTGAGTGTGTATCTGATGAGCAGGTGTGTGTGTGAGTGTGTATCTGATGAGCAGGTGTGTAGATGTGTGTGTGTGTGTATCTGATGAGCAGGTGTGTAGATGTGTGAGTGTGTATCTGATGAGCAGGTGTGTAGATGCGTGTGAGTGTGTATCTGATGAGCAGGTGTGTAGATGTGTGTGTGTGTGTATCTGATGAGCAGGTGTGTAGATGCGTGTGAGTGTGTATCTGATGAGCAGGTGTGTAGATGTGTGTGAATGTGTATCTGATGAGCAGGTGTGTAGATGCGTGTGAGTGTGTATCTGATGAGCAGGTGTGTAGATGCGTGTGAGTGTGTATCTGATGAGCAGGTGTGTAGATGCGTGTGAGTGTGTATCTGATGAGCAGGTGTGTAGATGCGTGTGAGTGTGTATCTGATGAGCAGGTGTGTAGATGTGTGTGTGTGTGTATCTGATGAGCAGGTGTGTAGATGTGTGTGAGTGTGTATCTGATGAGCAGGTGTGTAGATGTGTGTGAGTGTGTATCTGATGAGCAGGTGTGTGTGTGAGTGTGTATCTGATGAGCAGGTGTGTAGATGCGTGTGAGTGTGTATCTGATGAGCAGGTGTGTAGATGCGTGTGAGTGTGTATCTGATGAGCAGGTGTGTAGATGTGTGTGAGTGTGTATCTGATGAGCAGGTGTGTAGATGTGTGTGAGTGTGTATCTGATGAGCAGGTGTGTAGATGTGTGTGAGTGTGTATCTGATGAGCAGGTGTGTAGATGTGTGTGAGTGTGTATCTGATGAGCAGGTGTGTAGATGCGTGTGAGTGTGTATCTGATGAGCAGGTGTGTAGATGTGTGTGTGTGTGTATCTGATGAGCAGGTGTGTAGATGTGTGTGAGTGTGTATCTGATGAGCAGGTGTGTAGATGTGTGTGAGTGTGTATCTGATGAGCAGGTGTGTGTGTGAGTGTGTATCTGATGAGCAGGTGTGTAAATGTGTGTGAGTGTGTATCTGATGAGCAGGTGTGTAGATGTGTGTGAGTGTGTATCTGATGAGCAGGTGTGTAGATGTGTGTGAGTGTGTATCTGATGAGCAGGTGTGTAAATGTGTGTGAGTGTGTATCTGATGAGCAGGTGTGTAGATGTGTGTGAGTGTGTATCTGATGAGCAGATGGCACCTTGTACGGCAACCTCGGCCACAGTGTATGAATGTGTGTGAATGTGTGTGAATGGTTCCTGTATGATGTAAAAGAGCTTTGAGTAGACGTTAAGACTAGAACAGCTCTGTATAAGAACAGCACATTTACATTTACAGCAGCGTAGTTGAGCCGCTGCGTCCCCTACAGACCCTAAAGTCTGATTCTGGCTTCGGTACCTGGCGCTTAGAGCCACTGAACAAGCGTCAGTCTTTGACGAGTTGGGAGTGAGAACAGTTTTCCTTTTTTGAGAACACTGTTAAAGCTACACCAAAGCACTTTTCTAATCCAGAAAGAAATCCAGAGTGGCAATACTGTATCGATACACAGGCGGCAAGAATCAATCTTTTATTACATATGTGTTGGTCAGTTTGTCCGCTTGACAATCCCATTTTGCAGCAATACAATTGAAGTGAGATGAACAAACAGAGAAATGTTTCTTTTTAGATAAAACAGATGTTTCCTTTTGGGGACGTCATTTGAAATTGGGAAAAATTATAAGTCTTGCCAATATGCAATATATTGCATAAATATCGCGATATGCTTAAAATCGCAACAATATGGTATCGCGGCATAAGTATCGTGATGAGCTCGTATCGGGAGGCGTCTGGTGACCACTACCCAATCTGGCAAACGTGCATAGTCTATGATAGCCGATGGAGAAGTGCCACTCGACCACACTTTGAAGTTACAAAAGAATCTTTGTTGTTGCTTTAACTTATAAATTCACATACAGTTAGATAAAAAGCCACATTTATGTAAGGTAAGCTCCAGGTCTGATACCTGTTGACTAACCCGGCACAATCACCACTGCTGCCCTTCACTGATGGCATATGGACTATGCATGCGTATGTGCATGTGAGCATGTCATTCACAGAGGATTGCACGTGCAGCAGGGAGTTCTGTCTTTCAGAGAGCAGACACAGTGAGAGAGAGCAAGTGCTTCCAGCAGATGGTGCCGGGTCTGATGGGGCCATCTGTCTCAGAAGTGCAAGGAACTTGAAAAAGTTGTGCTTGGGACTCCGCTGCGCAGAGCCTCGTTATAATTACATGTGAAGCCTGTAATATAAGCAGTGATGTGGGAAGCTGCAGAGCTGCAGAGGGCAAACCACTCATTGTCTAATACCAACAACATTGATGGTTAAATAATTAGAAAGTAGCATCACTAAAACACAAACAAAGGAAGATGCTAACTATGCTAACTACATCCCAGTGTCACATGCCATCTACTGCACTCGGTAACCACGTCTGCAAGTTCTCCCCCAGAATCTTACACTTTCTGAAGCTTTGGCCGTTACATCTCCCCTCGCTGATTCTCCAGGATGCTCCTCATTAGGGCTGCAGTTAGCCATCGTTTTCATTGTCAATCATTTTTTTTTAATTAATGTGAAAATGAAAAATAAGGATCAGTGTTTCCCAAAAGCTCAAGATGACGTCCTCAAATGTGTTGTTTTGTCCACAACTCAAAAGATATTCAGTTTACTGTCAGAGAGTAGAGAAGAAACTAGAAGATATTCATATTTTAGAAGCGAGAATCAGAGAAGTTTTAAATTTTTTTGATTTGATTGAAACCCAATCTTTCTAACATAATCTTGCCTTACTTTTATTTAACTTTTGATTATTTTCTTGCACTTTATTGCATACATGTTTCTTACTAATTGTTTGCTTTACATTTGACTGTGAGCAACTGCAACTTAATAATTTACATTTAATGATTCTGATTCTACTCGATTATCAAAATGGTTTCATCTAGTTATTGACGCCTAAACGATGAACCGATTCTTCGTTGAAGCTCTAATCATAATAAAGGTTCTCCTGGCAGGGCGAGGACTCTATAGGAGTGTGTTTCTTCCCTCAGCGGTCTCTAGTCTGTCTCCGGGGCTCCGCAACAGGCTGACTCACAGCGCGCCGCCCACTCTTCCCTCCCACTCAGCCCCAGCCGTACCCCAGCGTGGGAGGCAGCGCAGCCCAGGACCAGAGCCTCCGGCTGGGCGCACGCACACACACACACACACACATGCACACACACACACACACACACACACACGCACACACACACAGAGACACGCACACACACACACACACACACACACACACGCACACACACACACATGCACACAGCATGGGCCCACGGATCTGGAGCTTTGGCTTTCATTCCCCCTCACCCACACAGAAACAAAAACACACACACACACACACACACAGACGCACACACACACACAGACGCACACACACACACACACACACACACACACACAAACACACACACACACACACACATATATACAGGCTCTACCCACATGCAGTACCCACTCTGTTTTATGGAGCACCTTTTTAGTGATGTCATGTGCCTTTCATCTGACGGGAGCAGAGGCAGGGGAAGCACGTGGGAGGGTGTGGGCCGTACATGCTGGATGTGTGGATGTTTTTGTGTGAATCACGCTGTCAGATTTTTCTTTTCTTCTCCCGGTGTACAGTACACCAAAACGTTTCATACACCGAAGCACTGCCGGCTACTGTAAGCTACTCTGACACAGCTGAGCTCGCTAGGTTGCAGCTACAGGGAAGGATGTGGATGAAATGAAAGGACACCGAGTGGTGGGATAAGTTGTTGGATGTAGTAAATGCATTAACAAGGGGGGGGGGGGTTACAACCCCCCAATAATCAAAACTGCCATTGCAAACCCCTCCCCTGAAATAAACCTATAATTAATTTCCTTCAAGACGTTGGCGCCATAAATTAGTTCAGAAAAGACACAAATTGTTGCAGAAAATGGGATGTTTGACATTCAAAATTTCAATTCTGCACAAAAGTAGAAATGTCAACCCCAAAAATGAGTGGCAAATCCTGGCATGGAAGCAGAGTAAAGTGTGCATAAGATTTTATCGTTTTTACATTTGAAAAAAGTTTCCTTGCATCGCTGATTGCAATAACGTAAGAACAGGCGAAGGCAAATCTAAGACAAAAGGTAACGTTCATCAAGCTTGCTTTTTATTTTATAGTAAAAGGTAGTGTGTGATTCTTACCAGCAGCAGCAGGAGCCCTCGATCGCCGGTCTCTTCCACCTCTCTCTCTCTTCCACCTCTCTCTCTCTTCCACCTCTCTCTCTCTCTCTCTTCCACCTCTCCACTGATCATGAAGACTTCAGGCTGTGAAAACAGGTGTCAGAGGATCACGTCAGTCACACCCCACTGAGCCTTTTATAACTTAAATATTCTCACCATTCACACCTTCATCCAACTGAAATCTAGAAAACATCTCTTACGAGAGATTGACTCGCCCAATGTCGCATGTTTAACATGCCTGTTCCGCGAAGAGGAATAATATCACGAAGGGCCAGATTGCTCATTAGAATATCTCACATTTGTGTGTGGGCGAGCTTTTTAGCAGTCCTTCTCCCTCCCGTTCCCCAGCGCTGTTCCAGAAACACTCTTCTGAGTCCAATACCAACCGAGATGCTAACCCCAGTCTGTCCGCTTAAAAAAAAAAAAAAAGTGATTCCAAGCACTAACTTCTGTCCAAGTTTCAAGTAGAGTGGACGCAGCAGGTTGCCAGATTGTCCATTTACTCACCAACTGCACCAACAGCTGCCCATGGAAAGTTTAGGGTTCGGTGCCTTGCTCCAGAGCACCATGGCAGTGCCCAGGAGGTGAACTGGCATCTCTCCAGCTACCAGTCCACCATCATACTTTGGTCCGTATGGGGACTTGAACCAGCGACCCTCCGGCTCCCAACCCAACTCCTACAGACTGAACTACTGGAAATAAATATAAAACATTTCAAAATAAAACACCCAGGTTCATTTTGGCTGTCTTGACTTCTTACAGCCAAACACACACACACGGAACACTTTCCAGTCCCCCCCTCCCCATATAGAATATATATATATATATATATATATATATATATATATATATATACATATATATAGTTTACTTTCTTAGGAGAAAAGAAACTAGAAAGTATTCACATTTAACAAGCTGGAAACTCTGAATTCTTTACTTTGTGTTTTATAAATATATGACTCAAACCAATGAATCAATGTTTAAATTAGTAGATTCATTTAGAAGTTAAAAGTAATCTTTGCAGCGCATAATGTATCACGCTAAGTTAGCTGCACACACACACTGTTGTGGGTAGATGTATTTGGGTTGTCGAGTAAGTGGAAAAAACACTCAAGGTGAGTCCGAGATGACGTTGTTATGTCGGGATATTTATTGTTAACCCAAGTAAGGCCGCGGAGGCAAAATAGTGTTACAAAAATAAATTAAATTAAGGAAAACAAACCCAAAACACTTTCACTAAAATAAAAGAAGTTGACGTGAAAGTCAAAAAGATCACATTATAAGAAAAACATCCACTGTTTCCTATTGACTTAAAGACAAAGTCATTTCTGAGGGCATCCGAAGCCCCGCCCCTCAAATTGGAACATACCAACTTTACAATGCAGGGGTGTCTCAGGTGACTAGTCAGTTCAAAAGCTCCATACAGCCAAAATGAATATATCTATAACACTAGACATTTCCACATTATACATGTACGATTAACATGAAAAATATGAGGAGTGGCTGGGATAACAACATATTAACTCCATAATATACATTTGTACCAGCAACATTTAAAGTCAGACTTTAAGGCTAAAATAGGTCGTGCAGGGCTACGCACGCACGCACACACACACACACACACACACACACACACACACACACACACACACAGGCACGCACACACTGCTTTCTGTTCTAACTAACACAGCATTACACACTGCAGTGACAACAACTATTTTAAAAAATCTATTAATTGGTCTTTTTTTACCCCCTGAAGTCGAAGGGCATTTTCACCCATCTTCTTAAATGTTCCTTTTAAGGGTATCTGCATAGAACTGATCCCCATGTATATTATCCATAGACCAGATGTTAATGCACGGAGCATGTGTGACGTCACCCATTGGCTTGTGGAGATCTGCTATGAGTTGTGGAGCTTGCAGCTACAGACGCAGCCATCCTGGTTGCAGATGTGATGATTTTAGACGAGAGGGAGGAGAGAGGAGCCCTTACACTCTACATTAACGTTATTTATTAATAATTTCACTGGCAATCACATTGTTGCCACACCCTAAAAGACCCCCTGCTTTATCGCCGATTTTAAAATCAACGAGAAAAAGAAGAAGACTTTAAACTAGCGATTGAGACCATAAACTCATTACGTGGTAGTGAAAAAAAAAGAAAAGAATTGCCAAAAACATAGAAAAATATTCAAGCACAACGTGGAAAAAAGATGCAAAAACTGGAAAAACTGGGTCTAAAATAATAAAGTGTTAATTTTGAGCCGGGAGGTTGAAGCTGTCCACAACACAAAGACACTCTCATTTTGTCAGACGTCCTTCACCAAAATACAATAAAATACAGAGAGCAACTCTCCGAAACGATCTACTGGCATCCCATTCTGGTGGTTTTAACTGTTCTGGGGACAGAGACGCATTTTCAGACACGTTCATTTTCTTTTCTTTCGTGCAGGTCATGTTTTGAAATATACACTACCGGTCCAAAGTTTGGGGTCACTTCTACATTTCCATACCACTCCATTACAGACAGAATACCTGCTAATTTGGGTGGGGGGGCTGATCTTTAATGCAATATCTACATTGCCCATTATCAGCAACCATTCATCCAATGTTCCAAAGGCACATTCTGTGTACTAATCTATCATTTAAAAATAAAAAACTAGAAAAACATTGGAGAACCATTTCTATTTGTAACATATGTAATCTGATTACTGCCCTGGTTAAAAAAACAATGCACCTGATCTCAGCTGGCATTCTGTCTACAATGGAGTGCAATGGGAATTTCTGTGTGACCCCAAACTTTTGACCGGTAGTGTATACAAAAATGTGATGATGTCCGACGCGTTTTATGAAGAAGAAAGCCTTAAGTTTTCAAAAAGCATTAGACATATGAGCCGCTACGTTCTGCTCCATGTATCCATGCACCGTGTTGACAATGGGACGGGACATCAGGCTCAGAGAGGAGCGCCTGAGTCTGGTGGGAGTACAGGTTTTTGTGGATTTGTTGGCATGTGTCGTTCAAGAATGATATGTGTTATGAAGCGTAGAGTATTTTTTAAACTAAATTGAGCTTGTGGGTTAAAAAAAAACAACAAAAAAACAGAACTGGTGGGTACAAAATGACTCATGATGAAATCTGATGAGGTACGCATACCCACGCCCCCTATAAGCGCCAAAAATAAGAATTAATTAATTAAGAATATCGACTCAAAGGAAATACGTTCGTCTGATCGGATTTTCTCTTGATCGATATGCGATAAACGCTGATGGAAACGTGTATTTACCGAATAAATAATGAATTGCGATTAAGTTTTAGGTCATTTTATGGTTGCAACCCGCCACAAAACGAAGAAGAAGAAGTTGTAGTCCATCTCCGTCCAGTTATTTCCACTCTGTCTGCACACATGGAGGGAGTCAACAAAGACAGATGGAAGTGGACGGACGAGGAGACGAGAGACTTTATTTACGAGCAAAATATAACGGCCATTTTGGACAGCAAAAATTTAAGAAATGCCATAATTCATCAGGAACTAGCGAAGGAAATGGCCGTGGGACGTCCTCCGGAGTCAATGGAAGACAGCGAGACATGTCTCAAAAAAAGAGTCTCGCAGCGGCACATAAGCACTATTACAACTTGTCCAGTATTGATCATGTGTTGGTAGATGTGATCCATTTTGTTTGTAAAAGTTTGCTTGAATTTTGTGCGATTCAGTGTGAAAATGAATGAAAACACCTTAAAATGTCTAAAATCAATCCAACATGCCAATTTGATTGCAGAACAGCCTGTGACGTCATCACCAGGTTTTTATTGGTATTAAAGCCGTTGGATTGAGTCTTTTTACCGAACTTCAGATAATTTGATTGACACATGGATGGACACTTAGCTTCGGATTGGACAAAGTCAATTGGAGAGCCACTTTGTGTGTGTGTGTGTGTGTGTGTGTGTGTGTGTGTGTGTGTGTGTGTGTGTGGCATTTTTAGGCCTTTATTTTGGACAGGACAGCTTAGACTTGAAAAGAGAGAGAGGGGAAGACATGCAGCAAAGGGCCACAGGTCAGAACCGAACCCACGGCCGCTGCATCAAGGACTGAGCCACTGTGAGCCTCCTCATGGGCGCGCGCTCTACCAGGTGTGCTACCCGGGCGCGCGCTCTACCAGGTGTGCTACCCGGGCGCCCAGAAGAGCCACTTTCACCGCAAAGCATCAAAAGGTGGATGTAACTTTTTCAGATATAGATTTGTTACACATAATGTTTTATGATTACAATTGTTTTAAATTGTACAATAGTTGGACTGTGAAAATACAGAAAATGTACAGTAAATATCTGTATTTTAAAAACAAGTTCTTTGTAGAATAAGATTAGATTAGATTAGATTAGATTATACTTTATTCATCCCACAACGGGGAACTTTTGTTATTACAGCAGCAGCATTTTTTTCAATAACAACAAAAAACAAAAACACACAAACAAGTAAACACACAAGAAATACAGGCCACCAATAGACAATGATTATATGGTAGACTGAGTAAGCAAAAAGGCGTCAAATGAAGGTATTTTAAAGTGCGGTTGCCGTGATACAAGAAACAATATTGCAGTGTAAGTGACGTTAAAATTGAAATGAATGTGTGATTAGAGTAATGAAGCAAGAGTCGGTAGCATAATTTAAATTATATTAACCTGTGACCATAAATATTGATACGTGTTTGGTAGACTTTTTACTGTTTTTGCATGATTGTTTTTTTGTAATGTTTCTTTACATTAAATTTAAGGTTTAACTGTAAAAAAAGCAGCCTCAAATGTACACAATTGTTTATTTACACTAGCTGCCCAGGGTAACTCGGAGGGGTCACTAGCTGCCCAGGGTAACTAGTGCCACTGGGAGGGGTCACTAGCTGCCCAGGGTAACTGGGAGGGGTCACTAGCTGCCCAGGGTAACTAGTGCCACTGGGAGGGGTCACTAGCTGCCCAGGGTAAGTGCCCTGGGAGGGGTCACTAGCTGCCCAGGGTAACTAGTGCCCCTGGGAGGGGTCACTAGCTGCCCAGGGTAACTGGGAGGGGTCACTAGCTGCCCAGGGTAACTGGGAGGGGTCACTAGCTGCCCAGGGTAACTAGTGCCCCTGGGAGGGGTCACTAGCTGCCCAGGGTAACTGGGAGGGGTCACTAGCTGCCCAGGGTAACTAGTGCCCCTGGGAGGGGTCACTAGCTGCCCAGGGTAACTGGGAGGGGTCACTAGCTGCCCAGGGTAACTGGGAGGGGTCACTAGCTGCCCAGGGTAACTGGGAGGGGTCACTAGCTGCCCAGGGTAACTAGTGCCCCTGGGAGGGGTCACTAGCTGCCCAGGGTAACTGGGAGGGGTCACTAGCTGCCCAGGGTAACTGGGAGGGGTCACTAGCTGCCCAGGGTAACTGGGAGGGGTCACTAGCTGCCCAGGGTAGACTAGTGCCCCTGGGAGGGGTCACTAGCTGCCCAGGGTAACTGGGAGGGGTCACTAGTTGCCCAGGGTAACTAGTGCCCCTGGGAGGGGTTGTTTCTTCATAAGCCTTTCCTTGGCTTCTGACCAATACAATGTTTAACTTTGTATCAAGCCTGGTTTCTTTAATAATGTGAATAAACTCAACTAAACATTAGAGGCACATTAAAAAAGAAACTGATTTCCAGCTCCATGTGTCAGAAGTGTCCCTGTTGGAAAGAGAGTCTCAAGCGGAGGAGGGCACGTGGTTTTCATTAGTCTTCTGACAGTAACACCAACAACAAACACCTTAATCGCTCATATTGTCACTGTCATTGAATTTGCAATTAGAAGATACTTGCATTGTACAGCACCAAATAATTGATTCAATTATTTCTGAGGAAGCAATCACAAAGTGCTTTCCCCCTCTCTCCCTCTCTCTCTCCCTCTCTCTATTTCTCTCATTTCAATTTAAAAAGCTTTATCGGCATGGCAACACATTACTTGTATTGCCAAAGCAGATAATATACAAAAAAGAAGGAAATTGACAATAACTGGCCAAATATAAAACACAGCATGAACACCAACTTAAACTTAAATAAAAAAATCTCTCTCTCTCTGCATGTCTCTCTCTCTCTGCATGTCTCTCTCTCTCTCTGAATGTCTCTCTCTCTCTCTCTGCATGTCTCTCTCTCTCTCTCTGTAAGTCTCTCTCTCTCTCTCTCTGAATGTCTCTCTCTCTCTGCATGTCTCTCTCTCTCTCTGAATGTCTCTCTCTCTCTGAATGTCTCTCTCTCTCTCTGTAAGTCTCTCTCTCTCTCTGAATGTCTCTCTGCATGTCTCTCTCTCTCTCTGTAATGTCTCTCTCTCTCTGAATGCTCTCTCTCTGAATGTCTCTCTCTCTCTGCATGTCTCTCTCCGAATGTCTCTCTCTGAATGTCTCTCTCTCTCTGCATGTCTCTCTCTCTCTCTGAATGCTCTCTCTCTCTGTAAGTCTCTCTCTCTCTCTCTCTGAATGTCTCTCTCTCTCTCTCTCTCTCTCTCTCTCTCTGCATGTCTCCCCCAGGGTAAATGCATTCCAAAACACAAGAATTTCTTCCAGCCCAACTCACATACCGCCTCTCTCTCTTTCTTTTTCTCTCTCTCTCACACACACAAGCACGTGACAAGAGAGAAGACCACACACTGTTGCAATGCCATGTTCAACAGTCTCAGCCCAATGCTGCACCCTGCCAACGCACAGGCCTAGTCATAATAATAACAATAATAATAATAATAATAATTTAAAATGATATAGTCAAATGATCTTTTAAAAAGCTTGCATTTATTCTACAGCCTAATGCATAGCTGCTCTCTCACTGTGGTGATCATCATTTGTGTCTGTGGGAATAATAAAACTAAAGGTTTAAATGCCGAATACCAGTCCTAATGACATGAGGAGTGCGGGCTACCTGGAGGTGGTGGCCTTGCTAGTTGCAGGAGAAAACACAGGCCGGGTTGCAGACACCTTCCTCGAGTGCAGCAGCAGAAGCTCTCCTGGATTCATCCGGTCCACGCGCAAACACACGAGACAGACAGAGAAAACACTACACCTCATGCTAATAAAGCAACCCTGAATTGAATTGAGAGAGAGCGAGAGAGAGAGAAAAAAAAGAAAGAGAGAGGGAGAGCGAGAAGGAAGAATAGAGAGAGACAGACGGAGAGAGGAGAAGAAAACATCCTCGACTGCGGAACTAAAAAGTTTCCGTAAATCAAACTGAGCCGGCCGCAGATATATACGGGAGAAAGGAGGAGGATCGATACTATTACTCATCTGATGAGTCCCTTTGTGTGTGTGTGTGTGTGTGTGTGTGTGTGTGTGAGTGTGCGTGTGTGTGTGTGTGTGTGATATCTCTGCCTGCTTGCGGGGCTTTTTCACCAGATCGCTCGGAAATGCCGCTGACTAGCTCCGCTGCCTCGGTGTGGAGAGGGCTTCGTCCCCGCGCAGACCAAGAGTCCACCTCCAGCCCGCAAGAAATCCCCCCTCTCCCTCCCTCCCTCCCCCCGAGACTCCGGGGACAGCCCCCCACCCCCCAGCCCCAGCCCCAAGGTGCGCCCTGGCGCCCTGACCGAGCCCCGGAGACTCTGTGGAGTAGTGCCATGCCACATGCAAAGAGCCGAGTGAGTGTAGGCTGCAGCGCTATAGCAACAAGGAGTCTCTCAACCAGGATCCAGAGCGAACATGGTCTTTATTCGCAGAAACACGCGGATCTAATAAACCAGCATGCACTGCAACGATGCAAATCATATGCAGGAATTAACGAGCCACATATTTGATATTTAGAATCATATTTGTTTACATTTTCTTTTTCTTCTTTAGCCCAGAATCGATAAAGAAATGCCGGCTATGAGTTTCCAAAGCAAATATTCCGTTTCCTTCCTCTTCTTATTTTCATTTGAACAAGATAGTCTCAAGAACTGAAACTGCAATATTTGCACTTACAAATATGCATTTCTATCTTCATCCCCAGACAGAATTAGATTTGTATTAATCTAGATAAAGAAGCAATGATTCTAAAAGGGGGGGGGGGGTAGGGTCCTTGAGAACAGTTTTGGGGACCGGGTCCCCCCTGCTATCACACCAGGACCAAATAACTCTTCACAGACGCGAAAATGCTTTTTTTTTTTCTTCTTTAAATCACAATTTATCCAAATCATAAAACCATTCAAAGACTATTTCTCTCTCTCTCTCTCTCTCTCTCTCTCTCTCTCTCTCTCAATTCAATTCACGTTATTGGCGTGAACAAAGAAAACATGTTGCTGCCAAAGCAGTTTACATGCTCTCTCTCTCTCTCTCTCTCTCTTTCTCTCTCTCTATTGCCAAAGCATCAAGTATAATAATTTGAGAATACATATAATTCAAATTCACATTTCAAATAAGTAACAACAGTATATCAATATACAGTAAAACTCTCTCTCTCTCTCTCTCTCTCTCTCTCTCTCTAAATCATAATTACTTTCGGAAAGCCGGTTGGAAATAACGGAGAAAAGGAACTGCAAAACACAAAGCATTAAAGATCACACACACACCCAGAATTAGCTTCACACACTTCTACAGACACTGTAATGAGTAAATCTAGCTCCTCCCGCGTGTTATCAGTCAAATCTAATCTAACTCTGAATGCAAATCTTTTTTTTTTGTTCAAATCATAACTCGACTGAGAACTGTCGTTGGGGGAAATACACCTGCGACGGGATTGTACCTGCAACGCACTTAAATTTATGCGTCTACATTTCTATATATTTCCTGTGAAACTTGCAACATGATCTGTTATTGCTCACCTGTTCCCCCCCAGGCTGTCTCATCACACTCACTTTGAGAGCGATAGTGATTTGTTACAGCAGTCTGGGAAATGAACAACTGTTTTCACTGAGAGAAGGTATGAGCTCTCTGCACCACACTGACAATATTACCAGCATCACAACAGGCTAGGCGTTCATATTGAGAAAATTCCCTGAATAAATTACTGTGCCCACTCTTTCTCTTATCTGGTTATGAGTGTACAGTTATGACCTCAGTTTCTGGTCTTTGGGATGGGTATTTTGTCGATGAAAACTTCCCAGAAATATTGTGCATTGGCAGGTTTTTTTCTGTAAAGCCTTTATGAAAAAAAATAAAATAAAAATTAACCTTTTTAACATACACATGACAGGTTATCTCTGAAATCCTTGCTTTAATGAAGGACACCGCCTTGGCTGACAGTCATATGTAAGACCTCTTAGAGAAGTAACAGTGGCAAGTTTTTTGTCTTCATATTTTGCAAAGAGCCTTTTGTTGAGCTGCATTTGATTAAATTCGCTCTGACTTGTTCAGTGGCTGGATTAACAGACATGGAACTCGACCTTTTACTGAATCAGGGCGACAGATCAAATTGGACTCAATACTGCTTAGAAATCCAAACCTACGGTGTCTATGGATGTTAAAATCAAATAAAATGCTAAGAGGAACTGTACATAAATGGAGTTTTTAATGCAAAAAGACAGCCGTGTGCTTTTGGAAACACTGAATAATGAACTCATAACACACACACACACACACACACACACACACATCTCACACACACACGCAAAGTGATTGGGGATAATCCCACCCATTCCCCTTCTTAGCAGAGGGGCTGTGTTTTTTTGCTTCTGTGTCTGCATTGATCTGACTGTGAGTGAGCAATATTGATTCCAGGTCAACACAAATGCCCCCCCCTTCGCCCCCCCCATCCCATCCCTCCTCCCTCCACCGCACATCCTACGCACAGCGAGCATGCATGCAGCAGGACATCAGAGGCACGGGGGGAAAGTTCGACCTGTAATGTCCACTGAAACGTCTGTTCTCAGTCCACCCCCGACATGGACGCCAAACACCTGACGACATCGCAGACCTCCAGATACCGGGCTAGCCTTGAAGTCCGAGATAAACTCGATTGCAAGGGCATGGTGTATTTTTTTGTCACGTCAGAGCTTTTTGATAATGCATCGTTAAAAAAGATCTGTGTTTCTAGAGGAGGCTCGAACAACTCCGTCTGACGCAGACATTAGTGGAAATCTCTGCATTCCTGTCCGTTGCTGATTGAGTTCCTAAAGTGGCGCTTTGAGCTGAAAGGCTTCATCTCAAAAGGACTAACAAGTAGGGCTGCAACTAACGATGGATTTCATTGTCACCTGTTGATTATTTTCTCGATTAATCAATGTGCGGTCTGTAAAATGTCAAGACAACGCCCTCAAATGTCTCATTTTGTCCACAAATCAAAGATATTCAGTTTACTGTCACAGAAGAGAGAAGAAACTAGAAAGTATTAAACAAGCGACAAGAGAGACAAGAGAAATGTCTCGACTCAAACTGATTATTATCAAAATAGTTGGCAATCCATTTATTGGTTGACAAGTTATTGATTCCTCTTTGCAGCTCTAATAAAACACTCTTTTAAGTCTTAAGGCTTAAGGTACAAGCCTATTTGACAGCTCAGTCCCAGTTGATCTTTTTACACATGAAGCTGACAAAGGAGCAACGCTGCTCCGTCGTTCTTTGAGAATTTGCCGCTTTCAGAACTCTCCTTGAGCTGTCGGAGGTTTTGTAAAATTCAAGTGTGGTTTGCCGTTGAAGTCACTGGTGCACCGCAGTGGTGGTAAGGCTACAGCACCTCCACCGGTGTGTTTCAGCGCTGGTGTGTTGGCTCCCAGGCCCATTGTGTACATGAAGGCAGGGTGTAGTGTATGTTTTCACTGTCTCCTCCCTGGGAATTCCCCTCTGTTCCAGGCTCTAACAGCCAGTTGGAGCCGCAGCTGTACATATAAATGTGTGTGCGTGCATGTGTGTGTATCAGGATGTATACACACTGCAGAGTTCAGTTATTCGCATTTCAGTGCACGTGTAGGCATGCGTTAATGTAAGCGTGTGTGTGTGTGTGTGCGTGGTGTTTCCTCCCTGATTCCCAGGGTTCTGCGGCGTTAATCCCTCTTAAATGTCCCCCTGGCTTTTGTCCTCACGTTTCAGCTGAATTTCCTGCATTCATCCCACCATTCAGACTCTGTGTGTTCGAGCGCTCAGGAATGCACTGGGTTTGACAGGCGCCTGAACTGTGTGTGTGTGTGTGTGCGTGTGTGTGTGTGTACATGTGTGTAAATGAGTATATACAACAGAAAAAAAAGAGACGGAGAGGTTTGGACAAAAGTGTTTTTTTCCCCTCCTCTTCTCTTTTGATGCAAAAGGTGCCCTGCCCGGTCAGACTCGGAAACATACAATCACCTTACCTTTGCACACACACACACACACACACACACACACACACACACACACACACACACACACACACACACACTTTGAGTCACATGTGCTCTCACTCAACGAGAGCTCTGCACCCACTCACCCTGACACCCACACAACCACCCACACACTCACGTGCACTGCCAAATAGCTCTCACTCTTTACCCTCCCACCCAATCTCCTCCCCACCCACCACAAGTGAGCATGCACACACACACACACACACACACACACACACACACACAAAGTGCGGGGCATGCGCCTGATCTGGTTTCCTCTTTGCTTTGCGAGCGACCCAGAGTGATAAAATAAACACAAATACGTGATAATCACATTCCCGACATTACTCTCCTGCCGGTGGGAAGTTTCAACTGGTTTTCTGCAAGAGTTCATTTGATTGTGTGTTTGTGTGTGTGCAACCCCAGAGAGAAAAAAAGGGTAAAGAAAATGAGAGCGGGGGAACAAAGAGATCTGGGGCGAAGTCTCACACATTCCTCAGTCCTGCCAATATCCTTACCAGTATACTAGACCATCACACCACACACACACACACACACACACACACACACACACACACACACACACACACACACACAGTACTCACACTGTTTTTTGGAGACAGCCAGATCTGAATAAAATGTCCTCATTTGCACTACATCTGTGACATCAAGCTGACATTAACAGTTCCCCTTTTTTGCATTGCAAATCAAATCAAATCATGCAACATTGAAACAAAAACTTCCACTGACAATGACATCATGAAACCCCCCAAAAACAGCACTGCATGGGATCTAAAAGCTGGAAAAGGTGAGCGAAAAGAAGCCGGTGAGTGAAAGAAAACACACGAGAAAACTGCAACCCTTTTGAATACTTAAGCCTCTAAACAGCAACAAGAAAAGGCAGTCCTACCTTTTGTGTTATTCATGATTTTGTTTCGTGGAAAGAGACGCAGGGAGACACAAGCAGTGAGAAAGAGCCCGTACATGTGAGAATCGGAGACTTGTGCTGAAAGAGTAGATGTGGATGGGACCTACCTGAGCACATGGCCAGCATGGCATGCACACTTCCTCAGTCAACATGCTTTGTTTCTCCTCCTCTCTGCTGCTGAATGCTTCTCCTCCATCTGTCTGTCTCTCTGCGAATCTCTTCTGGTCCGTCTCCCCCTTCCCCTCTCCCTCTCTCCCTCTCTCTCTCTCTCCTCCCCTCTCATGCTCTACAAGCTATTCTCTCACTCTGCTGCTCTCTTCAAACTTCTCCTGCTTTTTTTCTGAAGACAAACTAACAACAAAATAACCCCAGCTTGTCCCTCATTCTGCACCTCTCTATTCTTCCTCAGGTTGCTCAATAAAGTTCTCCCTCTTTATGCAAGTGAGAGTGATCTGTGAAGGCAGTCTTAACTAGAATGTCTCTCTCCTCCCCCCACGCCACATGGTGTGTGTGTGTGTGTGTACATATATATAAATAAAACTCTACACACACACATATATAAATATATATATATATATATATGTAGATACGTATGTGTTGCTGCAATGCCAGAAATTCACCTCCACACATATGTCTTTAAACACTTTCTAGCTTTCTTTGTCTGACTCTTTTCTATAACTTTGTTTTTATCTTTCTTTCTTTCATTCTCACACACACACACACACACACACACACACACACACACACACGCACACAGTGCCGGGCATGCGTCTGTTCGTTAATTTAGGTACTAAATGAAGATGGCAAAAAACGCCATGGCAGTTACATCCCACCGCTCGCTAAATTCTCCAGTATTTTCAGTATACTCCTAAAAGGCTCAGCTGTTTCTCCTGAAGAGAGAGTGCGATTGAGCAAGAGAGAGATGGAAAATGTGAAGGACAGACAAATAAAGGACGGCGACAAAGAATTGGTGGTACAAGCTGCAAATGGCTGTGCACAAACCTTGCTTAACCTTGTACTCAGTTTAGCAATCCATGTGCCTGGAAATCCCCGGCACAGATTCATTTTGAAGCCATAAATATGAGTTGTATCAATATATTAAAAAAAATATATATAATGCAATAAAAAATAGGGATGAGTGTCGCCATTGATATCCTGAATTGATTCGATTCTGATTCAGATGTCATGATTTGATATCAAATTTGCACACCAACACTAAAAATGTATTTTAGATTTTGTAAGACTACATTAATGTACTGTCACAGAACAGAAAAAAAAAACAAATTTCATTGAAGAAATACAAAATCACATTTGAGGGTGTGGTAGAAACCTGTAATGGCTCAAAAACAAAAAAACACAACCAATGTCCTTTTGTTGTGGTTTTTCTTTTAAGCCGTTATTTTCTACCACCCTCAAATGTGATTTTGTATTTCTTCAATATAATTAGTTTTTTCATGTTCTGTGAAACAAATAAACTAAACTAAACCAAACCTTAACTAAGTCCTTTGAGTTGCCGAAAAACACAAGCAACAAATATGAATCCTGCTTTAGCTGCCAGAGTGGATATTGTTAGGAGAACCAATGAAACCTGTCGGTGAACATTTTTGCAGATATGTTGAGTATGAACAAATGTTCATCAACAGATGATGTCCAGGCTGCCGAGCCAGAGCAGGAGCAACGCAGCAACAAATAAGCACAGAATGTCTTCCATAAGAGTGCAATTTCTGAAGAAACTGTGGTGTGAATGCTGTATGCCGAAAGGCTGACGCTACCCAGAAGGTATGAAAGAGTCTGAACAGTGTCTCTTGGTGAATGTATGAATGAGTAGAGAGCAGGTATGAATCTGTCTCAAATGGGAAATTCCTTCCATTCACTTGAATGGGGACAATTTCACACAGAAAACTGAAATTTTAATTTTTGGGGAATTATGAAAGTTATGGACATTTTGTATAAAAGCAGTAATGTCCAAATCGTGCTGAACATTTTGATGATTGAATGAAGTTTCTAAGTTGAAAAATGTGGAAGGAGTTAATGTGCAAAAAAAAAAAAGGGTATTGACAAAACAATAATAAAAAGGTAGTAGAACATAGGTGCAGTGAAGTTGTACATAACTATGAATAAGTGCGTTTGTCCACGAGTGTTGAGAAGCTTTAAAAATATCCACCTGTTGCTCATCATGGGACCCAGAAGAAGCCACGATGGGCCTTGTTTGTTCACAGATGCATTAATGCATTAAGATGTTCCTGGTGTGTCTAGGCTTTATCTCGTCATTATGTTAATAAAGAAATGGAATCTGTCAAAGCCTATTGGCTGTAGTAAAATTAGTGGATAATGAAGATAATTCTCAAGAGGCAGGGATGTGGTATCCTGTGTGTAACAGATTGAAAATAATCAAGTCACATCATGTTAGCTGAAGGAACCCAGCAGGGTGCACCATCCAAGCGGTCTTCAACACTTGACATTTTCAGCGTGTGGCTTGCTAGCTCAAAGCTTGACGTTGTTTCCTAAAGCGAAGGGATTTTGAGAACTGCGACACACAAGAGAGCGGCAGCTAAAGGACAAATGTATCTGGAAATGTACTTCTGTTGATCCAGACTAGCTTCCACCTAACCCATTCAACACTTTTATTCTGAAGTTCAGACGTCCATATTTCCCAGTTCCCATGAGTGCATCTTTAATAAGTGGTCTTCAGATTTCTTACACTTTGCAGTCTATTAATCTGTACACCCAGATTTCCACATCAACAGTGTTGTTTTCTACCATTTGACCTCTGGTTGACTTGAAAACAACCTAGTTGGAGGAAGCTTTGTTGTTGCGTGAATAAAGGTGATAGTCACACTCCTCCCTGGAATCCAGCAGCCACGAGTTTCCCTTCACTGGATGCAGAGAAAGCAAGAAAACACACACGTGTGTTGACGTTGCAATCACAAATTCCAAACGTGGTTTAGTAGGGCAGCGGCAACCCAAACACAGCTGAGAGGGGCTGCGAGAGGGAATGAATGTTGTCCATAATCTGCCGTTGTCTTTTCCATTCCCCCTCCAAATATTATCCCATGTTTCCACCGGCTCCATAATATTATGGAAGGGAAGTGGACGGGTATCTGGGCGCTTTTGCATGTGAAGGGACGGCAGTCACAGTCCAGTGCGAATGTGTGTATCGTGTTTTTGACGAACGAGCTGAGAAAATTGCCAAACATGCCTTGTTGTTCTTCCTGCCTTTCGTCTTTGACACAAATTATGGCCGAGCTAACGTCTCGACAGAGGAAACTTCCTCCAGCGTGTGCCGTAATATCACATAATAACACAGTCGTGGCAGTCTGTCTGCCACCATGGTGCACATTTGCCCCATCAGCGAGGAGAAATTAGACATGGAGGCTAGAAAACTGAGAAAAGAAGAGCAGGCAGGTGGATTCGTAATGCTTAATTTACCCGCGAGGCACGCTCCCTGTTGTTTGGAGACCACATTCGCCAATAATCAAGGCACAGGCCGAGTGATTTCATCCTGCTTTCTGCTGTTTGTACGGCAGATCAGAAACTCTTTGGGAACGGCATTTCTACTAAATGACCATCCTGCATGCCCGCCTCCTCTTCTCCGCATCTGTCCTTCTTCTGTACACAGCTGTGTGTGTATGTGTGTCTGTGTGTGTGTGTGTGTGTGTGTGTGTGTGTGTGTGTGTGTGTGTGTGTGTGAGTGTGTGTGTGTGTGTGTGTGTGTGTGTGGGAGTGTGAGGGTGAAGGAGGACCACTCTGCGTGGGATTAACAGTGCCAGGGCTTTCTCTGCTGTGGTGTTAATAGGCCTTTTTCTCCCCTCAGCGGGACACAGAGAGCTGTCATTTACATGGAGGTAATGGAGTGATGTAGAAGTGGAAGGAATATGTGTGGGCGAGCAATGATAAAGGTCTTGCACCTCTCTTTTTCTCCTTCTCTCTGTCTCTCTCACTCATTTTTTCCCTATACTCTTGCTTTTCTTTAAAAAAAAATTCTCTCATTCTCTGTCTCGATGCAAGCCTCAATCTCTCCGTTTTTCTGACATTACTCATCGAGAAGTTGTTTTTTTATTGCTGCCAGTGAGAAAACATTCAAACACCAGAAAGTAAACTGTAAAAGTCCTTGGCGATGTTCTGGCATGAACATTTATTTTAATCTAAAGCCTGATCCTGCACAAGTCAAAGAAAAGAAAAGTAATGAGAGCCAGTTAATAGAATAAAATGTCTCTGCATGCTAATTGGATATTCTTTCATAACATATTAACAATTCTTTGGCTATCAAGGATTTTTTTGTCTTCCTTGGCAGTGGCACTGTGGCACGATGGCTAAGCTTGAGCACCATCCAAACACATGGGAGAGTGAATTCACTCTGTGGGAGAGTAAAACAGCCTGTGTGGACGGGGAAGGCAGCGATCCAGCCAAGCTGCTGCCATGAATTTAGTTGTTAGCGGTTAAATGACATGAATTCCTGGGGTCTATGTGCTGTTGAGCCTGTTGTGTCCGCAGTTACTCTGAAACCGAACAATGGGTAAAAAATATAATGAATCCTGATTGATCCATCCATCCATCCATCCATCTTCATCCGCTTATCCGGAGTCGGGTCGCGGGGGCAGCAGCTCCAGTAGGGGACCCCAAACCTCCCTTTCCCGAGCCACATCAACCAGCTACGACTGGGGGATCCCGAGGCGTTCCCAGGCCAGGTTGGAGATATAATCTCTCCACCTAGTCCTGGGTCTTCCCCGAGGCCTCCTCCCAGCTGGACGTCCCTCCACCTAGTCCTGGGTCTTCCCCGAGGCCTCCTCCCAGCTGGACGTCCCTCCACCTAGTCCTGGGTCTTCCCCGAGGCCTCCTCCCAGCTGGACGTCCCTCCACCTAGTCCTGGGTCTTCCCCGAGGCCTCCTCCCAGCTGGACGTCCCTCCACCTAGTCCTGGGTCTTCCCCGAGGCCTCCTCCCAGCTGGACGTGCCTGGAACACCTCCCTAGGGACCCCCCCAGGAGGCATCCTTACCCGATGCCCGAACCACCTCAACTGGCTCCTTTCGACGTGAAGGAGCAGCGGCTCTACTCCGAGCTCCTCTCGGAGGACTGAGCTTCTCACCCTATCTCTAAGGGAGACCAGCCCCCCTCCTGAGGAAACCCATTTCGGCCGCTTGTACCCTGGATCTCGTTCTTTCGGTCATGACCCAGCCTTCATGACCATAGGTGAGGGTAGGAACAAACACTGCCCGGTAGATCGAGAGCTTTGCCTTCTGGCTCAGCTCCCTTTTAGTCACAACGGTGTGATACACAGAATGTAATACTGCACCAGCTGCTCCGATTCTCCGACCAATCTCACGCTCCATGGTCCCCTCACTCGCGAACAAGACCCTGATGAATCCTGATTGAGGAATATTAAAAGAAAGCCTTCTCCACAACAACGTATGAAAACACAACAACTATCTCACCATAAGGCTAAGTTAGGGTGTGTTATGGAGCCTTCGATCATATGATCTTCATGGCCAAACATATCTTTCTATTACATGAATTACAAATATTATAGTTTCACCTTGGACATATATGATCCGTGGAGATGCATCAATCTGTTACACTTCAGCAGGAACACTAGATATTTAGATACTGACTTGTAAAAACCTCTCTCAAATTCAAGTTAACCCAAAACCTACAAAAAAATATGAGGGCAATAAGATACAATAAAGGCAACAGATGCAGGATTTTCCCTAAAACAGGTTTATAATAATAATATTATTTTATAACGCTTTTCTAAACACACCTGGGGAGGCGGGTGGAAGTGTGGCGGGTGAGAAGGTCGGGGGGGAAAGGTTATTCAGGGCTTTGTATGTGAGGAGTAATATTCTGACTGTGTGTTTGACTGGGAGCCAGTGGAGGTTGCGGAGAACAGGGGGGATGTGGTCTCGGCGGCGGGTAGAGGTGAGAAGGCGGGCAGCTGAGTTCTGGACGTATTGGAGTTCGTTGGTGATGTTGTCTGGTAGTCTGTAAAGAATGCTGTTGCAGTAGTCCAATCAAAGGTGGAAGAAGGTGCTTTTGGGGACGAGGATGACATGTGGTACAAAGGAGGGGTGGGACCGAAGATGCTTCCATGGTTCCAGGTCTGGGAGTTTATTTAAAAATGTTTAAATGTAAATAATGTCTGTGATATCTCCAGTTATTTCCTTTAGATTTCACAGTAACACTACTGTATATGATTTTTTACAGTAGAATGCCGTAAAGTTTACATTACAACCTTGTCGACATGACAACATCACAGTAGTCTAAGTATTAGTTAAAATCACAGTAGTCAAATCATTACTGTAAAAAAATCACAATATAACCACTATAGTACTGTAAATAGTGTAGTAAACTATACTGTATTTTTACTTTATCTTATGTTGTGTTAATTGTTTTGTATTTTACAATGAATACATAAAATACTGTAAATGGAAGTACGGTACATTTACTGTAAGAAGAATTCACAGGGACTTGCTGCCAATTTTTGCAGTAAGTTACTGATTAAATTACTTATTAAATGTGTTACAGTGAGGCTAATTGCTAGTGGCTACTGTTGGAATTTTCTAACTTCGTGCTCGGGTCCAATTGAGAATTCAGAAAAAGGTTTAATGAAACAGCATGATGAAGATGATAAGACAAAGACAATAAGACACAAACCACATGATAACACTGCAGCTGACAGCTGATGGAGTCGCACCAGGTGAAGAGGAACCGCCCCCGGTGCAGGGGATAAATGTGTGTGATTAAGGAATAATCAGGACTGGTTTCATGTGACTCCATCAGGGGAAGCATGGATCAGGCCGCTGTCAGCTGCAGCGTTATCATGTGGTTTGTGTAGAGATTACGGTTAAATTAAGTCCACAAAATATGAGCATTTTGCTGCGGTGAAAGTTAAGTTTAGGCACCAAAACGACAAGTTAAGATTAGGAAAAAGATTGTGGTTTGGATTAAAACACTCCCAAGGAACACACATTTCCTGGGTGAAACTCTTACTGTACCTTCACACCGCCAGCGACTTGAGCGTCTAAAGATACCGGAAGTCATTCATTTTCAATGGAAGCCGGCTTCTCTCAGCTGCAAGGAGCGGCAAATTTGTCGGCGTCGCGTTTTGGGCGTTTTGAGCGTGTTGAGCGTCAATCTGAAAGTTGAAATTTTTCAACTTTATGGTAATGAGCTATGACGCGGTTCAGCGGCCTGCAGCGGCTAACGCCAGCCGCCAATCGGAATATAGAAGTCCTTCACGCTGACTGATTCCGACGATGTCATCTTTTCGTTCCTACCAAAACATTTGTTCCGAGGAAAAATGGAGGAGAAGCTCATCATCGCCGTTGCTGGGTTTCCTATCATTTATGATATGTCATTGTTTGCGTATAGCAACCAGTTAAAAACAACGAGGCGTGGGATAAAGTAGCCGAGATAGTCGGTGTGTCCGGTGAGTTGATGATTCATAATCTTTTTAACGAGGGAAATGAGCAGTGCGCCGTAGCATGGTCGTCTTCCTTGCTTGATGTGAATGGTACAATCTGTTTTGCAGATCATTTTACCCTTATTAAATGCGCAAAAGTAAAAGTAGAAGTTAGTAGAAGTTAAAGTAGAAGCGAAATATTTACCAAAGCGGGAAGGCAATTCAGTTGCTCACAACACCGATTTGACCAATTGAGCTATACGAACGCCGCCACGTCAGAGCGGCCGAAGCGTCTGAAAGCGTCTGAAAGCGTCCCCGTACTTTTTGACAAGCGTCCTTGGCGGGGCGGCCAGAGCTTTTTTGCAGCTCAAGTTGCTGGCGGTGTGAACGTACGGTTAAGTTTTCCCTAGGGAAGCTGCTCTGTAGCTTGAAAGTCCTGTTTTTGAACGCCCACCCATCCTCCGCGTTCTTATACAGCGGCCGTCACTGTGCTGCATACAGCAGAAGAAGACTTGGAATGCTTATGAATTACCTTGCTTAACATCCGTAGCTTTTTAAACGAATGGTTCATGAGAACAGGCTGCGATCCTTATCAAACTTGAAGTAATTTTAAAATAAGTAATAATAACTAGCAGCAGTTGCTAGTTGTATATAGCCGCTGCAGGCGACTGTGAGCCGGGTACAGCCACCGCCAGATGACCTTCAGGGTCTGTGGATCGACATGCGGCGATGCAGTGTAGGCACCAAAATGACTAGTTATGTTTAGGAAAAAGGACTTTTTCACTTTGTAAACCTAAAACGTGCATAAAAAAGATATATAACACAATAAGGGAAAAGCCAAAAAGCATAATATTAGCTCTTTAACATGCAACATATATACAACTTTTACTTTTCTGCTCCGCTTGTTTCAGGGACCTAATAGAAGTATTTTTGTTTGGGTTTGAGTACAACGGTGTTTTCAGTGTAGTGTCTGAAATCCTATTTAGTTCACTATTTAATAAACACTACAAAGGGAATAGTGAGTGAGTGAATGAGGGAACGGTTTCGGACACAGCTATAGTCTTGCTATGCCAGACCTTCCTCCACAGCGCTGCAGAAGAGGGTCTGGCTGGTCCACACAGCATTCAGGATTTACCCTGCTGTCTGGATTTACCCTGCATAGACCTGAGGACCAGGTAACCATAGTCCTCAGATTGGACAGATAGTCTAGATAGCTGTCTGGATTTACCCTGCATAGACCTGAGGACCAGGTAACCATAGTCCTCAGATTGGACAGATAGTCTAGCTAGCTGTCTGGATTTACCCTGCAGAGATCTGAGGACCAGTTAACCATAGTCCTCAGATTGGACAGACACTCTAGCTAGCTGTCTGGATTTACCCTGCAGAGATCTGAGGACCAGGTAACCATAGTCCTCAGATTGGACAGACACTCTAGCTAGCTGTCTGGATTTACCCTGCAGAGATCTGAGGACCAGGTAACCATAGTCCTCAGATTGGACAGATAGTCTAGCTAGCTGTCTGGATTTACCCTGCAGAGACCTGAGGACCAGGTAACCATAGTCCTCAGATTGGACAGATAGTCTAGCTAGCTGTCTGGATTTACCCTGCAGAGATCCGAGGACCAGGTAACCATAGTCCTCAGATTGGACAGATAGTCTAGCTAGCTGTCTGGATTTACCCTGCAGAGATCGGAGGACCAGGTAACCATAGTCCTCAGATTGGACAGATAGTCTAGCTAGCTGTCTGGATTTACCCTGCAGAGACCTGCGGACCAGGTAACCATAGTCCTCAGATTGGACAGATAGTCTAGCTAGCTGTCTGGATTTACCCTGCAGAGATCTGAGGACCAGGTAACCATAGTCCTCAGATTGGACAGATAGTCTAGCTAGCTGTCTAGATTTACCCTGCAGAGACCTGAGGACCAGGTAACCATAGTCCTCAGATTGGACAGATAGTCTAGCTAGCTGTCTGGATTTACCCTGCAGAGACCTGAGGACCAGGTAACCATAGTCCTCAGATTGGACAGATAGTCTAGCTAGCTGTCTGGATTTACCCTGCAGAGACTTGAGGACCAGGTAACCATAGTCCTCAGATTGGACAGATAGTCTAGCTAGCTGTCTGGATTTACCCTGCAGAGATCTGAGGACCAGGTAACCATAGTCCTCAGATTGGACAGATAGTCTAGCTAGCTGTCTGGATTTACCCTGCAGAGATCTGAGGACCAGGTAACCCTAAAGATCCCATGCCTCCCCTAAATAAGACAGAACTGGGTCTATGGTGGCTCTCTGAGGGTTAATGAAACCTCTAAAATCTCATGTGGCCCCAGCCGGGCCCCCTTGTTTGAAATGGTGTAGAACCACCACTGCGTATGTTTATCATAAATCATTTTCAGTGAATTAATAGGTTTGGTATCCTGCGCAGCTAAACTACACAAAACAATAAGAGGGACAAGAGTCATAAACACAAATCTGCTTTTTTGGATTTGAAGTTTTTCTTGACATCAACTGAAACAAAATGTCCTCCAGTGCTTTGAATTTGAGGCTAAAGAGGAAACAAAGCAGTAGAAATATCAGAGAATCAGATATTGTTTGTGCAATAGAAAGCGGGTTTTTTTAGACAACAAAAGGTACTTTCGGCATCGTACCGTTGGTCTTTGATGAAGGGATTGTCCATGGGAAAGTTCAGGATGTTGTGGTGACAGTAAATGACAAATGAATGTTTTGAGCACGCAGCTTTTCCATCCTCAGTTTGATGCAATTGGACAACAAGAAAAAAAAAAAAACTTTCAGAAAAACGAAACATAAATAGTATAAACAAGTAAACCTAATTAAAGAACCATTTAACATTTTCCGTTAGAACTTCCCCTTTAGTTTCTTGAAATTTAGAAAAACCCTTTCCCCCACAGAGCATATCCTATTTACTGTATGTCTGCTTGTTGCAACTCTTTATTACTTACATAATACACTGCATGAAATCCAACAAGTAGACATATTCATCTGTCTGGAAACTTTCAGTCTTTTCAAGAATTTAAAATAAAACTGAGTGGGATTGAACAAATTTTAGCTGCACGACAACGATGGAGCCACATTGGGCTTCACAGTTTGACAGAATAAATAATAAATAATAGTCGTATTGCAGAGACAAACAGTTGCAAGTAATGATTATTGAATAGAGGTATGATTGGTGTAAGCGGCAGCGTGGTTAGTTTAGTATCAGGAGACACACACGGGGGCCCGGGGGTGGGGATTATCACCACCTCTTCCGAGAGAAAGGTGGTCCCATCAATGTCAGTGACAGGAAACACTCACCACAAACCAACGTCTTCTCCCACCCAGAGACACACACACACACACACACACACACACGTGTACATATGTGTTTGCAAAAGGTTTTTTTGTTACATTATTCACAACCATATTTCCCCATCACTGTCCCAAACAATATGGTCTATTGAAGCATATGAATAAGTGTAAGAATGACGACAATAAAAATCATACAGTGCATGTAAGGTGATGGGTTGTGTGTGTGCGTGCATGTGTGTGTGTGGGACGGCCCCTGCTATCTGTGTGCGTCTGTCTTTTCTGCAATACGTTTGTGTTACATTATTGGTATCTTGTGCCAGGGTTATGTATGTGTGTGTGTGTGTGTGTGTGTGTGTGTGTGGACCAGGTTTTACTACATTTGTGGGGACCAAAAACTGGGAATACAGTATACTTATGGGGTCCTGACAGCTTTGTGGGGACAAAATGCTGGTCCCCATAACGTTAAAGGGCTGTTTGAGGGTTAAGACCTGGTTTTAGGATCAGGGTTAGGATTAGGTTATGGTTAGGGTTAAGGTAAGGGTTAAGGTTAGGCATTTAGGTTTGATGGTTAAGGTTAGGGTAAGGGGCTAGGGAATGCATTATGTCAATGACTGGTCCCCATAAAGATAGTGAGACAAGACTCTGTGTGTGTGTGTGTGTGTGTGTGTGTGTGTGTGTGTGTGTGTGTGTGTGTGTGTGTATTTCCCTTCACCCCGGACAGGGAATTCCCCTCCGTTTTTTCTGTGCAGAGGGGACTCGGAGCTTGTGTCCCTCTCACTCTGAGTGTTGGAAACTTCTTCAGATCCTCTGCAGCCTTTCACTTTGATGTTTCATCGTAATGACGACAGCTTCAGCTCCGTCACATATGACAAAAAAAACAACCCCAATGCCTTTCAACTTCTTCTGTTACATAGATGATAACCTCATTAGCGTCGGAGATTATTTCATCATAGCGACGCACACAAAAAGTAGCCTCCGTGAGTGCAACACATTCTTATATATTGGTTGTTTTCACGTATTTAAAGAAGAAGACTTGTGGTTTACACTCTTCACTCCTTTACTATGCATCAATTATCACAGGTAATGACTGCTGAGGTTTATGAATGTAGGTTTCTATTGGCTCCAATTCATTTTGGTTTGTGACAATTGAGGCTTTTTATACTGCACAGACAGGAATAAAACAGCATGAAACGGGGAAAAAAAGAAACCTCTACAGATCTTGAAAAGAGTCGGTCTCTGATGTTAGGGTTTGTCCCGGAGGAGAACACCTCTCCAAAGTGCCGGGCGCCATCGAATGTGAGCATTTGTGCACTCAAGTTGGTTACAGCAACGAACTGCAGTCAGGTCGAGAGTCAGGCTGAACCCTAACACCAGATACTGATCAATTGGACCCAGATTTTCAGACCCCTCCTGGACCCCTGGACCCCCCCTCCCCCAATAAAGTAAGATGGTACATTTTATAGTGGCCTTTTTGTGGCAAGCCAATGGCACACCTGTGCAGTACTCATACTGTCTAATCAGCTTCTTGATACGTTGATTAAAAAATACATTGCAGTAATATATAATATATATAATATATTTTTCCTCGCCACTGTCGCACTGTTGCTTGCTCTGGAGGAAACTACTTGAACTGTTGGGTCCTTGTAAAGTGTCTTGAGATAATTCCTGTTATGAATTGATACTATAAATAAAATTGAATTGAATTGAATATAATAATACTGAGGAGGTGACGCATTGTGACATTGAATCGGATCGGTGACAGAATAATCATAATCATCATAATCAAATTCAATCACGATACCAGTGAACATTAATACCCACAGTAAGCACATATGTAGAAATAACTCAATACTTCAATTGTTTGTATTTAACTATAAAATTAGTAAAAGAGAGGTAGGGCCAGAATATGTTTTTAAAAACTTCTTTCTAATCCTTTTTGGATATTGAAATCCTTATTTGAATAATGTATTATTATTTTTGTTGAGGATTTTGTTTTGTTGGTTGTTAGCTTGTACTGAAATGTACATGTTATGTTATTTATCTTTTGTTTAGGAATTATTGAGACTAAAATTAAAGGAATGGATGTTGATGATAATCACAGACTGGAATATGTCAACTTTTACTCAATACTATTTCAAAAACACTTCCATTTGTTTTACAATGCTATAAAATTGAATAAGACGCCCCAAAATTAATGAAAGTAGAGATTTGTACTTGGCAAAAAGCGTTGTGTGGAATCAATCATGTTATTTTGGAGAATTACAATTGGGAAGTTAAAAGGAAAATATACTATGATATTGGACAGCGGGTCAATTTGACCCAAAGACAACATGAGGGTTAAAACAAGAAACCTTTCTCGTTATAACATGATATATTGTTGTTATAACATTATGTTAAACTGAAAAAAAGTGATTGCATTGAGATAAGATGTCATTGACTGGAGAAGAATGTACAACATCTGGCCGGAGGTTAGAACACCAAGACAAAGAAAGAGGAAGAGGACGGAGATCTGGACGAAAATGAGGGACATCCGTCCAAATGTCAGGTGGCACTGGAACAATCCCTAAAATGTAACCTCTTTGATAAAGACTAGGAGTAAACCTTCACCCAGGAGACCAGGGTTTGTGTCCTATTTAAAAATAAAAGTTTTACCTTTACTGAACACAAACGGAGCTGCGTCACATGCCTAACCTGAAGCAAAATAACCTCTGATTTCAAACCAAACCACAATCTTTTTTCCATATTTAAGAAGTTTTGGTGCCTAAACCTAACCAAACTGCAGCTGTTTCACAACGTTAACATGTTACATTCTCTGGTTTTGATATGAGGACGCTAATCGATCCTGTTATTAGAGGGGAGGAACAAACACCCTATATGGAGAACAGGTAGCTGCAAAGATAACTCTATTAGATGTCAACTTTTAAATGAATCACCAATTTAATCGATTAATTGGTTTGAGATTCTCTGGTTCCAGCTTGTTAAATATGAATACCTTCTAGTTTCTTCTCTCCTCTGTGACAATAAACTAGATATCTTTGAGATGTTGACAAAACAAGACATTTGAGGACATCATCTCTGGCTTTTGGGAAACATTTTTCACATTCACATTTTTCACCATATTCTGACATTTCGTAGACCAGACAACTGATCGGTGAATCCAGAAAATAACCAACAGATTATTCACTGTTGGGTCCTTTAAATTCTGGAGTGTGGTCTAGACCTGCTCTATCTGTAAAGGGTCTCCAGATAACTCTTGTTATGAATTGATACTATAGATTAAATTGAATTGAAATTGAATTCAACAATAAAAATAAATCGCTAGCTGCAGCCCTAGTGTCGAGCTTCTTACGTAGATGTAGTTGGTATTGTTCTCTGTGAGATCTTTGTCCTTATATTCTGGTAAGATGAGAGAGATGTGGACGTGGTGCAGGGAGGAAAAGGAGATATTTAAAGCCTTAACAGAGCAGTTCATCAGCTTCTTACCATCCCACCCTCAGATGCATGGCAGCACGGCTGCATGCCTGATTGATACAGATGTGATTTAACGCGCCAAGCCTTTCCATCCTGTCTGGGGTGAGTCTGGCTCATTAGAGAGGACCCCACCTGTCCTCATACATTCTCCATCACAGCCACGTGGGAGCCATTGTTTTCATTTCTGAGATAGAGAGAGAGAGAGAGAGAGAGAGAGAGAGAGAGGTGGACAGGTGTGTGTGTGTGTTAACGTTGCTGGAATTCCCCGACCCGATTCCACAGCAACTGTCTTCTTAACGACAATAGCATTCACTTCCCTAAATAAAACATGATATCCTCATCTTAACCCTTGTGTTGTCCTTCCGGGTCACCAGTACTGTATATACACCCCTCCAACCAACCTATTACCGCTAGTTTTATACTGGAACTGATGGCCAGTAAACCTTATTTTTATGAAATATCTTCTTTTTTTAAAAACAAACAGGAATTGTTAGTTATTTTATAACTAATAAGATCAGAGGATGTCTGTGGATAATCGCAGTCTGTCAGTTTAATCAAGCCAATGCAATCAGAAGTCAGTGACAGTACCGAGCTGATCCTAAGAGCATTTTAAGGAATCATACATCCGTGTTATTTTTTGGGCAATTATGTAGAAAGACACCCACATGGACATGGGTCAAATTGGACCTGAAGACAACAGGAGGGTTAATATCAAAGATTGTAGATAAGCTTATTTTATTAAGGCAGTTTCTTCAGGTCACCCACATGGTTAAAAGTCTCTGTCCACAGAAATATGTGAAATGGCCTTCGGTGTGCAGAACGTGTAAAATCTGAGTGTAACATTTTTTATATTATTGTGAAATATGTTTGTGTTGTTATGAAATGCAAAATGAAGAAAACTTCTACTAGGGCTGTGCCATTCATCAATCATTCATTCAATACTGGTTCCAAACAATCACAAAAACAACGCAATTAAGGAAAACAATTATTTTGCACATGACGTTTTGCAGATAAACTCTGATTTGGTCTCTTGTTGACACGCAGCAACGGTCCGCTGCAGGACTCAGCCAACATGGCTTGTTGAATGATTTTTGTTGAATGCAACTTTGTTAACCGCGTGTGGTTTTATATTGCGCCTCATCATGCAAATACAATCATACACAGCACGCTGGGCTCTACACCTGGTGTTGTTGCCTACATTTCTGCAGCCGCTCTGCAAGCTGTTTGAGAGCGGCTTGGCCAGCAGTCCTTTCCTTACCCGGGGCACATTCTCCAGCAGGCTGAACCAGGCTTCCTCCCTCTCCCGTCCGGGACACATCGCTAGGGGGATATGCCGAATCTCTTGATGAGCCGCAGCCGAACCGGATTGAACCGCCTAGTGGGGGAAACTACTGGGAACCAGGTGATTGGCCGCTTTGGAACAGGCTGAAACGGCCGCTGCACTAGTTCATGACGAAAATGAAGAGAGATTTTATCTTAGTTTTTATTTTATTCTTGTCTTTTTTTGTCAACAATAATACATGTTCATTTAGTCTTAGTCAGCGTTTTTAGACATTAGTGCAAATTAACACTACATCCACACAACATTTTCATTTTTTTTTTTAAGATTATTTTTTGCTTTTCCACCTTTATTTGACAGGATAGATAAGTGAGAATGGGGAGCAAGAGACATGCAGGAAATCGTCACAGGTTGGATTCGAACCCTGGACCCCCGCATCCACAAAGCTCATGGCACAAAGCTCAAAGTCTATGTGCGCCTGCTCTACCCACTGGACCAACCCGGCCACACATTTTCATTTTTAAGTGGGGTTTTGAGACAATTTCCATCCACACAATAGTTTTAGTTCCAGTAGCAGAACTAATCTCCTTCCATATTAACACATCTGACAACGCATATCACATGACCATTCACACACACTGGGCATGTGTGTGCCGGTGTAAACAGAAAGCAGATTGTCTGACGTTACTCTGCGGTTTAAAATGATGAATTTACAAGTTGAAAATACAGAAAATAATGTGATAACAACAATGGTGACAATGGTGTAAGAGCAGGGCTTGTAGCGAGGTTGAGGTGTTACTGAAAGGTCTGTGAGTTACCTAACTGAGAAGACTGACTGACTGTCGTCGTTTCCAAATGTCTCCGTTTGTGCAACCCCAGCGTTTTCAAACCAACGTTTTTAACCTAAAAGTTGTAGTGTAGATGTAGCCTAAAGCCCTAAATTACCAGGGGACATTACCGTTTCACATGGAATAAGTGCTGTCTGCACTGACATTACCCCCCCCCCCCCACAGATGATGTCAAGGCTCTGTCAAAACTGTTATTCATAATTGGCAACGCAGCTAATACAACTCTGAATCACATAGATGCCGATTTGCTTGGGACTTTGTGTAATCACCTCTGTGTTTATTGAAATATGGTAGGTAATTTACATTTTTTACTTGACAAATTACAGACATGGCAGATTCGCACATGATTAACGCCCTATTTGCATGGGATTACTATCATCTGGGGACCTCATGTGATTCTGAAACACCCCCCCACATCTGAGTTTCGTGTGGAGCATTCACACGGGATAGAAACCTGCTTTTACTCGGATTTACTGACTTATCTACACCCCGAGGGTGGGCTACCCAGAGATGTGCGGATGGCCCGTGATGATCCGTGTCTTTTTGGGCCACGCCCGGTAGAGGTTATCAAAGGCGCATACTCTAGCATTTCCGCCGCAGCGTCACCGTCAGCCCTCGGACGATGCTGCTGCGAGAGGGTTGACTCGGAGATGGAGGTCAGACTAAGTTGGCCATGAAAGGCAGCGTCAGCCGCCCCCTGCAATCCCATATCTGTCTTTGCAAAAAGGATAAAAAGGTGCACAGGAAACAAAAATCTTGAAAAATTGATATACAGTATAACCCCGCCAAATCACAGATATGTTGATTCACAAGGGACTAACATTATCACAGGACCTCGGTGTTTTGGTAAATATGTGAGGGCATTTGCGGAGGAATTTTTACTTGACAACAATTACAGACATGGCCAATTCACACGGGATTAATATCACGCACAACCTTCGCAATTATTACAAATGACTAGAGGTCACCAGGTAATACTAATCCTGTGAGGCTAGGGCTTAAGATGTCAAACAACCTCCATATTTACTACAAATTAATGGAGGTCCCAGGCAACACTAGTCCTATGTGAAAGGAAGCTTTAGCTGATGGTTCAGGGACAACACAGCAAAACCCCTCCATGTCGGTCAACTTTGTCTTGGTAGGGCAACAAGAGCAAACACCTTGAACTTGAACTGTGAAATTTCCCTTCACACTTTCCCCAAATTTTTTGAATTCCCTTTCAGAACACGAATAAAGACAAAATAAGAGTAAAAACGTGCAAAAAAAATATTTTTTCCCTGATTACATTGTTCTTGTGAGCGTCTGGAGCCGAAGTCCAGGATCGCAATTCAAATTTGATTAATTGCACAAGCTCGTCACAAATCATTTCCCATAATTCCTGCGCCCTCCGCACTATGCTCCATAATTAAAATAATAGTAACTCTCATAATTATAATTTACTCCTGCATACTTTCTTCAATGCACTATTGCCTCAACCTGTCTACTGTCTGTTTCTGGTTATAGTGTGTATATATTGTTTGTTTTGTGGTTTGTTTTGTATGGGTAAGCGCATTGTGAGCAATATGATCCAAAGCAAAACTCCTCGTATGTGTCCTCATTCCTGGCAAATAAAGCTGATTCTGATTTCAATTGTAGAGAAAAAACATGATATAACCTGTGCTATTGTGCCCATCATCCTCTTGTTGTTTAGAATCAGTTAGGAGTCTTGTTGGACTTCATCTTACTGCTGCTGCACACACACACACACACACACACACACACACACACACACACACACACACACACACACACACACACACACACACACACACACACACACACACACAGACAAACCACCATCGGACCTTCCATAGTCACACTTCTCCCACCTCTTCCCCAGAGTAACATATTACCCAGTATAATGTTGGATTCTTCTCCTCCCCCCGTGTACTTAACCTTGGGTCTCACCTGTGTGTTTTCAAGATAAACAGCCAGAGAAATCCCTGCTTCGGCGGCCGGATGCTGCGGGGTTTCGCTCGTTCTTTGGAAGTACGGAGGAGGCAGAGGTCTCGTGGGAAGACTTCTCCCTGGAAATAAAGCCTCGTCCACCTTTGTGTGTCAGTTCTGCCTCCTCTCCCCAGCTGCTTTTACACCTACGTCCTCCTCCGCCCTCGTCTCTCCCCGTCTCGGCGCACTCTTCCTCCTCCTCCTCCTCCTCCTCCATCCTCCTCCTCCCATTCCTCACATCAAAGAGGAGAAACACACGGATACCGTGCATGTGTCTTTTAGATGTGGTGCAAATTTAACAGCGCGTTGGAGCTATCGGAGGGTTGAAGTTTCAAATTCCCTTTTAAAAACAAAATGATGTTTTAAATTACATAAATTATGTAACATTGCGTAATTGCATCTGTAACTGTAAAAACATTTGGGAAGGAGCTTGACCTTGCGACCATCATATTTTTACAACAAAGCTTTGATTCTGATTGACAGGTCAACTGTTGAGGGAAACTAGACGCTAGGACGCTTACTTTTTTTTAGACCAAAAAGGTTGGGAAGCACTGCTCCGCCTGCTTCTTGAAGGTAAAACCCAGGACGACATGCACCAGGAGGGTTAGACATGTGTAGGAATGGCTGACTGATGAACAGAGATGACTGTACTGGGACGGCTATGGACCGGCGTCTAGGACTCTAAACTCCTGCAGATAACCTTACAGACCTTACGGCACGAATAAACTTTTAAATGTGAAATGCATTTGTCATTTTAGCTCATCACTGCCTCTGTCTTATGTGCAATTCTTATTCATTTTATCTCTTTATTTATATTGCATGCCCTGAATGTACTGATTTTTTTTTTCTTAAATTGTCTTTCACTTTACAGAAAACCCCTTCAAATTCTGCTGTAAGTCACCATGTACAATGACAATGGCTATCCATCCATCCATCCATCCATCCATCCATCTATCTATCTATCTATCCATCCATCCATCCATCTATCCATCCATCCATCTATCCGTCCATCCATCCATCCATCCATCCATCTATCCATCCATCCATCCATCCATCCATCTATCTATCCATCCATCCATCCATCTATCCATCCATCCATCCATCCATCCATCCATCCATCCATCCATCTATCCATCTATCTAAAGTATGCTGAGAAACAAAGGAGAAATACGAGCTCAGACAGGAGGAATCCCCTAGCTATCTTCTCCTGCTTTGCTCTTTCTTCTTTATCTCCACATCTTTATTAGTCTCTTTTCTACCACACACACATATCCCCCCATCCCCAGTATTTTATGTTTCAGTCCCGTAATTCTTGGGGCGAGTGTCTGTTAGCGTCCCCACTGTCGAACCTAAATGTAAGTACACCAATTCAACGCTGCCTCTCTTAACAGTAAATCATAATGAAAATTGTAGGTTTGGGAAAAGAGAAGAAAAGAAGGGAGGGGGAAAAAAGGTGAGGAGCGCTGTTTGGTTTCTAAGCAACAGTTAACGCTGGCTGCAGCAGGACCTGCAGGGTGGGTTCCTGAGTTCCCATGTCTCTGCCTCTGTCTCCACATTCTCCTCCTGAGGAATTTGACCCGGCTAGCCTCTCTGAATATGTCTGGATTTACCCTCCCCTCCGACACACAATCACAGCGCACTGTTATCAAAAGCCTTCATGAGAGCGACTCTCCTTCCTTCTTTGTTTTGTTTTTTTGCCTCTTCATCGCAGAGGTAGCCTCGGCCACGACAGCCACGTGTACTGTAGCTGATCAGCACCTTGATTTAAAAGGTCATTACGTATCAAACTCTTTGTCCAGTGCTTCCAATTGTGCGTTGCCTGAAGTTTCTACATGTAGACGTGTGTTACATGGGGTGCAGTTCAAATATGCGCAACATATAAAATATGCGCAATATATAAAATATGCGCAATATATGAAATATGTGCAATATATGAAATATGCGCAATATATGAAATACGTTCAATATATGAAATATGCGCAATATATGAAATATGCGCAATATATAAAATATGCGCAATATATGAAATATGCGCAATATATGAATATATGAAATATGCGCAATATATAAAATATGCGCAATATATAAAATATGCGCAATATATGAAATATGCGCAATATATAAAATATGCGCAATATATGAAATACGCTCAATATATAAAATATGCGCAATATATGAAATATGCGCAATATATAAAATATGCGCAATATATAAAATATGCGCAATATATGAAATACGCTCAATATATAAAATATGCGCAATATATGAAATACTGCGCAATATATGAAATATGCGCAATATATAAAATATGCGCAATATATAAAATATGCGCAATATATGAAATACGCTCAATATATAAAATATGCGCAATATATGAAATATGCGCAATATATAAAATATGCGCAATATATAAAATATGCGCAATATATGAAATACGCTCAATATATGAAATATGCGCAATATATGAAATACGTTCAATATATGAAATATGCGCAATATATGAAATATGCGCAATATATAAAATATGCGCAATATATGAAATATGCGCAATATATGAATATATGAAATATGCGCAACATATAAAATATGCGCAATATATAAAATATGCGCAATATATGAAATATGCGCAATATATAAAATATGCGCAATATATGAAATACGCTCAATATATAAAATATGCGCAATATATGAAATATGCGCAATATATAAAATATGCGCAATATATAAAATATGCGCAATATATGAAATACGCTCAATATATAAAATATGCGCAATATATGAAATATGTGCAATATATAAAATATGCGCAATATATAAAATATGCGCAATATATGAAATACGCTCAATATATAAAATATGCGCAATATATGAAATACGCTCAATATATGAAATATGCGCAATATATGTTTTTTTTATTGCAAAAGGCTGCAACAAATCGTGCAAAGAATTACACTTTGAAATACTGTCATTCTGAAGGCAGCGGAAATAGCAGAACTAATACTTTATACTAATACTTTATACTAATACACTTTAATATCTGTTTGTTTATTGCAATAAAATGGGCGGCACGGCGGCTCATAGCAAGTAGGTACCCCAGAGTCCGACCCCCGGTCCAGGGCCTTTCTGTGTGGAGTTTGCATGTTCTCGATGGATTTGGGTGGTTTCCTCCCACCATAAAGACCTGCATAGGTAACTAGGACTACAGTTGGAAATTAGCCGACTAGCTAACACTGGCAAGTTCACAGCAATGTTAATTAACATGCATTGTCCGTATAAGTAAATAAATCTTAAAGTAATATGGTTATCATGCTATTTGTCTTTGTTAGCGCATATTTTCCTCATATTGCGCAGCTCTAATAGAAACCTACTTCATATGTGCACATACGCTTTGTATTGTGCCGATGTAGGGCTGAGTATCATTCAAAACATTTCTATACTGATACCAATACTGGGACTTTGATACCGGCTCCTTAACGATACCAATTTTATAAAATCTATTTTTACCAGAAATAACAGCAGTACGGCAAAAACCTTTTTATTTATTTTTCATCTCCTACTATGCGAGCCCCGTTTCTCTGCGTGTCTCTACATTGTGTCACGTTAGACAGCCAATCACAGACATTATTAGATCTTGGTAGAAGATTAGATTAGATTAGATTAGATTAGATTCAGACTAGATTAGATTAGATTCAACTTACTATCATGGTACAGGTACAAGGCAACAAAATGCAGTTTGGGTCTAACCAGAAGTGCAATAGCAGCCGGTGCAGGATATACACTGGTTCCATGAGTGCAGGACATGGATATGTACTGAATAAATATAGAGATGAATACTATTATAAACAGAATTTTACAGATGGGTTTGTCCTATGAATATAAAATATAGATAACAAGTATTGTGAGCAAGATTTACAGCTGGATATGTACTGAATATAATATACAGTTTGGGTATTACTATAAGTACAGATTTTACAGATATGTACAATGAACATAATATGAGCAAGATTTACAGGTGAATATGTACTATGAATATGTACTGATATGTACATGCCAATAGGCATGCTCCATGCCTATTGGCTCACTGACACTGGGGAGATTTGCTGCTTAGGTATTGAATGACGAGGTATTTTTCGATACTCGATACTAAGGAGGCAATTCAGTTGGTGCCTAGAAAGCCATACGCAGCTATAATTCAGACCTCAGAGATTATGCCCCAGAAGGTGACTGATGGAAAGGATGGCAAAACTGTTCTGTTGCTATATCCGTAACTGTGCGTGTGTGTGCGTGTGTGCCAGAGAAAGAAGCGATGGTGTGTTGGCTTGCGCATGCCTGCAGTGGGGTGAAACATGGAGGTGTATGGGGGACGATCAGACAGAAGGCCATCTCAGAGCACAGCACACACTCCATCTGGACACACATTCACTGTGAAAAACAGTGTGAAGAAAGCAACACACAGAGAAAGGTGAGATTATACTCTTGCATTTTAAAAAGCATCCTGTAATATGTCCACCAATGTCTCACGTCTCCTAACTGATGTTTACTTTCATTTTAGTTTGCATTCTTTCTGGACATATTTCAAAGTGAGCGCAGGCCGTCGACAAACGTGACATAATGTAAGCGTTTTTGGGGATTCTTTGGAGAAAAAAAAGACAATGGCACAGAACATGCAGTATACCGTAGAAATGGGCCCACTTCCATGTTACATGTTCAACATGTGTTATTTAATATCCCTGCATCCTTAAAGCCCAGTCCACATTTAAGATCACATCCTGCTATAAATCGTCCATAACCTCACTATCAATATATTCTCTCGAGCTAAACACAACCTATACCCTAAATATGTTATTCCAACTAGGATCCACTTAAACCGGAATAATGGTGGAGGGGAATATTGATTGAAAGCATTCTCTTATCATTAGCCTAGCTTCCAATTTTTGCTAATTTATTTTATAGCCTGGAACATATTCTATTGTAGATAAAAACTCAGGGAGAGGAAACATGCTCTTTGATAAGTAATAAAATATGATCTGCATACAGAAACATGTTCCTCCTCTTGTGAAACACATTTAGAGCAAGTTTATATTGTATATCGCTGTGTACACTGTTGCAGTGAACAACGCTTGCATGTTTAATTTGAACTGTGTTTTGAAAGAATGGATTCCACTTTGACAGTGACCCTCGAAATGTATATATTTTACTCTAGAAATAGTGTTGGTGAGACCGGGTTGACGTAACACACATAGGTCACCGAATTAATTTCCTTGTTTCTGATATGAAGACAAGGTGACTCGAACATCTCACATTTACCAACAAAACGTACCGCGAAACAGGAAATGACAGCGTGCAGAACATGTCCGACCGTCCTGCCAACTTGTGTGCATTTCAACATCAATGTACACTAACGGGGTTTTCACTCTAAAGTCGCTGAAGCGGCGGTTGTTGTAATCTTGTCGGCTCTCTGCAGCGGGCGGGGCTGCTGCTCAGTTGCTTCGACTGACACGCATGCACGCACGCAACGCTCGATATTGTATAGTATATATAGATATAGTGCTATGATAAGCCCGGCCCAGGATAGAAAACTAGCTAACAATGTAAAGATCTACAAGCCACTGACAGACGTGTTCCAATTCTTTCAATAAATTATAATTTCTTTTAAAATACATACAAATCCAGCCAGTTTCATATCACACCAACATTTGCAGCACCCTGAGCCTTTTTGGTTACTATAGTAACACTCAGCCTTCAGTAGTTAAAAAGTTTCCTTTTTATTTTTAAAGAACTATTTCAAATTAAATCGCAGCTTTGTTTTTGCTATTTTCTCCGTCTCTCGCAACTTCATAGCAACAAAAATAGACGTCGCAACTTTTATTGCAATCTTTTTCACAGGCTCCTGCGACATCAGGCATTTTGGGCCGCAACAATCTAATAAAAAAGGTCTCGAAATCCTGGAGGGACCGGACAAGGCTGTAGATGATCACCATCGGTGTTCACGCTGCTCTCCGCCCTTTTCTTGAGCTTCTCCCAAAAGCGTGATGGACACAATCTCAGGACACACATTCAGACTAGAGTGCGGATCGGGCCGGATTTTTCTGTCCGAGCCCGGCCCGCGTCCGACAGAGCAGTAACCGAACCCGACCCGAGCCCGACAGGCTTTAAGATATTTCTGTCCGAGCCCGACCCGAGCCCGACAGTTAAAATCACATTTGTTTCTCATACTAATGACACATGTACGTTTGTTTGTGTGGAAAGCCGCTTTTATTAAGCAATTGTAGGAAGGCATTGGGAAATGTCAACAGATGAGCATCAATGCACAGCTGACTTTCCTTCGTTTTCAATAGTTTTAAAATCTCCTGCGGCCAACTTCTTTTTAACATCTTCCATCGTTGCGCTGCCACATGGAGCTTAATACGCACGTCTTTGGTTGTCACAGCAACAGGAAGACGGATGTTAGGGTAATATTGGACATTTATTTTAATCCAAAAACGAACATTTGCATCAGGTGAAACAGGCCCATTGGTTACCTACATAATCAGCTGTTAAAATGTTCAATGCCTTATCGCGCTGATGTGACCGAGCCCGACCCGAACCCGAGCATCCTTTCTAAAAATCTGTCCCAACCCGGCCCGACCCGTCGGGTACCGTAGGGTCCCGTCGGGCTCGGGTCGGGTATCCATCCTCTAATTCAGACGACCAGCCGATCGGTCATATGATCATCACAGCGGCTGTTACAGTCAATGAAAGTAGCTAGCATCAGCTCCAAAAGCTGTTATAAGTAGCTGGATTATGTTATTACGCAATTATTAGCACAAAGCTTAATGGTTCTTTCAGCAAGGTAGATAGAAAGAAAGAAATCTTTAGCCAAACAATCTCAAACTCACTACAGGAACTTATTTTAAATTATAATTTCTATTAAGGTAGCCGATCTTTGAAGTAAAAACAAAGCTCCACAAAGGGAGGGAGAACAATCGATAACGAAGTCTCAAAGAAGGCTGCATGCCCCGCTAAGGTGGTCTGAAAAGTTGCTACATCTGGTGATAAAGTCACTAAGTTGGCATCACTGGTTACAGGAGAGTTCAGCAAACCAGAGGAGACTGGTTAAGACTGGAAAAAAGATGGTGGTTTAAAACCCCAGTCCCCTCAAGTAGTCAAATACTCTGAGTCCATTCAGCTTCCAGATACCACACATAGCTAATGAACTGATTCCAGAAACATTTTGCAATGTGCATTTCAGATCACATTTTCACTCACTATGACCACTACCACTGTCATAAATATTGTGTTAAAATATGAACAATGGGCTAATTTAACCTTTCCTCCACTAAGGAAAATCCAGCAAATAGACGGTACCCTGGGATACTGTTGCCTGAAACAACGTGATTTAACGTCACGGCTCATTTTACACACAGTTAAGCAACAAAACAAAATGCATAGTGAACATATGTTTTGTCATTTTGGTTTTAAGCGGTATGCCACCCCACCCAAACACACACACACACACACACACACACACACACACACACACACACACACACACACACACACACACACACACACACACACACACACACACACACCCACACCCACACACACACACACACACACACACACACCCCTAAACCGTAACCTTGAGACAGCGTGTCGGGGAATACAGCGTCTCCTGCAGCGGGGAGTCAGAGGGAGCATAGCCATCGCTAACGTTAGCTTCTTATTTCATCTGGGGTCTGATGAACAGTAAATTCATCCAAGTCAGTGTCCAGGATGCTGTAGCTGTCAGACCTCACAGGGCCTGCAGGAGTGAGGTTTTCATGACAAGGTGTTCGTCGCTTTTTGTCACTCTGCCTTAGAAACTACTCGCTCGGTTTATTTGGTTGCCGTGATTTTGCGAAGGATGACTCCCTGATCACCCTTAGAGGCGAGAGGAGAGTGGAGAGAAGATAGCTCTGTGGAGTTGAGTAATTAAGACTTCATGACTTTTCTTAAACAACTGAAGGAGCTGCAGCAAAGATTTTGCTAAATGTAGTATATAGCAGAAACACAGTAGTATTGAGAGGAGGTCTCTGAACAAACTGTTATCTATCATGGATAACCCAGACCACCCTCTCCACCTCACACTGGTCCAACAGAGGAGCAGCTCCACCCTCTCCACCCCACACTGGTCCAACAGAGGAGCAGTTCCACCCTCTCCACCCCACACTGGTCCAACAGAGGAGCAGTTCCACCCTCTCCACCTCACACTGGTCCAACAGAGGCGCAGTTCCACCCTCTCCACCTCCCACTGGTCCAACAGAGGAGCAGTTCCACCCTCTCCACCCCACACTGGTCCAACAGAGGCGCAGTTCCACCCTCTCCACCTCCCACTGGTCCAACAGAGGCGCAGTTCCACCCTCTCCACCCCACACTGGTCCAACAGAGGCGCAGTTCCACCCTCTCCACCTCCCACTGGTCCAACAGAGGAGCAGTTCCACCCTCTCCACCCCACACTGGTCCAACAGAGGAGCAGTTCCACCCTCTCCACCTCCCACTGGTCCAACAGAGGCGCAGTTCCACCCTCTCCACCTCCCACTGGTCCAACAGAGGAGCAGTTCCACCCTCTCCACCCCACACTGGTCCAACAGAGGCGCAGTTCCACCCTCTCCACCTCCCACTGGTCCAACAGAGGAGCAGTTCCACCCTCTCCACCCCACACTGGTCCAACAGAGGAGCAGCTCCACCCTCTCCACCCCACACTGGTCCAACAGAAGAGCAGCTCCACCCTCTCCACCCCACACTGGTCCAACAGAGGAGCAGCTCCACCCTCTCCACCCCACACTGGTCCAACAGAGGAGCAGTTCCACCCTCTCCACCCCACACTGGTCCAACAGAGGAGCAGCTCCACCCTCTCCACCCCACACTGGTCCAACAGAGGCGCAGTTCCACCCTCTCCACCCCACACTGGTCCAACAGAGGCGCAGTTCCACCCTCTCCACCTCCCACTGGTCCAACAGAGGAGCAGTTCCACCCTCTCCACCCCACACTGGTCCAACAGAGGCGCAGTTCCACCCTCTCCACCCCACACTGGTCCAACAGAGGCGCAGTTCCACCCTCTCCACCTCACACTGGTCCAACAGAGGCGCAGTTCCACCCTCTCCACCCCACACTGGTCCAACAGAGGAGCAGTTCCACCCTCTCCACCCCACACTGGTCCAACAGAGGCGCAGTTCCACCCTCTCCACCCCACACTGGTCCAACAGAGGAGCAGTTCCACCCTCTCCACCTCACACTGGTCCAACAGAGGAGCAGTTCCACCCTCTCCACCCCACACTGGTCCAACAGAGGCGCAGTTCCACCCTCTCCACCTCCCACTGGTCCAACAAAGGAGCAGTTCCACCCTCTCCACCTCACACTGGTCCAACAGAGGAGCAGTTCCACCCTCTCCACCTCACACTGGTCCAACAGAGGCGCAGTTCCACCCTCTCCACCTCCCACTGGTCCAACAAAGGAGCAGTTCCACCCTCTCCACCTCACACTGGTCCAACAGAGGAGCAGTTCCACCCTCTCCACCCCACACTGGTCCAACAGAGGCGCAGTTCCACCCTCTCCACCTCCCACTGGTCCAACAAAGGAGCAGTTCCACCCTCTCCACCTCACACTGGTCCAACAGAGGAGCAGTTCCACCCTCTCCACCTCACACTGGTCCAACAGAGGAGCAGTTCCACCCTCTCCACCTCCCACTGGTCCAACAGAGGAGCAGTTCCACCCTCTCCACCCCACACTGGTCCAACAGCGGAGCAGTTCCACCCTCTCCACCCCACACTGGTCCAACAGAGGCGCAGTTCCACCCTCTCCACCCCACACTGGTCCAACAGAGGCGCAGTTCCACCCTCTCCACCCCACACTGGTCCAACAGAGGAGCAGTTCCACCCTCTCCACCCCACACTGGTCCAACAGAGGCGCAGTTCCACCCTCTCCACCCCACACTGGTCCAACAGAGGAGCAGCTCCACCCTCTCCACCCCACACTGGTCCAACAGAGGAGCAGCTCCACCCTCTCCACCCCACACTGGTCCAACAGAGGAGCAGCTCCACCCTCTCCACCTCCCACTGGTCCAACAGAGGAGCAGTTCCACCCTCTCCACCCCACACTGGTCCAACAGAGGAGCAGTTCCACCCTCTCCACCCCACACTGGTCCAACAGAGGCGCAGTTCCACCCTCTCCACCCCACACTGGTCCAACAGAGGAGCAGTTCCACCCTCTCCACCCCACACTGGTCCAACAGAGGCGCAGTTCCACCCTCTCCACCTCCCACTGGTCCAACAGAGGAGCAGTTCCACCCTCTCCACCCCACACTGGTCCAACAGAGGAGCAGTTCCACCCTCTCCACCCCACACTGGTCCAACAGAGGAGCAGTTCCACCCTCTCCACCTCACACTGGTCCAACAGAGGAGCAGCTCCACCCTCTCCACCTCACACTGGTCCAACAGAGGAGCAGCTCCACCCTCTCCACCCCACACTGGTCCAACAGAGGAGCAGCTCCACCCTCTCCACCTCACACTGGTCCAACAGAGGAGCAGCTCCACCCTCTCCACCCCACACTGGTCCAACAGAGGAGCAGTTCCACCCTCTCCACCCCACACTGGTCCAACAGAGGAGCAGTTCCACCCTCTCCACCTCACACTGGTCCAACAGAGGAGCAGTTCCACCCTCTCCACCCCACACTGGTCCAACAGAGGAGCAGTTCCACCCTCTCCACCTCACACTGGTCCAACAGAGGCGCAGTTCCACCCTCTCCACCTCACACTGGTCCAACAGAGGAGCAGTTCCACCCTCTCCACCTCACACTGGTCTAACAGAGGAGCAGCTCCACCCTCTCCACCCCACACTGGTCCAACAGAGGAGCAGTTCCACCCTCTCCACCTCACACTGGTCCAACAGAGGAGCAGTTCCACCCTCTCCACCTCACACTGGTCCAACAGAGGAGCAGTTCCACCCTCTCCACCCCACACTGGTCCAACAGAGGAGCAGTTCCACCCTCTCCACCCCACACTGGTCCAACAGAGGAGCAGTTCCACCCTCTCCACCTCACACTGGTCCAACAGAGGAGCAGTTCCACCCTCTCCACCCCACACTGGTCCAACAGAGAAGCAGCTCCACCCTCTCCACCCCACACTGGTCCAACAGAGGAGCAGCTCCACCCTCTCCACCCCACACTGGTCCAACAGAGGAGCAGCTCCACCCTCTCCACCTCCCACTGGTCCAACAGAGGAGCAGTTCCACCCTCTCCACCCCACACTGGTCCAACAGAGGAGCAGTTCCACCCTCTTCACCCCACACTGGTCCAACAGAGGAGCAGTTCCACCCTCTCCACCTCACACTGGTCCAACAGAGGCGCAGTTCCACCCTCTCCACCTCCCACTGGTCCAACAGAGGAGCAGTTCCACCCTCTCCACCCCACACTGGTCCAACAGAGGAGCAGTTCCACCCTCTCCACCCCACACTGGTCCAACAGAGGCGCAGTTCCACCCTCTCCACCCCACACTGGTCCAACAGAGGAGCAGTTCCACCCTCTCCACCTCACACTGGTCCAACAGAGGAGCAGTTCCACCCTCTCCACCCCACACTGGTCCAACAGAGGAGCAGCTCCACCCTCTCCACCCCACACTGGTCCAACAGAGGCGCAGTTCCACCCTCTCCACCTCCCACTGGTCCAACAAAGGAGCAGTTCCACCCTCTCCACCTCACACTGGTCCAACAGAGGAGCAGTTCCACCCTCTCCACCTCACACTGGTCCAACAGAGGCGCAGTTCCACCCTCTCCACCTCCCACTGGTCCAACAAAGGAGCAGTTCCACCCTCTCCACCTCACACTGGTCCAACAGAGGAGCAGTTCCACCCTCTCCACCCCACACTGGTCCAACAGAGGCGCAGTTCCACCCTCTCCACCTCCCACTGGTCCAACAAAGGAGCAGTTCCACCCTCTCCACCTCACACTGGTCCAACAGAGGAGCAGTTCCACCCTCTCCACCTCACACTGGTCCAACAGAGGAGCAGTTCCACCCTCTCCACCTCCCACTGGTCCAACAGAGGAGCAGTTCCACCCTCTCCACCCCACACTGGTCCAACAGCGGAGCAGTTCCACCCTCTCCACCCCACACTGGTCCAACAGAGGCGCAGTTCCACCCTCTCCACCCCACACTGGTCCAACAGAGGCGCAGTTCCACCCTCTCCACCCCACACTGGTCCAACAGAGGAGCAGTTCCACCCTCTCCACCCCACACTGGTCCAACAGAGGCGCAGTTCCACCCTCTCCACCCCACACTGGTCCAACAGAGGAGCAGCTCCACCCTCTCCACCCCACACTGGTCCAACAGAGGAGCAGCTCCACCCTCTCCACCCCACACTGGTCCAACAGAGGAGCAGCTCCACCCTCTCCACCTCCCACTGGTCCAACAGAGGAGCAGTTCCACCCTCTCCACCCCACACTGGTCCAACAGAGGAGCAGTTCCACCCTCTCCACCCCACACTGGTCCAACAGAGGCGCAGTTCCACCCTCTCCACCCCACACTGGTCCAACAGAGGAGCAGTTCCACCCTCTCCACCCCACACTGGTCCAACAGAGGCGCAGTTCCACCCTCTCCACCTCCCACTGGTCCAACAGAGGAGCAGTTCCACCCTCTCCACCCCACACTGGTCCAACAGAGGAGCAGTTCCACCCTCTCCACCCCACACTGGTCCAACAGAGGAGCAGTTCCACCCTCTCCACCTCACACTGGTCCAACAGAGGAGCAGCTCCACCCTCTCCACCTCACACTGGTCCAACAGAGGAGCAGCTCCACCCTCTCCACCCCACACTGGTCCAACAGAGGAGCAGCTCCACCCTCTCCACCTCACACTGGTCCAACAGAGGAGCAGCTCCACCCTCTCCACCCCACACTGGTCCAACAGAGGAGCAGTTCCACCCTCTCCACCCCACACTGGTCCAACAGAGGAGCAGTTCCACCCTCTCCACCTCACACTGGTCCAACAGAGGAGCAGTTCCACCCTCTCCACCCCACACTGGTCCAACAGAGGAGCAGTTCCACCCTCTCCACCTCACACTGGTCCAACAGAGGCGCAGTTCCACCCTCTCCACCTCACACTGGTCCAACAGAGGAGCAGTTCCACCCTCTCCACCTCACACTGGTCTAACAGAGGAGCAGCTCCACCCTCTCCACCCCACACTGGTCCAACAGAGGAGCAGTTCCACCCTCTCCACCTCACACTGGTCCAACAGAGGAGCAGTTCCACCTTCTCCACCTCACACTGGTCCAACAGAGGAGCAGTTCCACCCTCTCCACCCCACACTGGTCCAACAGAGGAGCAGTTCCACCCTCTCCACCCCACACTGGTCCAACAGAGGAGCAGTTCCACCCTCTCCACCTCACACTGGTCCAACAGAGGAGCAGTTCCACCCTCTCCACCCCACACTGGTCCAACAGAGGAGCAGCTCCACCCTCTCCACCCCACACTGGTCCAACAGAGGAGCAGCTCCACCCTCTCCACCCCACACTGGTCCAACAGAGGAGCAGCTCCACCCTCTCCACCTCCCACTGGTCCAACAGAGGAGCAGTTCCACCCTCTCCACCCCACACTGGTCCAACAGAGGAGCAGTTCCACCCTCTTCACCCCACACTGGTCCAACAGAGGCGCAGTTCCACCCTCTCCACCTCACACTGGTCCAACAGAGGCGCAGTTCCACCCTCTCCACCTCCCACTGGTCCAACAGAGGAGCAGTTCCACCCTCTCCACCCCACACTGGTCCAACAGAGGAGCAGTTCCACCCTCTCCACCCCACACTGGTCCAACAGAGGAGCAGCTCCACCCTCTCCACCCCACACTGGTCCAACAGAGGAGCAGCTCCACCCTCTCCACCCCACACTGGTCCAACAGAGGAGCAGTTCCACCCTCTCCACCCCACACTGGTCCAACAGAGGAGCAGTTCCACCCTCTCCACCTCACACTGGTCCAACAGAGGAGCAGTTCCACCCTTTCCACCCCACACTGGTCCAACAGAGGAGCAGTTCCACCCTCTCCACCTCACACTGGTCTAACAGAGGAGCTCCTTCTCAAAGAGGCTCCGACAGCTTCGATGCCGCACGGACCGCTACAGAAAATCATTCATACCACAAGCAATAACACTTTTTAACATGTCATCACTGGGTGCTAGATAAGTGTTTTGGACACCACACTACTGCACTAATGCAACCTGCACAATTGGTTTATTTAAATTTACATTTAGCATACATTTTAGAATATTATTTAAGCAGTTGCACATTTTTGTTTACCCATCCTGTACATATTCAAATATTTGTTCTTTTTTATTTTATATATCTATTTTATTTTATTCATATTATTATTTCATGTATATTGTATGTATGTATATTTTTCCTAGTATTTCATTTATATTTATATTCTGTGCTTTGTGACTGTGTTTGCTGCTGTAACACTGGAATTTCCCATTTTTCTTGGGATCAATAAACATCTATCTATCTATCTATCTATCTATCTATCTATCTATCTATCTATATACAGTGGGTACGGAAAGTATTCAGACCCCTTTAAATTTTTCACTCTTTGTTTCATTGCAGCCATTTTCCAAAAATCAAAAAAGTTCATTTTATTTCTCAGTAATGTACACTCAGCACCCCATCTTGGACAGAAAAAAACAGAAATGTAGAAATTTTTGCTAATTTATTAAAAAACAAAAACTGAAATATCACATGGTCATAAGTATTCAGACCCTTTGCCGTGACCCTCATATGTAACTCAGGTGCTGTCTATTTCTTCTGATCATCCTTGAGATGGTTCTACACCTTCATTGGAGTCCAGCTGTGTTTGATTATACTGATTGGACTTGATTAGGAAAGCCACACACCTGTCTATATAAGACCTTACAGCTCACAGTGCATGTCAGAGCAAATGACAATCATGAGGTCAAAGGAACTGCCTGAGGAGCTCAGAGACAGAATTGTGGCAAGGCACAGATCTGGTCAAGGTTACAAAAAAATTTCTGCTGCACTTAAGGTTCCTAAGAGCACAGTGGCCTCCATAATCCTCAAATGGAAGACGTTTGGGACGACCAGAACCCTTCCTAGAGCTGGCCGTCCGGCCAAACTGAGCTATCGGGGGAGAAGAGCCTTGGTGAGAGAGGCAAAGAAGAACCCAATGGTCACTGTGGCTAAGCTCCAGAGATGCAGTCGGGAGATGGGAGAAAGTTGTAGTAAGTCAACCATCACTGCAGCAATCCACCAGTCGGGGCTTTATGGCAGAGTGGCCCGAAGGAAGCCTCTCCTCAGTGCAAGACACATGAAAGCCCGCATGGAGTTTGCTAAAAAACACCTGAAGGACTCCAAGATGGTGATAAATAAAATCCTCTGGTCTGATGAGACCAAGATAGAACTTTTTGGCCTTAATTCTAAGCGGTATGTGTGGAGAAAACCAGGCACTGCTCATCACCTGTCCAATACAGTCCCAACAGTGAAGCATGGTGGTGGCAGCATCATGCTGTGGGGGTGTTTTTCAGCTGCAGGGACAGGACGACTGGTTGCAATCGAGGGAAAGATGAATGCGGCCAAGTACAGGGATATCCTGGACGAAAACCTTTTCCAGAGTGCTCTGGACCTCAGACTGGGCCGAAGGTTTACCTTCCAACAAGACAATGACCCTAAGCACACCGCTAAAATAACGAAGGAGTGGCTTCACAACAACTCCGTGGCTGTTCTTGAATGGCCCAGCCAGAGCCCTGACTTAAACCCAATTGAGCATCTCTGGAGAGACCTGAAAATGACTGTCCACCAACGTTTACCATCCAACCTGACAGAACTGGAGAGGATCTGCAAGGAGGAATGGCAGAGGATACCCAAATCCAGATGTGAAAAACTTGTTGCATCTTTCCCAAAACGACTCATGGCTGTATTAGATCAAAAGGGTGCTTCTACTAAATACTGAACAAAGGGTCTGAATACTTATGACCATGTGATATTTCAGTTTTTGTTTTTTAATAAATTTGCAAAAATTTCTACATTTCTGTTTTTTTCTGTCCAAGATGGGGTGCTGAGTGTACATTACTGAGAAATAAAATGAACTTTTTTGATTTTTGGAAAATGCCTGCAATGAAACAAAGAGTGAAAAATTTAAAGGGGTCTGAATACTTTCCGTACCCACTGTATCTAGTACTCCTGAGACATTAACACCTGTTTCCTGAGTGGAAGTCTTGTTTTCCCCTCACCTCCTTGAATGCCCTGAGTTTTTACTTCAAATTCTTTTACAGCGGCAGTCAACGTGGGCCACACAGTAATAAATACGTGGAATATATCTAAATATAATTAAAGTGCATTACTTTTCATAACTATATGTATGAATGGTTCATGAGAGCAGCCAGGTTGGTTAGTACAGGTTCACTCATCGATGTTGCATGTGTTTTCCCTTCTATGTCTTTAGTTGTCCTTTAAAAATAAAAAAGGCCTAAAATGCCTAAAAAAAACTAAAGTTAATGAACATTTGCTTAAAATAAACCTGTAACTTTTGAAAAAAACTAAACAAAAAAAGCACAGAGAAAATGAGGTCAACACATTTGTAATAATTTTCATTTCAGTCATTTTGTGGGTCGATACGCACACGGATACACACAGTCATGTGACAGTTGTTTGCTTATAAACTAACCACACCAAAATCGCATAATCTTAAATCTTGCACATTCACACACACACACACACACACTCACACACACACACACACACACACACACACACACACACACACGTGGTTGCAGAGGTGTTGAGAGAGTTGACCTGTGGCCTTATAATCAGAGCTCACCATGCTCCAGTGTGTTATATAAGGGAGCAGTGAGTGCGAGTCAGATCCTCCTACAGACGCCTGAGCAGTCACGACTATTGCGTATGTTCTCCATCCATCCACTCAGCCCGGCTAACGCTACCTTTACCTCAGCCTCTGCTCCCCAGTCCCACACAACAGCAGGCGTGCACACACACTTGCAGATGTGTAGTTTGGCAAAAAAAATCTGCACACATATACCGGACGCATATGTTCATTCCCACGTGTGAGTTTGGGATGGAGAATATTAAGCAGAGGGTGAAGAGCGGAGTAGAAATTTAGAAAAGAGGCAGATCTCAAAGCAGATTACTCATCCGTACCCTCCCAAATTCTAGAGGAAAAACACCTACTGTGCTAAAAGTTTCTGCTTTGTGATGTCCATGATGGGATCGACTCCATCCCCGTTCTACAAGTCCCTGAAGCCCCACATCCTTTTAGGATGTAGTTTTCTGGTCTTAAGGAAGGGGTTATTTCACAGTAGACTTGAAGCAGCCTTTGGGACCTCGGTACCTCAGGCTCTGAGGGCCTGTAGCTGAGAATAGCAGGCAGATCCTACCCACCATCTGATGTTCTCATGCAGCACTGTCTGCAGGGACAGAGATGAACCCTGATGAATAAATATGAAGATAACCTGCACCTCTGCTGCACTCTCTCTCTTCCTATTCTCCGTATGCTTCTACTGAAGAGAAGGAAAACAAATTGCAGATTTTTCAAAAGAAGCCTCTGGGCTATATCATTTGTCCATGTGCTTGTGCATGTGCTGGTTTGTGTGTGTATGTGTGCGTCTAACTCTCTCTCTTTGTGTGCCATCTGAATGTGTGCATACACATTAGTGTGTAGAGTCTGTGTGTGTGTGTGTGTGTGTGTGTGTGTGTGTGTGTGTGTGTGTGTGTGTGTGTGTGTGGCGGCACTGTGTAGGAGTGTGCAGTAGCTTTTTGACAGACCCTCCAGTAGCATGTATTTGCAAATCTTTTGTTATATTCTCCATCTCCTATTCAGCGCTGCAGTAATCACACCTAGCAGTGCCGCTCAAGTGCTGCTGCCCTTGAATGAAGGGAAAAACTAAAAAAGGGCTCTTTAAAGACTAATGTTGACAGGTCATCACGGCTGAATGCTGACAGTATACGAGCAGTTTGTATACACTGACCATTAAAAAAAAGATTATAATTATGAAGTCTTTTTCCACTATAAATCAGTGCAGCACAATAGGGCTGCACAATATATAATGGAAAATAACTAACTGGACTGTTTTTACTGATGATAGGATTCATGATATTTTAAGGAATGATTTTTGTTTAATTATTCTCTTTTTTATTGAAATATATTAAGATAAAATGTAAATTAAAAATGTTCACAGTGGGAATTGTTTTGAGGATTTTGTGCCAAACAAAGATTTTTCCTTTAGTCCAAGGATTTTCAACAGGGGGTCAGGGACCGTTAGGGGGTCGTCACAGTCGGCTCCAAATTATTGGTGTAATTTTTAAGTTTTTTTTTTCAAAAATTAAAAAGCCTCAACATGAATCCAACCTATTATTAGCAAATTTAAATCCCCACTGATGATAGGATTACTGGCCCATAGGTAAGGTAGCCCTCCACAGATAGATTTCATCCTAAGGGTCCACTGGGCCAAATGTGTGTTTAACATTAAAACACGATTCATATCTTAGTATTCTATGCACTAAGAAGGTATATACAGTGAGGAAAATAAGTATTTGAACACGCTGCTATTTTGCAAGTTCTCCCACTTAGAAATCATGGAGGGGTCTGAAATTGTCATCGTAGGTGCATGTCCACTGTGAGAGACATAATCTAAAAAAACATCCAGAAATCACAATGTATGATTTATTAACTATTTATTTGTATGATATGATGTCTCTCACAGTGGACATGCACCTACGATGACAATTTCAGACCCTCCATGATTTCTAAGTGGGAGAACTTGCAAAATAGCAGCGTGTTCAAATACTTATTTTCCTCACTGTATATAGGCTTTAGGCCACCCTACATGTTATATTAGACCCAGTTTAATAAGCAACTTCATTGTATAAAATATACTGTAGTATAGTAGGGGGTCCCTGATCCGTCTCTCTTTCAGTTAAGGGGTCTTTGGATTTAAAAAACGTTGAAGAAACCCTGATGTAGTAAGTAAGACGTATTCTGGGAACAGTTAAAAGGTCTTGGCTTGAAGACCTCAGAGAGCGACCAGAAGTGAGCGTGTGCAGTAGGTCTATTGACTATTGACTATGCAAAGCTCTACAAGTAATGATTACAATTTTAAAATGCACTCTAAAACCAATCGGTAGCCAACGAAGAGCCTTAAACACAGGAGTAATGTGCAACCTGCTGCTGGTCTTCTGGCTGCATTTAGTCTGTAGGACAGGATTTGTCAGCCGGGATGTCTCTGCAGCACCACAACACTTCATTCAGAATAGTTTGACACGTTTAAATCAGAATATATATTTTAAAAAAATCAGCAGCAGCATTTTATACCAATTTCTGAAAGTCAGCCTGGTATATTGAGTATTTTTCAAAAATGTAAGGTCTGTTCAAGAAGTTTTAATAGGTTTTGGTATTGCAAACTGCCGTTGCTTTCTCTGTGCTTACAGTGCTTCATTCCTCCTCTCAGCGATATTATTATATATAATTATATGGCTGAAGCACTTCCTGGGCACGGCTTGTGTTCTGGTTGAGTAAAGAGGTGTGGGTGGGGGATTTATCCATTGAAAATGTACCTCGTTGGGACTCTCAGCAGGTTTATAGTGACAAGGGAACGCAGGCAGAACGGAGTGCTTTACAGGGAGAAGACAAAGAGGGAATAAAAGTAGGGCTGCAAGCAATGATTATTTTTCAGTCGATTAATCTGTCTATTATTTTCTTGATTAAGTGATTAGTTTGGTCTTTATAATGTAAGGAAAATGGTGCAAAATGTCAACTAGTGTTAGGAGAATATTCACATTTAAGAAGCTGGAATCAGGGTCTGGATTTACCCTGCAGAGATCTGAGGACCAGGTAACCATAGTCCTCAGATTGGACAGATAGTCTAGCTAGCTGTCTGGATTTACCCTGCAGAGACCTGAGGACCAGGTAACCATAGTCCTCAGATTGGACAGATAGTCTAGCTAGCTGTCTGGATCTACCCTGTAGAGACCTGAGGACCAGGTAACCATAGTCCTCAGATTGGACAGATAGTCTAGCTAGCTGTCTGGATTTACCCTGCAGAGATCTGAGGACCAGGTAACCATAGTCCTCAGATTGGACAGATAGTCTAGCTAGCTGTCTGGATCTACCCTGCAGAGATCTGAGGACCAGGTAACCATAGTCCTCAGAAATCCACCGGAGGTTAGAACGCCAACACAGAGACAGAGGAAGGGGACGGACATCCGGCGTAATTCCCTGTGACAACGGACCAATCCCGGAAGTGGAACGTCGTGGATTTAGAATATAAATGAACTGATACTGAAAATCTGAAATGGATGCAATGAAACAAATCACCCGCTGATTCTTATTATATGAGGTTTCTTACTAATTCCACACAGTTGTAGTTTAATTTTTCTGGAGTTATACTCTTAAGTCTCATCTCTTCATTCATTGAAGAAAATTTTTCTACACAATGTGGTTATAAAAGATTATTTTAATTATTATAAGATTACTATAAAAGATGACTAAAACCCAACAATGAAAACAAGGATCTTACACTACATTGGACACACACACACACACACACACACACACACGGACATTACTGATGCCACTGACTTACACACCTCACAATTACATTTGTTTATTAACTTCTAGTCTTTTTAATAATAAACAACTTATTATTTTTCATTCTGTCTGTTCACGTTGCCGTGCCCCACAAGCCAGGTTATGAGAGAAAATATACACTTTTTACTGGTTATGTTTTATGTTTCCAAGATTAAAATTGAGTGATTAAAATTGAGTCAGGGGTAGCGTTCCCAGTCGGGTAAGTCACAGCTTGATTCTCATCCATTTGCACAGGTCTTGCATCATTTCCAGCTAGTACAAAATGTAATAAAGTCAGTTTCACTCACATTTACTGATGAAATCCCAAAGACTATTTTAAGAGATGACTGAAACCCAACACATCATAAGCTACACTGCCATCCATGCATGACATCCATGTCTTTAACTAGAGGTTTCTCTCTGATGGATTTTATTCACCCCTCCATGTGGGTCTCCACGCTGAGAGAATGCTTGATGAACATCAGGATAGATAAGCCTCCTAAATGCACATCCAAAGGTTTCATTAAGAGAATAAAAAGCACAAAATTGCAAAAGTATTGTGCATGTGAAACAAAATAAAACATCTACCCTGAATTACTGAGAAGCCAGATGTACACAAAACCTGCAAATGCCAAAAAGATCATTCTGTTGCTTCTTCGAACTGCTTCGTTCGAACGTACAAAGTACAAAACAAGGCACTGTTTAAAAGGTAAAATAACCCTAATTAGACGGGGCAAACCCCGCCCACTCTGCCGGCGATTTGATTTCACCGTGCAGCTCGGTCTGGAAACCTGCACATTTCAATTCTCCTGCTTCAGTTCATAATTTTGCGGGAACCAATCACAAATTGGCTTATCTAGCTGGCGCGCTATTGGCGGGTTTAACGTGATGACGATGGAGAAGCCACCAAGCAGCTTCTTGTTTGATTTCAACATAGCGGCCACCGAGCGGCACCAAAGCACAGCAACCCGTTGATGGCGCTGTTGCTTCTACGTCACCTGGATCGTCGACTAACCCCCACAATTGTTGGGGGTGAGCGTGTCCAAACAACTATTTAAAAAAGTTGAAAATAGGGACAAGGTTGCACGACTTTGGCTACATTAAACATGTTACATACAGTATGCGGACTGGAGCAGTTAACCATATTCCAACACAACTAAAGCAGAAGGTGAAGAACATCCGGCTGAATATGATGGATATTCAGTGGAATTTCCTGCGGCCCCGGAGCAATCCCGTAAATGAAACCTCGTCGATATAGACTACACACAAACCCCCCACCCAACTGTTTGCAGGGCTGCGGTAGAGATGCATGCTCAAAAGAAAAGCCCACATCTCTGGTTAGAAGGATAAACACACCCACGTCTACGCTTATGAAAGACATGGAAAGCAACTATTTTTTTTGATATACACAAACATCGCAACACCGGGCTTTTCAAGATGGTGATCCAAGGAATTAAAGAGGGAGGCTGCGTTCACACAGTCAAGTCCGCCAGTGGTGGAAAACTTAGAAAAAATCCTATTTTGCACTGCATGTAAAAACGGGAATATTAGTGGAATATTCACTAATATTAGCCATGTAAATAGCTTAATGGGAATATTGTCTTTTCCAAAATAACGGACAAAAAAAACAAAATATGTGCATGGAAATGTGTTTATGGTACGTCCTGTATAATTTCATCACTTAATGTTTTTACGTTCAAATCTGCCAGCAACAGGGTGCCTTCCTTTAAAACTGTAAAAGGCAGGTCTGTCATCTTCATGTGACACTGTGTACATAATTCATTACACTACGCTACAATAATTCACTTCACTCATGATTTGTGCTCATAAGACTCATGAAGAGCAGAATGAGAATAGGACGTATTCTGATCCAATATGCTGTGAACGCTGGAAGCTAAAAACATTACACTGGCACACAGAAACAACATGTTCTATGGCTTTCAGTGATAATAGGACAAGTAAGGTCATGAAACTATATTTAAACTAGTTAAGATGCCAAGTGTGTTCAGGCCCATTTTCCCCACAGTTCAAGTATGTGTCACTTCATCAACTGTCAAAGTATGAGAGGCTTCAGCATGTATCACCTAAAAGACCTGTATTGGAATTAACGATGAGGCTTGTACTGTACATGCGTGCATTTGTTTGGGTCACTGAAAGGGTCTTTGAACATGTCTACATGTTGCATCACAATACCTTTATCTCTCTGTTTTGTGGCAGTGATTTATAGTACATAAACCCGTAATTAATTATACAACTGTGTGTCTGTGCGTGTGACAGTAAGTGCTGCAAAAGCAGTTTATGAATGCCGGCAAGATCAGAGAGAGAGAGAAACATACATTGCCCCATGTGGAGAGATGTGAATTCAATGATGTGTTGTGTAAAAATGGAGGCATATTTCTGCCTCATTTGTGCTACTGAAACTCGCAGCTTGTCTCATCATACTTAATGCGTCTGGTCTGCACTCCACCATTCATCACTGACTCTGCCCAACACCAATCATTTATAGGCAAATAAATGTGTTTATTAGGGGTAGGGGGAAGAAATCGATTCCCATAAGTATCATGATTTTTTTTTGTGTGACGATTTTTTTACATCCCCAGAATCAATATTATTATTATTTATTTTTCTTTACCAATGACTCGCCTTAATATATTCCGTTTATATGATACCGGATTTTGTTATAAACTAAGTTTTTTTTTTTTAAATATATATTCTCGTTTTTGCTGAGAACTTGTACAGTTTTTTGTTTTCTTTGTTTTTCTCTCATACTGATGATGCTCGGTTGAGTTGTTGTCGAGAGTGACATCATGGGCCCTATCTTGCAGCCTGATGCAAGTGTCTATTTTGGCTCGAGGTGTGCATCTCTGCATTAGAAGACTGCTGTAATCTCAGAGATAGTAACTCAAACACGTTACACTGTCACTGTAACCCTAACCTTGCAGTTGGCATGTTTTTTTCTGCTAACCCAAACAAAGGTGATGATTGGCTGATCCCCACCATCACTACCTCTAACATGAATGCCCGAGTCCTTAAGCACACAAATGGTGAGGCTTAGGGATAACAATCCCCTCCATGAAGGGGCATGTCCAGCAGACGGGATGCACCACACAGGCTGCCTCAGCAAAGTACCGCAATATTTTCCGTGGCAACACTGTATTGATGCATGAGCGCCAAGAATGAATCTTTCATTAATTCATCAGTTGCACAGGAGAATTTTTATTTACAGTTTTTTAGTACTGAAATAATGAAATCAATTCCTTTTTATGTCCACTAGATTGCAAAATGAACAAACAGAGAAACGTATATTTTCAGATAAAATAGAAGTTGACAAAGTTTTCCTTTGGGGACATAATTTGAAGTTGGAAAACAAGTAATAAATTGGAATATATTATATTTGAAGAATATTGCAATATAAGTAAAATCGCTATAACATTGTCATTTGCTTCTGCTTTTTTCCATCTCTGTCCCCACTTTTACTAATTTTCTACCTGCAAGCAACTTGGATGAGGTGAGAAAAGGAAGAGAGGAAAGTGAATGAGAGAAGGAAAGAGAGGTGTGAAATCATCCGCGATTGGCTTGAAATGACTCATGTCAAACAACAAAAAATGAGGACGTAACTGTGTAATGAAACTTACTTAATTTGAAAAAGTGACAGTTGAATTTCAATTTCCCACTGTACAGGAACCCCGGTTTCCTGAGTGAAAGTCCTACACATGTTTGAATTTGGTCACCTTGCTTCCTCATGTGCTCTTGTTTTAATTACTACAGCCCCTGGGAGGTCGATGCTTAACAAGAAACATAATTATGGGTAGTTATGAGCGCCACTCAACCTATAAGGATGTTTTTTTACGTGTGGAAGACTTGCTCGAAGCACTTGGGTCAGGTGTGTCGAGCGGTAGAAGTGGGGAGGATTTGAATTATTCACTCAACTACTTCAGTCAGTTATAATGTGCATTTCTCCAAGGAGAAATCATCCGAATGCTATGTGTCTCATACCTAATCATGACTCATCATATCGAGACACCAAAGGCACAGAGCTTTTGGAAAGAGGTCATTTAGGCAGTAGGATGCAGCCAGGAGAACCTTCTAGTGAGGCCATTCAGAACAGCTAAGACATGTTTGGGACAACCTGTCACCCTCATGGCTAACCTGATGCTGCACTTCCAACAAACACAAAGTAGGAATAAATAAGACAAAATCTGGGTTACAGTAAATAACTCACACTCACACTCACACACACACCTCATTATCTTACACACACCATACACTCCCCCCCATCCCGCCCAGTATCCATCTGACTGCCTCCATTTCTCGTGTTTGTCACTCCCTCCCAAGACACCTCAATAAAGTCCTTCATGTGTCCACATGAACTGTGTGTTGTCTTGTGTATTATGTTGTGATGTTGTATTGTATATTATTATGTTGTGATGTTGTATTGTATATTATTATGTTGTGATGTTGTATTGTATATTATTATGTTGTGATGTTGTATTGTATATTATTATGTTGTGATGTTGTATTGTATATTATTATGTTGTGATGTTGTATTGTATATTATTATGTTGTGATGTTGTATTGTATATTATTATGTTGTGATGTTGTCTTGTGTATTATGTTGTGATGTTGTCTTGTGTATTATGTTGTGATGTTGTATTGTATATTATTATGTTGTGATGTTGTCTTGTGCATTATGTTGTGATGTTGTATTGTATATTATTATGTTGTGATGTTGTCTTGTGTATTATGTTGTGATGTTGTCTTGTGTATTATGTTGTGATGTTGTATTGTATATTATTATGTTGTGATGTTGTCTTGTGTATTATGTTGTGATGTTGTCTTGTGTATTATGTTGTGATGTTGTATTGTATATTATTATGTTGTGATGTTGTCTTGTGCATTATGTTGTGATGTTGTATTGTATATTATTATGTTGTGATGTTGTCTTGTGTATTATGTTGTGATGTTGTCTTGTGTATTATGTTGTGATGTTGTATTGTATATTATTATGTTGTGATGTTGTCTTGTGCATTATGTTGTGATGTTGTATTGTATATTATTTTGTTGTGATGTTGTCTTGTGCATTATGTTGTGATGTTGTATTGTATATTATTATGTTGCTGTCTGCATTGTTTCTTCTGGAGAAAGCGTGTGGTGGCGCTGTTCCATAGCTGCCGCCCGGAGGCTCCAACCTAAGTCAGATTCCTCGTACACTTCCGGGCCAAAGTTTGGGGTCACTTCTACATTTCCATACCACTCCATTATAGACAGAATACCTGCTAATTTGGGTGGGGGGGCTGATCTTTAATGCAATATCTACATTGCCCATTATCAGCAACCATTCATCCAATGTTCCAAAGGCTCATTCTGTGTACTAATCTATCATTTAAAAATAAAACACTAGAAAAACATTGGAGAACCATTTTACTATTATGTAAGCACATAATGTAATCTGATTACTGCCCTGGTTTAAAAAACAATGCAACTGATCTCAGCTGGCATTCTGTCTACAATGGAGTGCAATGGGGATTTCTATGTGACCCCAAACTTTTGACCGGTAGTGTATGTCTGTCATACCTGGCGAATAAAGCCGATTCTGATTCTGATAATCATTTAAATAATTTGGTTGTTCTCTCCAATCACCCCACCGTCAGCTCCGCAAAACGGATACTAAATTGTCTATTTTAGAAATATTAGTTGTGCCTCATGTGTTGGATGTTGGCGGTGACACCATTATTATATTATATATACACGTATTATCTGGAAAATCAATATGCCCGTCTCCCGCCAACGCCGCTAACCTGGGCTAGCTAGCCAGCTGGCTCAAGTTTTTAATGTAATCATCAGAGTTAAAACAGAGGAACAGGTTAGAAGATGAGCTCAAGCTAGCAAGACCATCTCTGCGGCAATCTCATGACTATGAGTCGCTACCAGTCTCTTGCAGACTCTGCTGACCATCTCTGCATCAGATGGGGGCACCAAGTCAAGCGTGGAGGAATTGAACACAATCTGCCACGTCTCTGCTGGGTGGCCTCCATGCCGTCGGTTTCCAGCAGGATGTTGGCAGCTGTGGGGTCCTTTTACAGAGACTTGCAAGTTACACTGCATTATATTTCACTGGAATTGTACTAACGTCAAGTGAATGGTGGCACTAAGGACAGGAAGAAGTAGAGAATGGAAATGTTGGGTGATTTAAAAAAACAAAACTAAACACCCAAAGAGAGTTTTACACAACAGACAGATGGAGACAAGGGTACAAGTCTGGACTTGAGGCAGCAGAGCCATTGCGCGGTTGTTGTTGTTTGGTACAAAGTGATGAGAAATCTAATTAATTTGTGGTATGCCAGGTATATATGTGGGCGAGCAGTTTGGCCATAGGGTACGTCGCATTCTTTTGACGTGCGTCAGGAGTGTAAGTGTGTGTGTGTGTGTGTGTGTGTGTGTGTGTGTGTAATCTGCATACTGTGGATTCTTGGTGTGCAGGTTGCATGTGGGAGCAGAGAGAAGGCACCTGGCTGAAAGGTGAGTCACAGACGCAGGTAATCACTCTGACATTTACCGGTAATTCAAGTGAAGTACCGGGAAGATACTGGTACTGCATGCAGAATACAAGCACACAAATACACACATGAAAAGCTCTACTCAACACTTAACGCTGTCAAAAAAAACAACAGTGCTCAACACACTCATACACATTAAGGCAGAGAATGCGGAGGAGGGAGAAGTGTATTGAGGCCCCAGACAAGATGACAGTCTAAGGGCACTAATACAGCCAAACAGTGCCAGCGCTAACAGGAGGCTGCCTCAGGGATGAAGTAAGAGGGATGGAGAGAGTAACGAGGTGACTAATGCAGGAAATGCTGATTAGCTTGCTTGAACACACAAGTCTGAGAGTTGGAGAGAAATGGAAAGTGAGTTCATGGGTTTCTGCAGCTAGGTACATACAGGGAACTCTCAAATCAATTATTTCACTTCAGAAGGGACGAGGGGAATATTCTCACAAGTAATATTGTAGTCAAACAAAGAGTGGGCAGTTTCACAAGCTGAAACATTTCCAGTTGGTCTCCAGTTGCCATTGCATTTCTTGGAAAAAGGCAAAGGATGCAGTAAATTAAAGTGGGGTTTTTCACAGTTGCCAGTCCGTGCATTTGCATGTACAATAATAACACTGTCATGCGTGAGAGCGTGCATGTGTGTGCGCACATGTGTGTGTCTGTGTCGAGCTCATCAGCATGTTTAAGGTCATCTGATGTCACCGTGCTTCCCCTCAGTGAAAGGGTTGACTGCTGATTGTGGTTCGTTCCTGAGTCACTGTGGTTTCCCTCTATATCTTTCAGATATAGCCGTGTGTGTGTGAGAGAGAGAGAGAGAAAGAGAGAGAGTGCGCAAGACCTTTCTGTTTTTGCGATGTGAGTCAGAAGATGTCATAATAAACGACGCGGTAAATGTTAGGACACTCAGTCACCCTTCACACCGCAGACATCACAGCACCGTCTCTCACTCGCTTTGCATCTCAGATGATTCTTTGGATGTTTTCTATTTTTTTTTTCCTTCTTGTGCCCACACACCAAATAACAAAAAAGCACAAAAGCCGCCATTTAGTTAACCTCCGTCAGAGTTTTTGATGTTTTTGACACAATGTAAAACGCCCATGTGTTTTTGGGAAATTCTGCCTTTGAATTTCTTGCTCTTTTGTTCTGTCTCCCCTCCTCCACCACCACCACCTTCCAAGAACAGTGACTACTTGCTTATTGTCAACTTGTGCAACGACTACAATGACATTAATGACTGACTGTGATTGTGTATTGAAGAGAGCGAGACCAAGAGATAAATGCAATGTTTGATAAAGAAATCAAGGCTGCAGGCTACCAGTGCAGCATGAGAGTCCTAGACATTTCTCATGTTGCTCTGGTAACAACAAGGACACATTCAGGTGAGAACGAGCGTAACAACTGTAAGCGCACACAAACTATTCATTCAATTTATGCATGCTTGCTTTTTGAAGGTGCTTGTGGATAACCCATAGTGTGATTTTCTTTTTGCACACGGTGCAACAGGTGCTGATCCTCGTCTCTGTCAGTCAATACAGTATATCACTCGCTAACGTTTGTCTGTGCACATCATTCTGCCGATCCTTTGACAACTTCAGTAAGCTCAGCCTCATTCCTTTTCTATCGCTGAATAGTGGTTTGCCCTCACTAATGTGTGTCGCTCCTGCACAACTTTTACTTTCATCCTCCTTTTCCATGGCCTGTGTAGCATTAGTGGCCTTCGCTGTCAACACATCTTTTTCTCTATTTGGAGATGGAGGGGGATTTTCTTTGGATTGTATCCCCTTCCTAACCCCCCCACACTAAGTACATCCACGTATCTCCATTAAACATGATGCTTTTCATCGGATTCAAAAACCGACAGTCCCTTTCACCAGGTTGTCACGCCCTCTTCATTGTGCTGCTATTTGACGATGAATCCCGTAGCTGGGGGGGGGGGGGGATCTTGAAAACTGACAGTCACTTCTCAGGCGTGGACCTTTTTTCACACAATGTTTCAATTTTACTTTCAAATGAATATGTTTTGGGGTTTTTTTGTTGCAGAAGCCTGTTTGAGTGGTGGAGGTGAAACCCATTATAAGATGTGTTGGCGGAAAGAGGAGAGAGAGAGAGAGTGAGAGAGAGAGAGAGAGAGAGAGTGAGAGAGAGTGAGAGGAGAGAGAGAGGAGAGAGAGAGAGAGAGGAGAGAGAGAGAGTGGCTCTGTGGTGTTCGACGAGTGGGCTGCCGTGCATTCTTTTGGCCTTATTCACTGAGTAAGCGTGGGCGGCTAATTCGTGTTTGCATTCACCAGGTTTACCTAAGGGGGAAATGTTTTATTATACGCCGTCTTTGAAATCGATGACTAATTGTGCTTCTTTTTCTCTCCCTCTCCATCCGCTCGTCTCTTGTCAATCCATCTCTCTCAACTCCTTAACTCGGCTTCTCCACCCCCCCCCCAACCCACACCCTAATGTCTCTCAGCACCGTCCCATTCTGGACTTGGATCTGAGGGTTGCAGTGTTTTGGGTGACTGCCTTTGCAAAGAGGGAGGGTAAGGATCTGTGCTGTTACAGTCTGCCAAGGCGTACTGTAGGACTGCAGGCTGCCGCTGCAAAAACACAGTACAGAAAGGTGTGATCCTCTGGGGAAAAAGTCATTGTTTTTGCATCAGCTGAATGCTCAGAGAACAACACAAAGAGCACAGGAGAGCAATGCAGACACGGCCTTGGGAACTGAGAAGAAAAGACTACGTTGAGATCTTTAGAAAGAAATGGAGTGAAAGAGTGATAAAGAGCCAATAAGACAGTCGAAGAAGAAAAAACGGAGAGAGAAAGAAGTGCATTCTCCCGACATGAGTCACTTCTGAGTGAAAGCTCTGTAATTTAAGCCACACACGGTGAAAGGAAAAGAGAGCAAGAGGGATAGATGAAGAGCTAGAGAGGGAGAAAAACGGACAGATGTAGACATTATCCAACACCAAATATCACCAGTTTAGACCACAGCACCGTAGGCAGATTCAATTAACTCGGTGGGTGTGCCCAATGTGGCAGAACTTATAAAATAATTACACACCAAGTAGCTGGCGACAGGTAAACACACCATACTAGACTTTATGTTGCCGTTCTTTTAAGTCTATGTGACCTAAAGGGTCACTTATACACTTTACCTGCTGTAGTTAACACACACTTCACAACATCCTCATGATTCACTTTGTAAACACTTCATGATTCACTATGTGAAAAATGTACACCAAAACTACAGATTTTATGAATGACTGAGAGACTGAAATGTTTGGGGGGGGGGGGGGATTCTGATACCAATCCAGGGACGACAATAAAGGTTCAGAGCTAAACAAATCCCATACTTATACATTAAGATACAATTAGATGAGGATACGAAAAGGTAAAATTAGATTTAGTTAACCATAGAAAGGGGCTAGAGGATCAAATGTAGCTTTTAATGTCATATTTTCAGGGTTTCCGCGGGGTCTGCCACAAGTATTTCATTACTTTGTGGTAATGTCTTAAGTTCTACCATGGACTAACATTTTTACATATGTACATACAGTATACTATATATATATACACATATATACATACATACACATATACACAGTACATACATATACTGTATATACACACATGTACATACATACTGTACATATACACTCACCGGCCATTTTATTAGGTACCCCATGCTAGTAACGGGTTGGACCCCCTTTTGCCTTCAGAACTGCCTCAATTCTTCGTGGCATAGATTCAACAAGGTGCTGGAAGCATTCCTCAGGGAGTTTGGTCCATATTGACATGATGGCATCACACAGTTGCCGCAGATTTGTCGGCTGCACATCCATGATGCGAATCTCCCGTTCCACCACATCCCAAAGATGCTCTATTGGATTGAGATCTGGTGACTGTGGAGGCCATTTGAGTACAGCGAACTCATTGTCATGTTCAAGAAACCAGTCTGAGATGATTCCAGCTTTATGACATGGCGCATTATCCTGCTGAAAGTAGCCATCAGAAGTTGGGTACATTGTGGTCATAAAGGGATGGACATGGTCAGAAACAATACTCAGGTAGGCTGTGGCGTTGCAACGATGGTCAATTGGTACCAAGGGGCCCAAAGAGTGCCAAGAAAATATTCCCCACACCATGACACCACCACCACCAGCCTGAACCGTTGATACAAGGCAGGATGGATCCATGCTTTCATGTTGTAGACGCCAAATTCTGACCCTACCATCCGAACGTCGCAGCAGAAATCGAGACTCATCAGACCAGGCAACGTTTTTCCAATCTTCTATTGTCCAACTTCGATGAGCTTGTGCAAATTGTAGCCTCACTTTCCTGTTCTTAGCTGAAAGGGGTGGCACCCGGTGTGGTCTTCTGCTGCTGTAGCCCATCTGCCTCAAAGTTCGACGTACTGTGCGTTCAGAGATGCTCTTCTGCCCACCTTGGTTGTAACGGGTGGTAATTTGAGTCACTGTTGCCCTTCTATCAGCTCGAACCAGTCTGGCCATTCTCCTCTGACCTCTGGCATCAACAAGGCATTTCCGCCCACAGAACTGCCGCTCACTGGATGTTTTTTCTTTTTCGGACCATTCTCTGTAAACCCTAGAGATGGTTGTGCGTGAAAATCCCAGTAGATTAGCAGTTTCTGAAATACTCAGACCAGCCCTTCTGGCACCAACAATCATGCCACGTTCAAAGTCACTCAAATCACCTTTCTTCCCCATACTGATGCTCAGTTTGAACTGCAGGAGATTGTCTTGACCATGTCTACATGCCTAAATGCACTGAGTTGCCGCCATGTGATTGGCTGCTTAGAAATTAAGTGTTAACGAGCAGTTGGACAGGTGTACCTAATAAAGTGGCCGGTGAGTGTATGTATACAGTATACACATACATATATACATACAGTACAGGCCAAAACCATCAAGTGCTACAACGAAACTTGCTCACATGAGGACCCCCCCAGGAAAGGAAGATCAAGAGTCCCGCCCCCCCCCCCCCCAGGAAAGGAAGACCAAGAGTCTCCCCCCCCCCAGGAAAGGAAGACCAGAGTCTCCCCCCCCCCCCAGGAACGGAAGACCAAGAGTCCCCCCCCCAGGAAAGGAAGACCAGAGTCTCCCCCCCCCCCCCACCCCAGGAAAGGAAGACCAGAGTCCCCTCTGCTGCTGAGGATAAGTTCCTCTGAGTCCACGGCCTCAGAAATCCCAAGTTACAGCAGCTCAGATTAGAGAGCAGATGATACCACAGAGTTCTAGCAGCAGACATCTCTAGAACAACTGGTAAGAGGAGACTGGATCAGGCCTTCATGATCCAATAGCAGCTAGGAAACCACGGCTAAGGAGAGGAAACAAGGCTAGGAAACCACTGCTAAGGAGAGGAAACAAGGCTAGGAAACCACGGCTAAGGAGAGGAAACAAGCCTAGGAAACCACGGCTAAGGAGAGGAAACAAGCCTAGGAAACCACGGCTAATTAGAGGAAACAAGCCTAGGAAACCACTGCTAAGGAGAGGAAACAAGCCTAGGAAACCACTGCTAAGGAGAGGAAAAAAGCCTAGGAAACCACTGCTAAGGAGAGGAAACAAGCCTAGGAAACCACTGCTAAGGAGAGGAAACAAGCCTAGGAAACCACTGCTAAGGAGAGGAAACAAGCCTAGGAAACCACTGCTAAGGAGAGGAAACAAGCCTAGGAAACCACTGCTAAGGAGAGGAAAAAAGCCTAGGAAACCACTGCTAAGGAGAGGAAACAAGCCTAGGAAACCACGGCTAAGGAGAGGAAACAAGCCTAGGAAACCCCGGCTAAGGAGAGGAAACAAGCCTAGGAAACCACTGCTAAGGAGAGGAAACAAGCCTAGGAAACCACGGCTAAGGAGAGGAAAAAAGCCTAGGAAACCACGGCTAAGGAGAGGAAACAAGCCTAGGAAACCACGGCTAAGGAGAGGAAACAAGCCTAGGAAACCACGGCTAAGGAGAGGAAACAAGCCTAGGAAACCACAGCTAAGGAGAGGAAACAAGCCTAGGAAACCACGGCTAAGGAGAGGAAACAAGCCTAGGAAACCACGGCTAAGGAGAGGAAACAAGCCTAGGAAACCACGGCTAAGGAGAGGAAACAAGCCTAGGAAACCACGGCTAAGGAGAGGAAACAAGCCTAGGAAACCACGGCTAAGGAGAGGAAACAAGCCTAGGAAACCACGGCTAAGGAGAGGAAACAAGCCTAGGAAACCACGGCTAAGGAGAGGAAACAAGCCTAGGAAACCACGGCTAAGGAGAGGAAACAAGCCTAGGAAACCACTGCTAAGGAGAGGAAACAAGCAGAAGAGATCTGTTTGGACCAGAAACACAAGGAATGGACATTAGACCAGTGACATCTGGGCTTTTGTCTGAAGAGTCCAGGTTTGAGATCTTTGGTTCCAACCGCCGTGTCTTTGTGACGGAGAAAAGGTGACGGATGGACTCTACATGCCTGATTCTGTGAAGCATGGAGGAGGAGGTGTGATGGTGTGGAGGGGGGGGGGGGTGTTCTGGTGACCCTGTTGGGGATTTATTCCAAATTGAAGGCATCCTGAACCAGCATGGCTACCCCAGCACCCTGCAGCGGCATGCCATCCCATCCGGTCTGAGTTTAGTTGGACCATCATTTATCTCCAACAGGACAATGACCCCAAACACCCCCCCCAGGCTGTGGAAGGGCTATTTGACCCAGAAGGAGAGTGATGGAGGGCTGCACCCCCACAGTCCCCGGACCTGAACCCAGTCCAGATGGTCTGGGGAGAGCTGGACCGCAGAGTGAAGGGAAAAGGGCCGACAAGTGCTGAGGATTCTGGGAACTCCTTCAGGACTGTTGGGAAACCATTTCAGGTGACGACCTCTTGAAGCTCATGAAGAGAATGTGCAAAGCAGTAATCAGAGCAAAGGGGGGCTACTTTGAAGTTTTCAGGTATTTCTTAATTCTTTTAATTCTTTTTTCTTAAGTACATAATTCCATATGTGTTCATTCATAGTTCGGATGCCTTCAGTGAGACTCTACAATGTAAATAGTCACGAAGATAAAGGAAACTCATTAAATGAGGAGGTGTGTCCAAACGTTTGGCCGGTACTGTATCTATACACATACATTTATACATATATACACACATACATATATACAGTACATATGCACACACATATACACATCCACATACATACATACATGCATATTGTTTGAAATGCTCAGGAGTTATTGGAACAGTTTGGATCAACGGAGGAATGTTTGAAACAAACATAGTCTAGTTATATATATTAAACACTAAATAAGAGGGGGTTTTTATTTGTCTGAAAGCGACGTTGGTAAAGCAAGTGATGAATTCCCTTTTCCCAATCTTATTGCCAAGCTAGGCTAAACCCACCTCACACTTATCTCATGACATGAAAATGATATTGATCTTCACATTTAACTCTGGTTGAGAAGGCAGTGGTCCTTTATAGTCACTGTCATATTCTACATGAATACCAGTGAGTTGTAACTACCGAGATTCATCAGCCGAGCTGGTACATACAGTGTCTTATTTCCCTCTGTGATACAAAAGGAATGTTTCCATCCCTTTCTTCATGTACATACAGTTTGTCATATTTGTAGCTGCGAGGCTTCGTATGCACTGACGCCAGGAATTAATCAAAGGTCTGAAAACTTACATTTGGCTGAACACGTTAAAATCTGTTCGATCCACACGGCCAATTGTACATGAGTCATATGGTATTTACCATGACCTTCCTACCTCTCTCTGACCGCCAGCTACTATTTGATTTAATGTGGTCTAGATGATGACAGTGTCTTGGCGACACACACACACACACACACACGCACACGCAAGTGTGTCTCACTATCTTTGTGGGGACCAGTCATTGACATAATGCATTCCCTAGCCCCTTACCCTAACCTTAACCATCAAACCTAAATGCCTAACCTTAACCCTTACCCTAACCCTAACCATAACCTAATTCTAACCCTGATCCTAAAACCAAGTCTTAACCCTCAAACAGCCCTTTAAAGTTGTGGGGACCAGCATTTTGTCCCCACAAAGCTGTCAGGACCCCATAAGTATACTGTATTCCCAGTTTTTGGTCCCCACAAATGTAGTAAAACATGGCTCACACACACACACACACACACACACACACACACAAAACAAACAGAGACACATGTTGTGAGTCACCGCAGTGTGTCATGATGATCCATCAGAGAAGACGGCGTCCTGTGTTGGCGGTGATGTGGTCCTGCAAGCGTCGGATCGCTTTTATGACCAGCACCGTGCCGGCTTCAGCCAGGGCAGCGGACAGAAGAATGAGACCTCTGAGAGAGAGATCTTCTGTGAGGAGGCTCCTGGTCCAAATGATGGACAGAACTGCCACTGACCTGGACTGACAAACACTTTCCACCCATTCTGCACCAGCAGTCAGTCCAACGTCTGGTCCACATTCTTCCAGATATCCATCTACACTGTCAAAAAAAGAGGTACCATACAGGTCCATTTTTGTTCCCTAAGGTACAAACTTAGCAAATGTTGCCTTAAAAGTACAAAAATGTATCTTGAAGGTACAATTATGCACTTTCCATTGTACAGTGTGTACTTTCTGAGGTGTTAGGTACATATTTGTACCTTTAAGGTACATTATTGATCCTCAAAGGTTTAATATTGTCCCTTAGAAGGTACAAACAGGCAGGGCTGTAGTCAAGACCACCTTAGTCGAGTCCAAGACCAGGACTAGTCGAGTCCGAGACAAGACCAAGACCAGGACTAGTCGAGTCCAAGTCAAGACCGAGTCCAGGACAGCACAGAAAAAAGGTCTTATACATGACAGTATCAAGACAATCATTTTGGGTTTCACTTTCCCTCCAATATTATTATCAACATAATAAAGACACCTGGACTCGGTCCAGACCAAAAGCCATATTGGGCAAGACCAGTGGCGAGACCAAGACAAGTCCGAGTCCAAATACTAGCGAGCCGAGACAAGTCCGAGACCATAGAAAAATGGTCTCGAGTCCGGACTCGAGTCCAAGACCGGACTCGAGTACTACAGCCCTGCAAACAGCTAAGGTCCAAATGTGATCCTCTTATTCAAGGTACAACAATGTCCCTTTGAGGGTACCACCCCAGGGACAAGCTTTGGTTCCTTAAAGGTCCTGGTTTGGACTTTTTTTTGACAGTGTATCTACTGAGGTGGAAGAACTACTCATATCTTTTACTTATTGTCTTATTATGTGTGTGTGTGTAAATGTTAAATGTTAATTTCTAAATATAAAAACAGGATAAATAGGTGTTGAATTATTTTTTGCAACTGAAATTCATTTATTTCTTTTTACAAAAAAAAAAAAGGGAAAGAACCTAAAAAATAAAATAAAAAGGTACCGTCTCGTACCGGAACCAAATTTCCGGTAGCGGTAGAAATGTGAACGGAACCGTGTTGAAGTAAAATGTCTGATTTTAATCAAAAGCTATTTAAATATAGCTTCCACTTAAACTGATATAGATGTTTTTACATAGGTGTCTAAAATGCGTTTAGCCGCCATCGACTGCTGCCAACACACTGACTCAAATCAATGAAATCATTTCACACAAAAGAAGAAATCTCACTTAAAAGTTTGAATTCTTTGGGAGCAACTGTTCTAACAAATGGCGCTGCAGCTGGCGCCGGTCTGCTTGTCAGAAACTTACAGCAGAGTGACAGTTGTGATACATTATTGTTCAGCAAGAACCAATTAAAAACCCTCTTATATAACATTTCATGTAACAGGATATTACCACTTTTTGACAGACCCTCATTACTGTAATCACAGCTCTGAAGTTTCAGAAAATTCAATGCAAACTTAAGTCTTGTGTTGTCCTCGGGTCAAATTGACCCGTTTCAATGTGTTTTATATCAGAAATATTAGATTTCTTTCAACCAAATTGCCCAATAATAAAATGGATGATTCAATACATCATTCCTCGGGTAAAATTAATGATTACTTTCATTGAATTGTTTGGGTGTTTTATTTAATCTTATAGAATTTTAATTTTTTTTTAATGGTTTCAAAACAGTATCCAGACTAAACTTTGACATATACTCATCTTTGATCCACTCACCATCCTCAGATCTTAACTATTAATAAAAAAAAATCATAATTTCTGCCTTGTTAACTAAAAACGTATGTATAATTTGATATAAACGAGGTTTGTTGACCATGAATTCCAAGAATAAATGTAAAACGTATTATTAAACCAGCTCAGGTTTTAAAAAAAGCGCCAAAAGCTGGAAAAAGTGACAAATAAATCAGAAAAAATGACAAAAACATTGGAAAAGCACAAAAAAAAATTCTATTTTGACATGGAAGGAGAAGTTCATGGTTACGGGGGAGACAACACAAGGGTGAAGTCTTCGTCTCTCGTTCCTGGGACTGCTGAGAAGGGTTTGGGTCGTTGCAGATGAGCTGGCTTCTGTGTTTCATAAAGAAAACTGTATACGACGGCGTGAAACGTGTATTCACAGTGCTCCTCGCTCTGCTATGCAATGCACGTCGACATTTCACGCAATGACACCAGGGTTCTGCGATGGATTGTCACGGTTGTCAGAAGAATGGAAACAGTCATTATCCCCCAACTGAGGCTCTTACTTTTCCCAGAACTCAAACTGCTTCATTGACACCAATGCCTTGCAGATACAGAAAAGCAACGCACTGAGGAGATGTGGATAAATCATTGAACATCCTGAAAAAGGTCTTGAGTTCTATGTGAAGGGGTCAGGACTCGGAAGGACTCAGACCTGGTTTTGAAAGGGAGCTATGAACAAAACAAAAAAAAAAGAGGGAAATCCCTAATTTGGAAATCAGGCACCTCTGTCAGAAAACTCCAGGAACTAGAATAATCTTTCCAAAGGGGGGGTGCACACGCACACACACACACGCACACACACACAGTCGTGTCTCACTATCTTTGTGGGGACCAGTCATTGACATAATGCATTCCCTAGCCCCTTACCCTAACCTTAACCATCAAACCTAAATGCCTAACCTTAACCCTTACCCTAACCTTAACCATCAAACCTAAATGCCTAACCTTAACCCTTACCCTAACCCTAACCATCAAATCTAAATGCCTAACCTTAACCCTTACCCTAACCCTAACCATAACCTGATTCTAACCCTGATCCTAAAACCAAGTCTTATTCCTCAAACAGCCCTTTAACGTTATGGGGACCAGCATTTTGTCCCCACAAAGCTGTCAGGACCCCATAAGTATACTGTATTCCCAGTTTTTGGTCCCCACAAATGTAGTAAAACATGGTTCACACAGACACACACACACACACACACACACACACACTGACACACACACACAGATTCTGCCCCTGTGCGTGTTTGACTTGCAGTCGTCATTACCGCTACTATTCAGTCCAAGTCTGTGACAGGGCAGCAGTGCGAGCTTCTGGCTGAAGTCCACAGTCAGCAGGAAGCTTTGATCCGCCACCAGTGAAACTATATCAAAGGACACACAGGTGATAAAGCGGTGCACAGTTATGTTCTTCCCCTCCCAGTCTTGTTTCCCTTATCAGCGTGGCCTACATCACACAACTCTCAGGTCATGCACTGTGTGGACAAGCCCACGCATGGTGCTTGACAATACTGCACCTTTAGGGAAATGTGCATGAAAAGGAGCAGAACTGCATTTTAAAGAGGACAGTTGTTCTCTGGGTGGATTGGTCCTTGAATGTGATGGTTGCTTAAAAAAATAAATGAATAAAAACAAGCTCTTGATTAAGTATACAGACTGTGAAACACCTGCTGTACTTTTAGTCAACATGATAACGTTATCTCTTAGCTTCTACTGGTATGAGCCCAAAGTCTTTTCCATCTTTTTTTCATACACATTCCATGTGAAACGCACTTTCACGTGACGTAAGCACAAGGCGATTTCATTTGGCACCCTATCGCTGATAAGGATCGAGACATCAAATGTTTTCCATGAGGTAACTTAGCAACCCACGAGCCGGGGAAACAGGAGGCTGAGATTTGAGGCTATAGCTAAAACTGTCGGCCGTCTAATTGCTGACATCAAAGCAGACTTTCACAAGCCATGTGACATAACCCTGCGGTACACTGGTCACACGCACATGGTATTGACCTAAGATACATAACCTCCAAATACTTGAGGCCACAATAACAGAGCCGCCTGTGCTGAGCACGGCTAAGGCCAGAGTATGAGACAGCATTTTAGTGTGAGACTAAAAGAGGAAAACGCATAATGCATACTTACATCTACTCTGCATGAGATTGCATTCATAAATTGAACCAAACATACAGTTATACCTTCGATCAAAACAAACTTGAACAGAAGAATTATAATAGAGTACAGTTCAGATGAACTGGAAAAAAGTACAAGTTTAACTCCAGTTGGATCCGGATGTGGATTTTTTTTTTTTTATGTCTATAAAACCTAGTGGCTTTCAAGGCAGGACCTTGAAAACGTGAGTGTCTTGAAAGGCCTTTTTTCAGACGCACAAGGTCTCTTTCTGCCGTGGTTTTGTGTTGTGGAGAAAAGCTGTGGCGGGAGAGGGAGCGCTTCAGCTTTCTCCTCGAACAGAAAGTCACATTTTTCTAAGTGAAAGGCCTTTCGCAACAAGGCTGCAATCATGTGCCTCTGAAAGGACTGTCTGCCCTTTGGCCTCACATATCTCTTATAGGCAAGCAAGGGAAGAAGAGGATAGGAACAAATAAGAAAAAGGTGTATTGACAACTTTTTCCTCGCTCCTTTTTCTACACCTCACCTTTTCTTCCTAACATGGACCCTTTATCTTTCCTGTTCTTCCTTTTCCTTCCGAGGCCATGTCGACGTTTATCGGTGCATCCATCCATTATCTATTCAGCCAACCATCCATCTCAGGTATTTGAGCAGGAATTAGCCTCAGCATTGTTTCCCACGCCGAACATTGAGGGGTTAACAGAGTAGCGTAGGAGTAGTTTCGATCTGTCAGGTAGGTCAGGTTTCTCTAAACATGGCTGCATACCTGTGTGAAACGGTGTGCATGCGTTTGTGTGTGCGTGCATGTGCGTGCATGCTCGTATTGAAAACATTTAAAAAAATAAGGGAGGTTAGGGAATCCAATGGTTCTGGATATGGCCAGCCCTGACAGCAAACAACTTATCAGACATCAGTGCATATCAGATTTCTGCATTTCCTCCAGCAACATGTATTACATTATTACATTATTACATATCCCACCAAATGCATGAAGGTGCAAGTACTTAGTGACCCTGACAGAAAGAAGATATAAAATATTACAGAATCATCCTCACCCTTCGGTAAAGACCAGAAGGACCATTTAAATATAAAAAGTCTTGGAAATAGATATTAAAACACAAAATGTAACCTTTGTATTTATTATCTGCCCCCTGTAAATCTGTTGCTTTGGTCTTAGTTGACTTAAGATTTATTTAGTCGTTCGGTCATTTCTTTATGCTGTTCGATGCTGAATGACTTATTTCCAACAAACGTCTGAGCACATTCCTGGTAAAGACAAGATTTAAAGTGGTAGTTTTGCATAATTATTTACGTTGAGGGTGTCCAGATAGCTCAGTTGGTAGAGCGGGCGCCCATATCTAGAGGTTTACTCCTTGACGCAGTGCGCCGGGGTTCGACTCCGACCTGCGGTCCATTGTTGCATGTCATCCCCCCTCTCTCTCCCCTTTCATATCTGCAGCTGTCTCGTCAATAAAAGGCCTAAAAATGCCCAAAAACGTCTTTGTGGAGAAACTCTGATTTGCACATCTGTCGATTAAAATGAACTAACCTATTACTCGACAAAATGAATGTTAGTCATCTAAAAAACACTAGTTTTTATTTGCCAAACTGGAAATGTATTTCCTTTACAATCAAATAGGTTCCTAAGAGAAGACAGAAACACCTTATCTACTGTAAAGCGTATGTGTGGACACATACTTGCACAAAGCAAGGTCCATGAACTCAGACGAGTGGATGCCTTTAATATAATAACGTTAACACCCATGTGGGTGTTAATATGTTGGTGTTCACATACATGTGGCTATGCAGTGTGCATTAAGCGCAGCCACTTGTAGTTAAAGCTTCCCATTTAGGTCCGATTCAGCTGCTAAGTGCAGGAAGAGCCAGCAGGAACAGTGTGTATGTGTGATGTAGGCGAGAGAAAGAGACACTTTGAGTGTTGACTGTGCAATCAGCCGGATACGCTCAGTCTGTTGTGATCTTTCTAAAACCAAAATCATACCGTCCGTGTATGCGAGCATGCCCGGCACGCCAAATTTGCATGTCTGCACCGCCACACTGCTACAAGTGGTAGCGTAACAGTCTACTGATACCCCCCCCCCCAAAGCTGATAGCATAAACAGAGCTACGATGGTCCATGGTGACCGCAGCTGTAGGTGTACCCGTCCAAAACAGGTTAATCGAGTCTTTAGCCTCTCAAACTCACATACATGACCCCACACACACACACACACACACACACACACACACGCACACACACACACACACACACACACACACACACACACACACACACACACACACACACACTCTAACTGGAAGGTGCTATCTTGTGCTTTGTCTTCAAATCTGACTTTTCTTCACGGTAAATGAAAAGCAAACAGTACACTTCTTTAACTTTATTTTACTTTTGTTAGAGGATTTAATCTTGAAAACGTGCGCCAATATACGGAAACAATAAATAATTCCTTGTAGGCCTGAACAATGAATCCTTGAATCTTAAATCGCGATCTCAATTCACGATTTATTTTCTAAATAAATTTGATTTAAAAAAATATTTTTTTTAATGACTTGGATTCTCATTTAATTTTAGAATCGTGATATCAATTCTAAGCAAAAAAGTCGTGATTCATATTTTTCCCCGAACAGTGCAGGCCTAATGCTCCATAACTCCATTCCATAAATTCATGAATGCTGATTCGTTTTGGAGGAAAATGTAATCAGGACACCTGAGAGGTAAAGTTTTAAGTGACATGACTCAATACTGGATTAAATGATTTATTAGCGGACATGTTTAGCAGCGTTCATGCACGTACAAGCACACACACCTTGTTTAATCCTTTTCATGGCGGGTGGCTGTGCAGGCGGATGCTGTTTAAACAGAGCGGGCCCTTGATGTGGGGCCTCTAGGGGCCAGGGTTTGTGTGTGTGTGTGTGTGTGTGTGTGTGTGTCTTTCACCCTGGATGTGTATGTGTGCCTCTCTGAGTTTTCTGCCATGGGAACAATGGTCCTTTAGAATGTGAGGTTACAAGTGCGCTGACCCCTGGCAAATAAGAGCCATGTTCTGGCATTCCTGGCCTGATTGGCACTTTGAGCCTGCAGAGAGCTCAAAGGAGACACAGGAAATGTGACCAGTGTAATTGGTTATATATTAGCGGAGCATTCTCCCCCGTTTAAATGATGGAACATTCTTCAGTGACACTTAGGTGGATGGGGCTGGGATTCCACCAGCTACAGGGAGGGGGGAGGGGGGGGAGGACAAACAAGGGGGTAAAGAGGGAAGGGGAGGACGAAAGGGAAGGAAGGCTAGACGGAAAGATTTGTGTTCCAAGCTTATTGAGAGAAGCGAGGGCTTTCGTGCAGGAAAGTGTTCGTGGAGAAAGCATTGGGGTGGGGTGATCTCTCATGCACCTTGTGTTTTTACCCCTGTGGCGGTGAATGGGGCTGTCGGGTCACGATATGTTCAGCACTCTGTCTCTGAAACGTGGCGAGTGGGGAGGTCTGGATGTGTGGATAGGGAGGAAGGGGGGTGGGGAAGGTCAAATCAGTAGCTTGACCTTTGACTTGGGGTGCTTGGTCTAAGTTCATGAACGCTTCATGCTACACTCCCTCCTGTGTGATGTTTTTGGGCCCACATTCGCGTCCTGAGTGCTATTGTGTTTCTAGCCCAAGCATACCATTCTGCAGAGCATGCATCTGTCATCAGATACATGCAAACGTTTAACATACATGTCAACAACCGCTCCTGTATTGGCCAGTAAAAGTAGCTTGAAAGCGCATGCATAGATGTGTAGAGCGTCAGAGGAATGAGTTATCCCCTGAGGCGCAGCCACGGGAGGCTTCAGGAGGCAGAAGACCCACAGCACCACCCTGCATTCCTTCCTTCTACAACAAGGATGGAATGCTTACCGATGGATGCTAATGTATTCACCAAGGTGATCTTATCTTGGCCCTGGCCATTCAAAACAAAATGCCTGTTGGGGTAGTTTAGATAACATTACTCTGGGAGGTCCACCGCTTATACACACACACACACACACACACACACACACACACACACACACACACCTTGGTATGTGACCTTAGGGTAAATGCAAAACGGATCTTGTTAAACTAACTAGCGGTTGTCAGTTTCTGTCTGTCAGACCATGAAATTGTATGGGAACCATAAGAGTCTTGTCACAATGTACCACCCAATCCCATCAACACGGAGACAGTCTTTGGCTTTGCTGAAGTTCACATCAACATCTTGGATGATTATTCGCGTTATTTCAACAGGAAAAAAAAACTGGCAAGATATGGTTAAAACAGGTATCACTGTAAATAAAATAAAAAGTAATGAACTTATCGATAACCTGATATAACATCAGCCAGATGTGACTGGGGCTACATCTATACCTCTATTTTTTGGTTAAAAAAAACATTTCTTTTGGTACTTTTACACCTCGTGTCCATGGATACGCCTGCTTTAAAATCCCTAAAACGGAGACATTTGGAAACGATGACACACGTCAGTCGTTCCTGTCGGTTAGGTCGCTTACAGACCTTTCAGTAACAGTTCCAACTCGTCCTCGTTTCAAGCTGATAAACCCCTGCTCTTACTTTTCATCGCTGTTGTTCTTTTTCCAAAGTATTTTCTGTATTTTCAACTTCTGCATCCATGATTTTCAACGGCAGGGTAACATCAGAACACTGCTGAATGGTTGTGTGATATGCGTTGTCGGACGTGTTAATATGGACGGAGATTAGTTCCAAACGGAGATCGTTTTTGTCTCAAAACGCGGCTTAAAAATAAAAACGTGTAGTGTAGAAGTAGCCTGAAAGTCGAATCATCCACCCACAGTGCAGATTTGATCAGTTGCCTTAGTTGAAATGATGTAGAAAAATAATTTAAATTTACAATTGAACCGCCAGCCTCATCTACAACAGCTTCACTATCACAATCTGCAAGAGCATCTCAAATTCAAGCTCACATCTCCACGCAGCATGCATGCACCTCTATTTGCACTGCCTGCACAAACAAGCTTATTTTAACTGTTCCCCCACATATTTCTGCTATCCTATAAACATTGTCCTCATTCACACCCTGACTCTCCCCCCAACTATTTTCTATATCTGTTCACCAGTGCGCAGACATGCACACACGTTCCCCCTTTCCTATGTGTAAATGCAAAGAGGGCGAGTTGATTCATATCCTCGGTTGTTAGCCATGAGAACCGAGCATTCCTTTGCCGTCCATGCTGAGGTGAACACCAGGGTTGAGAGGAAGAGACAGGCATGTCTGTGGATGTCAGTGACTCACTGTCAGACCACTCTGGATCATCTGTCTTTATTCAAAGAGGCCGCCACAGTTAGCACAGCTCGGAGTTTGTATTTCAAACAGGAAAAATATGTTAGATAGCAAGATTTGTTGGGGAGTATTGATCTGGCTGAAAGGAGGCCACCCTCTGGCTCTAGGGAAAAAAAGCTTGTTGTGGTAAATGAGTTCAAGCTTTTTAGGGTCGTGTGATCAATCAGGTTGATGTGACGGGCCAAGACAAGATGTCTCCTGAGTGACCGAGCCGAGAATTACACACACATGGACACACGGACACGGCACTCGCAAAAACGTCGGATGAAAACACACTCGCAAACAGAGACACGGGGATTACACAGGCATTTAGCAAGCTCTTTGTGCAGGTCAAAGTTGACTATAGGCCCCTCAGGAAAAAGGGGGGTGCAAGGGGGGGGGGAGAGCTGGGGAATGCAGGGGTACAGGGGGACCACAGACACTGACAGAAACTATTACATCTTAAACAGACATGATGGATGGATTTCACCCTTCCTTCTCTAACATCACCGTTACATGCCTTCTCCCTAATCCTATCTACTGTATAAAACACCCAACTGAGTCAAGGACTGGTGGGCATGCACACAGAACTCCCCATTGTTTTATGGTTGTATCACTTAACTGGCTATAGCTTAACTCTAGAAGTCATTTTCACTGGGTTTAATTCATCTGTGACGGACGGAGTCTACATGCTGCATCCCGTTTACCCCGGCATGCGCATGCCCGGGATATGAATGTTGATGTGTGGTTTGGGCATTGTTAACACAGATTAGTTCTTCTACTGGAGCTTTTGGGGGGGGGGGGGAGTGGGTGCTCAAAACTCCACTTAAAAACGTAAATGTAGGGATGTAAATGTAGCCTAAATGTATTTATTTCAACTGTACTTGAAAACATTTTTGGTTCTATGTACAGTAGCTCTATATATCCACTCAGACATGTGCAACATCCCTTTTTCTTTGTCCCCCGAATTCCCAAAGAAGTTATGCACAGATCGTTTAAATGTAAAGCTCCTTTCCGATTGGAAGAATCTTCCCGTGTCTCTGAGATCAATTTCCACTCAGCGCTGTTTCAGACATCTTTATTTTCTCATCTTTAATGAAAGTGTCCGGGCTTCATTTAATTTGTGTGCACTCGGTTTCTGTTGATCTGCACTTGAGACAGACTTCTTCAATTGTTCTTAGTCTTTATTCTGATGGACTTGATTTATTATCCAGGTTATGGAACAGCAGCTGGGGGTGTGGGTGACAATGGGTGAGCTGTACCTGTGTATTTGTAGTGTATGTTTCCATGTAACGCTGTTCGGTCTGTATGGCTTTGCATAAATCATGTATTTGAAAAATAAGAGACTACATCTCAAGGGGCTATCCTTCCCATAAATTCAAACCGGATTTATATGATTTCTTTAGGATAGAGATTTTCATTGGTTTAAAATGGAGCCTGAAATTCTGTTATCTAAAATACATCCGAGATGGATCAGGTGACCATTCAGTAGTGTAACCCATCTAGTTTCATCCTGTCAAAGCAGCTTTCAGGAGGCATAGATAAGACGAGATGCTCCTGAGGTGTGTACTAGATGGTCAAAGAGCAGCAGGAGATGGGACCACCCAGGACCCTGAGCACCTACAAGGACTAGAGGTTATTTTAGGATGTCGCAAAAAAAAAACTGTTCTTTAAATTAGAAAAATGCAAATCGACTTTTGAAATTATCATGCATTTCGCTTCAATTTTCTCTAGTAAAAGACTGAAATTATCAGAGTCCCCCCCGCCCCCCAACTGATCAAATGAAATCAACTGAGAAGGAAATCAGTCTGTACTTTTGCCAAAGAAAGAGGTCACGTGTGGGGGTTTTCAAGTCACATCCATTTACTTCCTGCTGATTTATTGGTGCCCCGACAAAAGGCTTTCACCTTTTAAAAGACTGAAGTGCTCACACAAGGCCATGGAAAATTATAAACCACAGAATGGCTGAAGGACTTAATAACAGACCCACATTCACTTCTTTCATGGTAGAAAATCTCATAGACCTGTTCTATCTGAATATACACTAAAAATATCAGCCTGCTCTTTAAAGCAGACGTGTGCCAACCAGAAACAGGCAATTTGTGCTTTGCTGGTCCAGTCACAGCCAATAAGCAAACTCCATCGCAACACCCCATCAATTAAGAAAAATAGCCATTTATTACAGTAAAATGCAGCTAAAAGAGATTCTAGAAATTACCTTCCAAAGACACGTTTGATAAATACCCAGGTCAGGATTTTGCCTTGCAGCTACTCAGCGGGGTGCTATAGGTCAAGGAGACATTACCGGACTAATAGCTCCCTCTTGTGTCTGCATGCTAATAATGCTCACCACATTACAAGAGTCTCATTCTCAGTGTTACCAAGAGGCGGCAGGCTACTCACAGGACATAACAAAAGGACAGGAGGACTGGAGGAGGCCAGGGACAGGGACACTGTAAACCTTAAAGGCAGTAGGGAGTCAAAGCCCAACAGGTGTTTGCTAATTATGGCCCATAGATGGTGGTGTTGCATACTTTACTTACAGGAATACACAACCTCATATATAAATACATGTGTAGTGTACAAAACAACTGTTGTATTTCCAGATTTCAGCAGCTTTTGCACTGAAATGTGCACAGACCAAAGCATAGCTTTTGTATAATCTGCATGCAATCCATTTAGCCTTTTTTGTCCTTTTTCTTATATTAACAGCCATTTCGTATACATCTGTTTTTGCATTCTTTGATTATTTCATATTAATGTTCAATGTGTTTGTTTATGTATGCAACAACCACCAAGGCAAATTCCTTGCAAGTACCTACATGGCAATAAGCCATTTTCTGATTGTGATATTGAACGTGTGTACAGGTGTACTGTATGTGTGCATGTGCAGCTGACCCACTGGGACCTCTCTGTGAGTGAGTGAAGGCCATTTGGGATTAAAAATGTATATCATAGTGCTGTCAAAATTAACGCACTGCAACGCAAATTCCTTCTTTTTTTTTAAGGATTAACGCACACACGTTCTTCGTGATTCGTAATTTTGCTCCGTAGCTTGGGGAACCAGGAAGCTGCAGGAGTAACGTCATAGACAGTGATGCCACGCTTGGCAACTTTCTCTCTAGATTAAGAGACTTTCAGAGCCTCTCAGTGACTTACACACATCATTTAGTGATTTTTATTTTTATATATGTGTGATATATTAAAAAAAAAGAATAATAATATATCCTTTATTAGTCCCGCAAGGGGAAATAACAATTTAGACCCTGTTTTTATTACACACAGGCGTGGTGTGCATCTACACAACACTACACTTTCTCAGGTTTTATTTTGAACACACTCTGAACTCTGCGTCTCAGCGGGGCATTCCTGTGGTAATTGTGTCGGTGAAAAGAAAACAAATCTTCAAAAACCTGGTGCTTGCTGTCTTTGGTGGTGCCGGAACTGTGTGTGTGTGTGTGTGTGTGTGTGTGTGTTCGCTCAACTATTTCAAGAAAACAAACAGCTGAGCAGATATTCTGGTGAGCAAACCTGAAAGGCCACTCATGTGCAATATGAAAATGGTTTAACTGAGTGCTTCAACATTTTGTGATATGTGATTTTTTTTGCTTTCCTACCAAGAACACTATATGTTTCACATCTGTGCATTCAACATATACACATCTAAGCTTTAGCTAAGGGCAACAGCTATCATCCGTAAAAAAAACTGGAAGAAAAATACCTTTTGTCAACACCAAATTTCTCCTATTCAACACAATCTCACTCCCATCCGCTTGGTCAAGTGCACATGGCCTTTGGCACAAGAACGGCCAACAGTGGTCGAGCTGGTGCATCACAGACAGACACTAAAGGGGGATTGTTGCATCGGTATTGGACGCTGAGAGACACCAAGCGTCCGTATTTAAAGAGTGGGGATTGAAACAGGGTTTTTTACACGTTGTTGCTACTGAGCAACACACAACCATGAGCCGGCTGGGTGGTGTTCACAGCTATAAAAGTGTGTGAAGCTTCAACTTTAGCTTCACTGAAAAAATTGCTCCAATGTGTAAGCTACTGGCTCCTTCAAAACACGTCCATTATCCAGTCCTACATCTTCAATATGAATCCACAACTTGTAAATATATCAACTTTGTAGTTGCTGAAATGCACATTAATCAAAGTTGGCTCATGTTTTCCTCCGTTTCCTAAACGACAAAACAGGTTGCTTGTGTTGCCTGCCAACAGACCCATGTGAAGGCTTTCTGATCTGGTGCAATGCCTTAGGTGTTTTCGGATTTTCCTTTTATGTGGTTATTTTTGGTTTAGGCAGCTTTGTACTTGGTTAAAGGCCAGGCTAGGAAAAGATAATGGTGAAAAACAATCAAATGTATCAGTTAAAGGGTAATTTGTGGTTCTCTCAACCTGGATCGTATGTTCAATCCAATCTTTGAAATTGGTCCAGTATTAAAGCACCCATATTTTGCTCATTTTCAGGTTCACAATTGTATTTTGAGGTTGTACCAGAATAGGTTTACATGGTTTCATTTTCAGAAAACCCCATATTTCTGTTGTACTGCACATAGCTGCAGATCCTGTTTTCTCCCTGTGTGTTTGGGTCTCTGTTTTAGCTCCAGAGTGAGACATCTCACTTCTATGCTATCTTCGTTGGGAGTCACACATGCGCAGAAGCTAGGTAAGGATCGCATCAGCTAGCGGTTTCTCCAACTTCAGTCAGTAAAAGGCAGGATTGGCCGGAAGACTTCTTCTAAACGAGGGCGCACTTCCAACTTTGCGTGAAATACCTGCAGAACAGGGACATGTAAGTAGTTCTTTTGTAGATTATGGTGAACTTGTGTGTGTCGTAGCAGTGTTTTGCCATTGGGAACGAGGGGACTAGCATGTGGTTACCCCCCCTCACTGACGCTGATGAGATTTGCTCCTTAGGTATAGAAATTAGGTTTTAAATGACGAGGCATTATTTAATACTCAATACTTTAGACGCAATTTAGTCTGGGCCTAAAAAGTATTGAATTTGATACCCAGCCCTAGTTGAGTTTGTCTGAAAACAAGCTAATTTCATGCATACCATGATCACAAATTCAAGATATGTATGTCAATCACATTGATGATGTCAGTAACTTAAACAGAGAAAGGGCTATTATAGGGATTATGGTTTCATTTTCTCGTCAAAACAGATTGTGTGCACACCTTGTAAATTGATAATAGAGTGGCATGTCATAAATTATAACAATAACAACAATCTGATTGCTTAAACAGAATTCCCTTTCTCCCAGGTCAGTAAAAAGGAAATGATTTAAGCAGTCGCAGAGCTGCATCATCAGGTCTGGGACTCCTGATGCCTAATGTTCCAGGAAAACTAATGTTAGCTGCCATGAACGTGCCGAAGCACTTCATAGCTCTCGGATGCTGTAATAGTCTGCCTGTCTGCGTGAGAGTCATGTATGTAAGGTGACGTCAGTGGAAAGGCAGGGAGGGAAGTGGCTGTCCACTGATTCAGCTCTGTCTCAGCAGGGGGGGGACGCTGGGATTCCTCAGGTTCCAGGATGTCTGCCACAGGAAGCAGGAAACCTGTTACTCATATTAGCCGTCGACATTCACGACGTCATTGGCGTAGGAAAACCACAGCACAAAAGACTATTCATGTAATTTGAACTGTTTTTTAAGCAATAAAGTAAAGGGTAAAGCCACTTCCCTAACGAGTGATATTTTTCTGCACAGGGCTCAGATGTTTCGAGGCAGATGTTCTCCCTATGACACAAACGAAGCACCCAAATTCCTCAGCCTCTTCCAAACAAGAAGGGCTTTTTGGAAAAGTACCGAGAGCTTTTGGGCCAGTTTCAACTCACAATGGGGAGAAATAGCCTCGTACTATATTCTGCTGTGGGTTTGTTTTACACACATACTGTACACGTGTGAATATGGTGTGCCCTTGCCCAGGTTAGTTTTGTTGGTTTTACACATATAGTCCAGGCTCTGTTGATTCTAGACGAATGTATTTAGCTCATGGTCTCTGAATAGCTGGGTGTTGCAAAGCCTGTGCTAAAAAAAATGGAAAAGCAAATGCTACAAGGTGCTTCACACTTCAGGGCAGGGACATGCAGACATTTGGAGGGACTATTGCTCTCATCTGGAAAAAAAAAGCCCCCATCCCCTCGTTCAGGAGAGACTTGATGAAGATGGAGATTTCTCCAAAAGAAATAATAATTCTGAATAAGTTGTATGAGATGCCTTTAAATTAGGAATACTTTTGGCCGCACCATCTATCTTTTCCCTTATGGTGCTTTTACTGGCATGGCCCTTTGATTCATGTCATTCCCCCCTTTCATGTCTAAGCTGTCCTATACAAATAAAGGCCTACAAGGCCCCCCAAATCTTTAAAAAATTAAAATACGGGAAGCTAAGCCAATCAGCTGACAGTTGTCCCAAGTAGCAAAAGCGCGTACCTGTGCACGTCCCTGCTTCAGGGTGTAAAGTGTGAAATATTTTGTTTCCAAGTTCCAGAGCATAACCAGCTTTTATAGCCACGTTAGCTGCTCTGTGAGGCTGTACTTAACCACAGGAGGCTTTGAGCTAAATGCTAACATCCGCAAGCTTACACCTTCCCAATGTTTACTACTATCACCATGCTAATAAGCACTGTAAACGTTCTGTATATCTTGCGGCTGATGGAAATATTCTTATGTTGCAGATGTTTAGTGATAAAGCAAAGTATTAAAGCAGATTTCGAGGTGATGATGGTCTACCACATTACATGACAATCTATCCAATGGTCAAGACATTTCACTCAAAACCACAAATGCAATCTCACAACCATTCCGCTTATTGAAATACTATTGATGCTACTTTTGATCTAGCACCCCCATGAGGTTTCATGTAAATGGTAATCTCTATAAACAGGGTTTCTGCAGGTTCTGCAAATCAAATTTAAGACTTTAACCTTTATGAATGAAATGAAAGACCTATATCACGACATAACGAAATGCACAGTCACAATGATACTTGCAAAGTAAATCAAATTATTTTAATTGAATAAAAGCAACATGGAGAAATAACAATCTGCATATACACAGCAAAACCTCTTTGGAAGAGTGAAAGAAAGAACTACACGGACTGTTTAACTGCATACGACCAAAGCCCACTCATTCGGATTGGTCAATAATACTTGGAATACAAACTCAGATTAAAATGCATCCAGAAGCAAAATCTTGTTTTGTTGCGAACAGATTCTGCATTCATATGCAGATATAGAGATTACCATCAATGTAAAAGCTTATGGTACTGCTAGTTGAAGTTATCTCTAATACATTTCTTGGAAATCCATCTAATATTTCAGCCTGGATCAAAGTGGTGGACCGTCCGACTGACTGACAGACTGACACTGTCGTACCCAGAGTCACATTGCTAGCATGGCTAAAAGGTTCCGCTTTTATCAATTATCAATTACTATAGTAATGTCACTCTTCAAAAACCTGAGAAACAACAACAAGAAAGGTAATACATTGTTAGTTATTAAATGCTTTCAGACCTAATGTGGGACTATCTGGATGAATCATTCCGAGCCTCTCCTAAAAACGCACTCCCATTATTATAACAGCTCTCGTTTGCCAGTCCAGCTGTGGGGCTGGCGTACTACTCCTCCAGGACTTGCATCAGACCCAGATGTCTCTGGATCGGTACCCAGAGCTGAGTGGAAAACTGCCGTTAATAACGCGCTACAACCCTAGGACCTGATTCAAAGCTGTAGTGCGTAGTTTCTGTGTCCCCCATGAGGAATTCTGAGTAATGACAACAACACTGTTGGTGCGGACACACGATACAAGCCTACGTAACCACCCACCCCAACGCTCAGTTGCTAGTAGCCAAGGAGGACACAGAGGATTAAAAAAACATGACTCTTCAGAAGAGGCCGCAATTATCTTCACGCCATAATCTTCTGAACATACTGAGAAATGCAGAGAGATTGATTTTATTGTTAACATGTTTTCTAAAGATTTCCTTCCCCATGATCAAACACGGTTTAGGTTCTTCTGTCTAAATGTAGCCACACCTTTGTTTGCAGGCGCATTAGACTTTACAGATGATTTGGAAGTTTTGGTGCTACTGTGAATCACTTTATCTTCTTGTAGACCGTCTCTGGGATCCATCCCCATGACTAACGCTGGATCACAGCTCTTTCACAAACTCCCAAAAGCACTGGATTGCTATTCATCTTGGAGATTTAACTGTTTGCCCCCCCCTCCTCTCTGAGCTCTTTCTCATCTCAATAGACCATCAGCTCCTGTCTGTATTCTTCCAGAGACGGATGCCTGGGAGAGAGGGATAAAAGGCCAGGAAATGACTGCGTATGGGAATAAGCCACCCACTGGAGCCACTCCATGAAATCCACCCTCAAGAATCTTGTCATTCAAGCTTGAGCGGCTTTAGTGTGGAAGG
>CM057247.1:29483720-29698720 GCA_029931835.1 Etheostoma nigrum | reverse complement strand
GCAGCCATCTACCACCAGGCCCAGGGGCAGCCATCTACCACCAGGCCCAGGAGCAGCCATCTACCACCAGGCCCAGGGGCAGCCATCTACCACCAGGCCCAGGAGCAGCCATCTACCACCCGGCCCAGGGGCAGCCATCTACCACCAGGCCCAGGGGCAGCCATCTACCACCAGGCCCAGGAGCAGCCATCTACCACGAGGGCCCAGGAGCAGCCATCTACCACCAGGCCCAGGGGCAGCCATCTACCACAAGGGCCCAGGGGCCGCCATCTACCACCAGGCCCAGGGGCAGCCATCTACCACCAGGCCCAGGGGCAGCCATCTACCACCAGGCCCAGGAGCAGCCATCTACCACCAGGCCCAGGGGCAGCCATCTACCACAAGGGCCCAGGGGCAGCCATCTACCACCAGGCCCAGGGGCAGCCATCTACCACCAGGCCCAGGAGCAGCCATCTACCACCAGGCCCAGGGGCAGCCATCTACCACCAGGCCCAGGAGCAGCCATCTACCACCAGGCCCAGGAGCAGCCATCTACCACCAGGCCCAGGGGCAGCCATCTACCACCAGGCCCAGGAACAGCCATCTCCCACAAGGGCCCAGGGGCAGCCATCTACCACCAGGCCCAGGGGCAGCCATCTACCACCAGGCCCAGGAGCAGCCATCTACCACGAGGACCCAGGAGCAGCCATCTACCACCAGGCCCAGGGGCAGCCATCTACCACCAGGATCCAGGAGCAGCCATCTACCACCAGGCCCAGGAGCAGCCATCTACCACCAGGCCCAGGATCCAGGAACAGCCAGCTACCACCAGGCCCAGGGGCAGCCATCTACCACCAGGCCCAGGGGCAGCCAGCTACTACAAGGGGGCCCAGGAGCAGCCATCTACCACCAGGCCCAGGGGCAGCCATCTACCACCAGGCCTAGGAGCAGCCATCTACCACCAGGCCCAGGATCCAGGAGCAGCCATCTACCACCAGGCCCAGGAGCAGCCATCTACCACCAGGCCCAGGATCCAGGAACAGCCATCTACCACCAGGCCTAGGAGCAGCCATCTTCCACCAGGCCCAGGAGTAGCCATCTACCACCAGGCCCAGGGGCAGCCATCTACCACCAGGCCCAGGATCTAGGAGCAGCCATCTACTACAAGGGCCCAGGATCTAGGAGCAGCCAGCTACCACCAGGCCCAGGAGTAGCCATCTACCACCAGGCCCAGGGGCAGCCATCTACTACAAGGGCCCAGGATCTAGGAGCAGCCAGCTACCACCAGGCCCAGGATCCAGGAGCAGCCATCTACCACGAGGGCCCAGGGGCAGCCAGCTACCACCAGGCCTAGCAGGAGCCAGCTACCAACAGACCTAAGTAGCTCAGTGTTCCTTTTCTTGGATACAAAGCGCCAGACCCCATCCTGTGTAAAGAGCTGCGACCTGAAGAACATCAATCTTCCTTTGAAAGACGAACATGGAAAACGGTAAAAAGCCACCAAAGGCAATAGCGAAATCGGATGAAGAATGCGTGTCACTCACTCATGTAAACGAACTGATGCAGCAACAAAAAGACATGCTTTGTGACGCTGTAACAACATAACTTCAGTGGCTTTGGTAGAATCATTATGGACTCCACAAACAGACTGGATGCAATAACTAAGGATCTACAGGACATTAAAACCAACTTACACAAAAAGATGTGAATGACATTAAAGACTGACAGCACAAAGCAAACCGAACGCTACAACGCCGTGCAGACAGACATCTTTAAAGTTTGTGACATTTTACTTGGCAGTCACTGACAAAATGGAGTATTTGGAGGGACAAAAAAAATTACAAAATAAAAACGAGCCAATTACGATTATGAGAACTTGAAAGAGAGATTATAGTCATGTTACGGTGGGGTGTAGGTGAGGACCCAAATGCAGAGAAGAGAGGCAGGCTGAAGCAGGTATGCAGGGATTTATTGGGTGACAGTTCAACATACACGGGACTAAAGGAAAAGCCAGAGCAAAATCCAAACAAATATCCAAACCAGGCACAGGGGAAGGCTGAGGTCCAAACCAAGGTCCAAACCAGGCACAGGGGAAGGCTGAGGTCCAAACCAAGGTCCAAACCAGGCACAGGGGAAGGCTGAGGTCCAAACCAAGGTCCAAACCAGGCACAGGGGAAGGCTGAGGTCCAAACCAAGGTCCAAACCAGGCACAGGGGAAGGCTGAGGTCCAAACCAAGGTCCAAACCAGGCACAGGGGAAGGCTGAGGTCCAAACCAAGGTCCAAACCAGGCACAGGGGAAGGCTGAGGTCCAAACCAAGGTCCAAACCAGGCACAGGGGAAGACGAAGTCCAAACAACGGTAAGCTCACCGGGGAAGGCCGGAGCACGGGCAGAGAAACGCAGACTGAGAAGACTCACATGAACCACAAACTGGACGTCATGCAGAAACAGGACAAAACGACAAAGCACTAGACAAAAGGAACACAGATGTTAAGTACAAGAGGTAACAAGGTAATGGGGAACAGGTGAGACGTCAGGTGGACCCAAACCATAACAAGTAAACTATTAAATAATAATAAAAATATGAAGGGTTTATGAAATATACTAAATAGTTTTATAAGAAAGGGCACAAGCCAGTTTAATTATCCCCAGTATTTTATTGTTCAATGGGGTTTACCGTATTTAAATTACTGTGTAGAGGTTTGGGAAAACACATATCAAAATTCATTGAAATCTTTAATTATACTACAAAAAAGAGCAATAAGAATAATTCATAGTGGATATGGAACAGTGGATATTTAGAATCCACCAATTCATTATTTTTACAGTCTAAACCATTCAAATTATTTGACCTAGTCAAACATTGCGACCATGCGACAGTAAGTCGCGTGGTTATGACGCAATCGTTAGCCTATTTTTACAAAAACATCTGCTACGGAGCCATAGCGTGAGCTACAAGGTAACGGAGCCTTTTATACAGTGTTGTGTTTCATTAGAAATAAACAACGGACAAATAGAGTCTTTAAACGCTTCAGATGTAAAGTTATTCACTGTCACAGCGACGTCATAATGAATGGGAGTCAATGGGATGCTAACTGCAGGTGATGGCTTTGTAGCATTAAAATGGCGCCATAGGAGCTACATTAGAGAGGAGAGGCTGACCCCCTTGGTTCAGACACAGATGCATTACTTTGAAGCCTGACAAGAGGATTTCTGTGTAATGCAATTCTCGCGTGATTTCACGGTATTATCTAATGAATCCCCAGAATCCAGCTGCTGTGCAAGGTAAATATTTCCCTATGGTAAAGCAGGTGGCAGTATGTGGAACATAAGCTGAGGATTTGTGGATAGGGACGTGTAAAATCTTTGATACCGGTACAAGGAGCAGGAGCGAAATGGAGAAAATCAAATAAAACAAAAGTATTAAAATCGGTACCCAGCCCTACTCAGGGATGAATTAAACATGAGAGAGACGCTCGTTAAATTGTTGGAAAGACCGCCTCGGATATACAGGATGGTTGGGAAAAATAAGTGAGTCCAAATATTTTGACATCAATTGAACAGAGCCAGTGAGATTTAGGAAGACGGCTCGAGAGCTCAGTTACACAATGTGCTCTCAGTGCACCGTTCAGCCAACACACCAAATAACACACACACTAAATCTACATATTAGGATCTTGACATCATAATCCATTCCACATGGATTGGCTGCATGACTGTATTATGTCTAAACTCCAAGAAAACAACAAGTACAGCTGCTTCTCATCTTAAAAAAATTGTGAGAGTAATCGATTATGGAATTTCCAAATAAACAGTAAACAATGTCACACACACACACACACACACACACACACACACACTAGTAGTAGTAGTAGTAGATAGAAAGGAAAGTAAGGAACACAGTGTACTATACATCTGGTCAGTGCTCCTTATACAACAGACTTCCCTTTCTGGAAACATTTGCCATGAGAGAGATAAGAGTCGAATAATTAGCTTTTGTGGTTAAGCAAAATGTTGAGTTCCAAGTCTGGAACTATTTTCTTAAACATTTAACATTTATTTATCATTACTGCTCTGGGAAAAGAAAGACATGCATTGCTTAGATTTAAAGCTACATTGTGCAAGAATTTCTCCCATCTAGCGTTGAGATCATATATCGCAATCAACTCTATCTCCCCACGCAGTTTAAAGCACGTATTGCAGTCACGGTAGCTGTCCTGAGGATAATTAACTAGTTGAGTTGATTTGATGTGTGATCCAAAGCAGCTCTAATGTTCACTCTTTTTTCTGATGATGCCAGTCTCTTGCTCTTTTTAATGTCCGTTTTCTTTTTCTGGGCGAAGAAGAAGACTCCTGTTCCTGAAATTTGGATTTTGAATTGATGTGGTCCTCCGTGTTTCTTTCTTCAAACTTGCCGGGTTGAAAATGCAAAAGGAGGAGCAGTATAACCTGTATGTCCCTTACCGGCTAACATATTTCAACATGGCTATGAAGAGTCTACCCCAGTTCATGCAAGCACAAATGTTAAATTTCAAGCCAATAGGAATATGATGGATGGTGGTGGTGGTCAATATTCATAAAAGTTTGTGAACGGGCAACTCAGATTTTGATAACGAACATCTACAAACGTTACACAATGTAACTTTAAGGATCTAACTAGTAGGTGCAATACTGCCTTAAGTAATAAAAAGCTTTTTTAACAGGATCCGTGGTACAAATTCTCTGTGGTCCCTGGCTGAACATCTAGTTTTGACTGCTGAACTCTTTAATTCATGTGCACTCAAAAGTGTGTGTGTGTGTGTGTGTGTGTGTGTGTGTGTGTGTGTGTGTGTGTGTGTGTGTGTGTGTGTGTCTTGTTTAACTACATTCGTGGGGTCCAAAATACTGGACCCCACAACTTTAAAGGGCTGTTTAAGAGTTAAGACTTGGTTTTAGGAGTAGGGTTAGAATTAGGTTATGGTTAGGGTGGGGGTAAGGGTTAAGGTTAGGCATTTAGTTGTCATGGTTAAGGTTAGGGTAAGGGGCTAGGGAATGCATTATGTCAATGACGGGTCCTCACAAAGATATTAAGACGCACTGCGTGTTTGTGTGTTTGCACAGGTGCCTCTGCGAGTCTGTGTGTGTACAGTAAGATGATGTCTACAGAGCCAGTTTCTTTCATAAGATCTTCGACCTGGTATTTGGGTTCTATTCAGCCTACTGCAGACATCGGGGATGTTTTAGTGTCCAGTTTTGGTCAGACCACCTTTCAGCTGCAGGGGGTTTTGGCGAGTGGAGAGACTCCGAAGGACTCCAGCCATGCTTAGTCAGAGAGCAAACATTCTCATCCTTAATCCTCCACAAAGTAAACTTGAGCACCGAATATGCCCAGGCCTCAGGACACTGTGCACCCGACAGGATGTTAATACCTCCCCCTACTTCCTTTAAAAAAGGTAATGTTCTCTAATGTCTAACTTGAGATGTTTTTACAGGTCAAAACTAACCTGGAGAAGATTTGGACTTTTTATTTAGCCTTTTATGGAAGCTGCAGAGCAGGTACGCAAAGTGAAGAGGGGGTGAATACACTAGAAAATATTCACATTTAAGAAGAAGAAGAATTTATTTTTCCACAAAAAATGACTCAAACTGATAATCCAAATAGTTAGATTAATAGTTAGACTTAGCCTTAGACTTCTCTTTATTGAGCCTTTTGGGATGACTCCCGCGAGGAAATAGAAAATTCCAGCAGCAGTTTTAGCGAGAAAAAAAATAGATAAAAAAGACAGTATAAAGACAAAAAATAACAATAAGAAGAAGAAGAAGAACAATAAGAACATTCGTCAAATAAAGACAAAAAAGACCATACATTTTAAAGTTGACAACTAATTGTATAATTGATAAATATTTGCAGCTCTAATGGACATTTTCTGCATATGAAAATCAAACAGGTCCAAAAAAACAAAGTTTGAACGCTGTAAACCCTACACCACGCATCTACCTATAGAACGAGCTAAATATGCATCATCCTACTGAGACTTATGATCAAACCGGTGAAGAGTCCACTGAGTAAAAATGAACCCTGTTTTGAGGGGGCCGACTAAAATCCTTAGATCCTATAAAAGTCATTTAGTTAGTTTTGATGCCCACATTATATTTTGCATTCAATCGGCTAAGATGGTGCCAAAACAGCTTGGGTGCTGCGCCTAAAGTCTTCCGATGGCAGGGAACACTCTGGATTGTGTCAGTGAGTAAACTGGAGTCCTTTGAGGGCTCAGGTACAGTATGGGTGCATGAGAGTCTGAAAGGCCTGGATCATTAGCTGATCGAGGACTTGGACTTGTGTGTACCCGTAGCTGTGCATGAAGAGAATGTTTTTCTAAAGCCTGACTGTGGAATGCACTATTCAAACACTTCAGACCTACCCACACACTGTCCTACGTTCCCTTCACATGCCGATTGAAAACATCAGGGTGGCACCTCAGTAGTATAAAATGGTGTTTGCTTAACCCTCGTATGGTATTCGGGTCAATTTGACCCATTTCAAATTTTTAGAAGAAGAAAAATGGAACAAGTTACATTTTTTCTACCTGAATACGGCCTTACCTTATTTCCTGTGATAAACATGTATTCCTGACTCAATTCAGAACATTATTCTGGATATGACCACTTATGTTGTTCCCATAGTGGATTTTTAACATGAATTATAACTTATGACAAAAAACGAACCCCTCTTCCATGTTTAATTGTGTGCTAGTAGAGACTGATTGCATTCCCTAAACATATGTTATCTCATTGTTTGAAATTGAGATAAAGACAATATCTGTTAATAGATTATGAAGTAACATTTTATTTCTGAATTGTTTTTAAAACCCCAAATAAGTCACGGGTCAGTTTGACCCGAGGGACACGAGAGGGTCCCGAAGGTGAAGAAAAATACAAGGGTTAATTAAATGTCTTCCATTCAATACAGTATATGAAAACCTCACGCATGGCTGGGAGCCTTTATCTACCGCTATGTTAAAAATCCTGCATGGGCATTCATATTCATGCACCATAACGTGCCGGGTCAAAGACCGGCACAGTCACAGTCCTTAACGCTGCCGCAGAAGGCAGGATTGTGCTTGTGTTAGCCTTCTTTCAACTACTGAGGATCTGGAAGTGTTTTTCTATACGTGACTGAATACTTGGAGGTGAAAAAAAAATAAATAAAATGTATTAAGATTTTTTTTGTGACTGTTATTGCCACTCTTCATTCTAACCCCAACCGGTCGTCAGACACCGCCTACCAAGAGCCTGGGTCTCGGTCTGGGTCTGGGTCTGGGTCTGGGTTTGGGTCTGGGTCTGGGTCTGGGTCTGGGCCTGGGTCTGGGCCTGGGCCTGGGCCTGGGTCTGGGTCTGGGTCTGGGCCTGGGTCTGGGTCTGGGCCTGGGTCTGGGTCTGGGTCTAGGTCTGGGCCTGGGCCTGGGTCTGGGTCTGGGTCTGGGTCTGGGCCTGGGTCTGGGTCTGGGTATGGGTCTGGGCCTGGGTCTGGGCCTGGGTCTGGGTCTGGGTCTAGGTCTGGGCCTGGGCCTGGGTCTGGGTCTGGGTCTGGGCCTGGGTCTGGGTCTGGGTCTGGGCCTGGGCCTGGGTCTGGGTCTGGGTCTGGGTCTGTCCCAGGTTTCTGCCTAAAAGGAAGTTTTTCCTCGTAACTGTCACACTGTTGCTTGCTCTGGAGGAAACTACTAAAAAAAAAATTAAAATGCATTAAATGGAATCTCCGACAGGTTAATTGATTGATTGACAGGTTGGTAACTTTATCTTGACAACTTGAAACTCACATCTACAGTAAGTCAATAATCTATATTTTATCGTCCTGCCTTCACTTAACACCATTATGTTGACTGATATAATTATAATGCTGGATGTCCAACTCCTGCAATATGCAGCTTTCTTATCTTATTTATTTATTTATTTTAACAGTCACAACCTGAAGCTCTCCCCAGAATTTCTCTGGGAGGAAGCCAGACAGTAAGCCGTGTGTTTCCACCACATGGCTTACTCCCCAGGTTGAGGGCTTTTCTGCTTCTCACTGCAAATGTACAGTCTGTTTCACATACTGAGAGCTGGGTAATTCCCTCACACCCCGTCCTCTGCCCCACAGCCCTCTCAGCTCAGGGAGGTTGTGTCTCTGCTTGGTTGGCCATGACCTGGCTGCACTGCGGGTTTCTGCCTCCTCTCTCACTGTAAGAATAACAAACAGAGGTATTCATGGTTTGGTTGATATTAACCCCACAGCTCACACAGACAGACACTGTGACATTACTAATCTACCCTTATTCGCTTGGAGCTAAGGCCAGAACAAAACCAGGGCAGCAGAAATAGAGCCCTAGCCTGCTTAAACAAACAATTAACAATTAGCCTAGTCCTAACTCAGTCAAATGAACAGTCAAATGTCAAATGGGGTGTCTTATTCAATTGTATAGCATTTGAAAAAAAATTGGTTTTTGAAATAGTGTTGAGTAAAAGTTGACATATTCCAGTCTGTGATTATCATCAACATCCATTCCTTTAATTTTAGTCTCAATAATTCCTAATTTCTGCTTTTCTAACTCAAACATTAGGTATAATTTCCTATAAATGAGGTTTATTGACCATAAATTCCAAAAATAACTGTAAAACTAAAGTTAATAAGTTAGTGTTACGTAGAGTTGAACATTGAAAAAAGCGTCAAAAGTGTTGAAAAAAGGGACAAATGTAAGAAAAAGTTAAAAACATTAATAAAAGTGTTGATTTTCAATTTTCACGGGAAGACAACACAAGGGTTAAAGAAAGTCTGTTCGCCTCCACCGGAAAGCTAACGTTAGCTTAGCTAACAGCTAATTCGGCTAACCGCTAGCTGAGACAGCATGTAAAAGACCCTCAAAACTTAAAATAACTGTTTAAATATATAACATCTGTTACGTCAGTTCTTCTTTACTTGTGCTCATATAAAATACAATCACGCAGTACTTGTCTTTATTATAACTGTACACTAAGGTGACCAGATTTCTCAGATAAAATCCGGGGACATTTTCAGCTCAGAAGCGTAAATAACTCCAAAACACGTCATGTTTTTAATGTTTGTAAAACTTAAAACGGGGACACTGACCTAGAGCTGAGTATCAGATACAATATAAACTATTGAGGAAGTATTTTCCTTTGACATTGATGCAGTATGAAACGAGATCTCTGCAGTCGGCAGCAGAGAAACAAGCTACAATGGAAGTTAATGGGATAATTGTCCAGCTTGTATTTACGTTCATAAAGTGCTCGTTTTGCTGCTGACAGACTCAGATTAATATTCTAAGTGTCCGCGAAATTGTGTTCGCTAACCCACCAGACTCTAAATAATAAATAATAACTAAATAATCACTACTTTTAGTGTGTATAGAGCAGCATATCTCCACCAGACTCCATGTAAATAATCACTACTTTTAGAGTGTATAGAGCAGCATATCTCCACCAGACTCCATGTAAATAATCACTACTTTTAGTGTGTATAGAGCAGCATATCTCCACCAGACTCCATGTAAATAATCACTACTTTTAGAGTGTATAGAGCAGCATATCTCCACCAGACTCCATGTAAATAATCAGTGATTTTAGCGTGTATAGAGCAGCATATCTCCACCAGACTCCATGTAAATAATCACTACTTTAAGCGTGTATAGAGCAGCATATCTCCACCAGACTCCATGTAAATAATCACTACTTTTAGTGTGTATAGAGCAGCATATCTCCACCAGACTCCATGTAAATAATCACTACTTTTAGTGTGTATAGAGCAGCATATCTCCACCAGACTCCATGTAAATAATCACTACTTTTAGCATGTATAGAGCAGCATATCTCCACCAGACTCCATGTAAATAATCACTACTTTTAGCGTGTATAGAGCAGCATATCTCCACCAGACTCCATGTAAATAATCACTACTTTTAGCATGTATAGAGCAGCATATCTCCACCAGACTCCATGTAAATAATCACCACTTTTAGCATGTATAGAGCAGCATATCTCCACCACCTATTAGTACACCTATACAGTGATCCCATGTTACATTTACTTTAACCTCAAACCATTTAATGCAAGAGTTGTCCCATTAACAACCATGTTGCACCATACCTGTGCAGATATTACGGCTAGGCCGGCTGTAAAGGCCTCTGTTGATGGGAGCACATTATGATGCTGAGAAAACGTGGGGGGGAAATCAAAATAGCTTGTTCTAATAACAAAAACAAACAGGATTACATGAGGAAACGAATAACAATGTTTAATCTTTTAAACAAGCTGACACTTTAATTTATCCAAACAAAGAGGAATTATTAAATCAAATTTAGGAAGAGGGACGTTTCCTCCTCAGTTTACCTATAATTACCCAAAGACTGAGACACATTTACAGGCTTATTAACGAGGCCTATCAAGCATCGGCAACCTTATATTCCAAGAAACACATCCGCCGTCCAGCCCGGATCTGGTTGTCCTCTCCGGATGTCTTTACACTGCAGCGGAGCCAGATTTCAATATCATCCTCATCTGGGCTCTATTATATTGCTGCTATTTCCCTTCCGCAAGGCATGGGATTTCTATTTTGATATGCGTTTGGACTTAGAAATGTTGAGCTGTGTGTGTGTGTGTGTGTGTGTGTGTGTGTCTATGTGGCTTGTATTCAAGGTTAATAGTCCCCGTGCTCTCCCAACATGGAAGTCTGCAAGTCATTATCCAATCTGTGCAGCAGTTTAACTAACAACAAGACTCCTGCGTACAGAAACCGCACATGTGGCAGATACATATTTTAAAGTGCATATATTTCATATCGGTTGCACAGTTTCTCGTCACACATACTCTGCATTCCTTCTTCTTCTTCGTCTCAGTAAATGCCTTGTTATTCAACTACTCCATACTGTGTGTAGATGTGTTTAGTCTGCTGTATCCTGTATCACCAGGATGACTCACTGTCCACACGGGAGTCATTAAAGTGTCAACACATCTCAAAATCACCTTTTTCTTTTCGGAGCAAACTTGAATTCTGATGAAAACTGTTCAGCTGTGGATAACGGGGCGTTGTAAAGTAACTGATGCAATGAGTACGCTTTTTAAAACAATGCTAATGTCTTCCTTTTCCTCTATGAGATAGCCTTGTTATTGTTCCACGGCTTCCTTTGCACATTCCCAGGGTTTCACAGCACCAAAAACCATCAGCATACCAGCGACACAGCTGCACATGGCATGGATTTGGGATACAGTGTGGTCTCATTGCATCGCTCATAGACCCAAGATGAATCACGCAACCTTCTTTCCCCCTTTTAAACAAAACTAATGTGCTTTGTCCCGCTGAGTTTTGGGGATGCGGCCCATTGCAATTGGATTTAGCCAAATTAGACACAATTCCATCCACAACACACACACACACACACACACACCTTTTAACTGAATAACAGCAGTGTCCGGTATGGATTTGAACACTGCAACTGACATTTTGGTATCTTAATAACCCATGAGGCTTGGGCACTTACTGTAAGTGTACATGACACAGTAATAAAGACTCAATCAATCAAATATATAGTCCGCAATCCCAATAGTCAAACCTGTCTCAGAAGACTCAGCTATCCGTACCACACACCCACACCCTCTATGCTTAGACTCAAGATTCAGACGAGGAAAAACTTCACACACAAAGTTCTCATGAAAAATTGTGAGCAATACATCATTTTCAGCCCATAATCGTCTCATCCATGCAGATAAAGCTCTCCCACTGGCTTTAAAGTCTCATGTCCACCCTTAAAAGAAAGTTATTTCTACAATATATCTGCTATATGGTCTACAGGACAAGGGAGATTTGAAAGCTCATAGTGACTCATAGTCTGACCCCCCCTTCCACCACAGGCCCTCTATGAAAGGTTCCCTATTGACATGATGAATGGCTTCAGCTTCAGTGCAGCACACGGGGAAACCAAGTCCAGGCCAGGAGGTCATCGGCCCAAGCCGTAGTTTACACATGAACATAATCATCCATATACACACCCATCGTGGGTTAACACACTCAGAGGCTACTTAGCTGAGCAAACCTCCCCAAGAATCTATTCACATGTCTCCAACTAAATGGTGAAGATCCTGTGCCTGAGTATTTCTCTCTTTTTTAAAATGCTCTTAAAGTTTTTAAATACCACATTTACAATATCATAAATCATTTGCCTCTCCCAGTTTCTTCCGTGTACTTCGGACTACTTCAAAAGTCCTCTGATTGCCAAAAGTAGATGAAAAGAGCAGAGAGGTTTGTGTCTTAGTGTTATGTGCCTCTCAGAAAGAGACCATGCAAGGGTCACCGTCGTGTAATCATCATTTAACATGATTAGAAATTATGCTTGTGCTTATTTTTTTGTTTTTGTTTTATAAAACCAAAACACACACAACACAGATAATGCAAAACGTAGCTTTAGCCTGGTTCCACACTTCTGAATCACACAATCACCTTTCTAAGTGATTCAAATTGTACATTTATAATAAAAAGACACATGGCAATTCAGTCTGATGATCGTGCTAACTTTGCTTTAGCTAATCTTTGAAGGAAAATACTAACTCTTTGCTGCTAAGACTTCATTTATCCTGGCTTTTGGCCTCATCCCTCTCTCTCTCTCTCTCTCTCTCTCTCTCTCTTTCTCGCTCTCTCACTTACTCACTCTCTCTCTCTCAATTCAATCAAATTCAAAGGGGCTTTATAGGCATAAAAGCTTCAATAACAATGTTACCCAAGCTTCAACATACAATATGTCCAAATATTTGGGAAATCTCTCTCTTTCTCTCTCTCTCTCTCTCTCTCTCTCTCTCTCTCTCTCTCTCTGTAATGCAATATAAGTGTAAACATATTTAAAAAGTGCAATAAATCATTCTTCTACTCTGCAACAGGTCTTCATATTGTGCTGTTTGCACACAGTGTGCACAGCAGGAGTGGATGTGGTCTCTCCTTTCTCAGCAAAACACTTGTGGTTGGGATTAAGCTCCACACCCAGGACCCACCAACACACACACACACACACACACACACACACACGCACGCACACACACACACACACGCACACACACACACACGCACGCACACACGCACACACGCACGCACGCACACACACACACACACACGCACGCACGCACACACACACACACACACACACACACACACACACAAAACCAAGCACACATGCTCTGTGTTTTTACATGTGAACTCATGGTCTGGTGGAAAAAACAATAGTACACACTGAAACAGATGACACAACCCTGAAAAGAACAATGGAGAGATGGTGAGTAAGTGAGACAAAAAACGAGGGCGTTAAAAACCTCATCTGCCCCTCGATCAACCCTCAACTCACAAGTCGGTGTCTGACTCGTATCAACCTCTGCGCGCTGCCGTCAAAATGTTTTCAAGTTCCTGGTGAGCTCCACTAAACGATGACATGTGAGAATCATTAGGTTATTTCAGTCGGATGCAAGCGCTGCCCTTTTTATGTAAAACCTGGCTCTCTCTTTCAAGCGCTGCCAAGCTGAAACCTTTGTGGGTCGATGCGGTCAAGGAGTCTGCTTCTAATGCATGCTGGGAGTCCGCTGTTGACATATGTTCTATATCTGTAACTTACTTTTTACTGTGTGTGCTCAGCTTTGGTCATTTTCTTCCTTTTTCTATGGATGCAGTCAGTGTCTGAATTGGACCAAAAAAAGGGGCCAGTACCCCTAAGACTATTAATTAGTCTGGCATCGCCAGACCCTCCTCCACAGCGCTGCGGAGGAGGGTCTGGCTAGTCCACACAACAATCACAATCGTCTTGGGCGGCGCTGAGCTCCGAATGCAGCGGCGGGGGCTCTGCTCGGGAAGGAACTTGTTCTGGTGGAACATTCAAAAAAAGGCACATACAATATTAAATAAAGTTCACTGTTGACACAATACAGTAATGTGAGTTATTTAAATTAGCTGATACATGGTTACACCTCATTATCTCTTACCAGAGTATCTCCGTGTGTACTTTGCTGATCACAAATCCTCCCAATCGGTCCCAAAACCTCCCAGTTAGAGAGGAGACGCCATCAACATATTCTTGGTAAATCTTCACAATCATTCCCTGAAAGAACCGAGCCGGCCTGCCTTGGTGGAAAACTACCCGGTAAATCAGAGATCTTCAACCGGGGGTCCGTGACCCCTAGGGGACGCCAACTTGTCTTTAAAAGAATATATTTTTCTGAAAGTTTCTTTTCAAAAATGAAAAATGTCTAAAAATATACATTGATATGACTCTAACATATTAGGTTATAAAGATAAATTGGCCTATTGTGAAAAAAACGACATATGGGATAAGCTTACTATCGGTAAGGTAGCCACTCTGGTAGCCATAAAGTTAGGCTTAATGATTCATTGTATGTTGATGGTTTAAACATGATGTATAAATAAGATCCATTCACTTTCATCCATTTGGCCCAGTTTAATATGCAACTCAATTGTTTACAATATATGCAGTAGGGGGTCCCTACTCGGTCTGTCTCTCTTTGAGCTAAGGGGTCCCTGGCCTAAAAAACGTGGAAACCCCCGGCTGTAAATGAACATTTGTCTATAACGACTACCGGTACCCTAACTCATCAGTTGCATGACATGATCGCTGCATGTTTCTTGAATATATAGTTCAAAGGTCAGGGGACAATGTGTTTATGAATGCAGACCTGTAAGCTCTTTCCTCTACAAGTGGCCTGGCCTATGTATGTAACACTATTATCCACAGGTTTTCTTTGTTTCTTTCAAGTACTCCTTATCTTTCTCTATCTTTTAGTACCCTGAGATGACCGCTTATATTGTTGTCTTGTCTGTTAACTGGGAAGAAAAATCTCTATAACTAAAGCCTTCAAAACTAGACGTCGTTAGATACGTCTGTGTACACTCACGTGTCGTGTAAAGGTGCATGTGTGCAACGCGTGACAGGTTCTCTTCTCACTGACTTGTTAGCGGGCTATGAAACAGTAGAACAGTTCAAAGATCAAGGGCCAGGGTCAAAGGTCAAAGGTCATGGTGTTTATGAATACAGCCCCAGAATGGACATGCTGCGTCAACATAAATTCATGAGGGTCAGGATGTCACTGCGGAGTGAGAGACCGCGGCTCGGGTTTCCACCAGGGTGCTCCGTAGCAGCGGTGGTGCACAACACATGCCCAAATGTATCTCCGCATTGCCACGCCAGACGACAGATGCATTCTGGGATAGGACAAAAAACAACTCTGGGTTGTTTATATTTCTTTAAACCAATCACAATCGTCTTGGGAGCTGCAGCTGGTGCGGTATTACATTCTGTTTATCGCACCGTTTGTGACGAAAAGGGAGCTGAGCCAGAAGGCAAAGCTCTCAATCTACCGGTCAGTTCTGGTTCCTACCCTCACCGATGGTCCTGAAGGCTGGGTCAGGACCCAAAGAACCAGATCCAGGGTACAGGAGGCCAAAATGGGTTTCCTCAGGAGGGGGGCTGGTGTCCCTTAGAGATAGGGTGAGAAGCTCAGTCATCCGAGAGGAGCTCGGAGTAGAGCCGCTGCTCCTTCACGTCGAAAGGAGCCAGTTGAGGTGGTTCAGGATCTGGTAAGGATGCCTCCTGGGGGGGTCCCTAGGGAGGTGTTCCAGGCACGTCCAGCTGGGAGGAGGCCTCGGGGAAGACCCAGGACTAGGTGGAAGGATTATATCTCCAACCTGGCCTGGGAACGCCTCGGGATCCCCCAGTCGGAGCTGGTTGATGTGGCTCGGGAAAGGGAGGTTTGGGGTCCCCTGCTGGAGCTGCTGCCCCCAAGACCTGATACCGGATAAGCGGATGAAGATGGATGGATGGATGGACAATCGTCTTGGGCGGCACTAAGCTCCGGACGCAGCGGCGGGGGCTCTGCTAAATAGTCTCGGGAAGGAATTTCCCAGTGGGGAAATTACAATTTCATACTAATATTTGCAACCTGAGAAATAAAACACAACATACAATATTAAATGAAGTTAACTGTTCTCATACTACAGTAACGCGAGCTATTTAAATTACATGGTTAAACCTCATTAGCTCTTCAGCGATCCCACCGGTCGGTCCCAAAACCTCCCAGTTAGAGAGGAGATGCCGTAAACATATTCTTTGTAAATCTTTACAATCATTCCCTGAAAGAACCTGGTTGCACCATCCCGATGTTCTTCCAAACTTGCCGTTTCGAGTGTGTAGCGTTCTAGCTCGCAAATGACTTACTTCTCAAAGCGAAGGGATTATGAGAACAGTAACACCGACAGTGCCAGATGTCAGGCTTTGTCCTGGAGATGCACGTCCATTGATCCAGACTAAGCCTGAAGTGATGGTTGACATCTTGAAGTGAGACCTCCAAAATACATTTCGTGTTTGAAACTATGTCAAAGTAATGCCAAATATACATTTTGGGGCAAATCAGAGTGGGGTGAAACTCCAAGGTGTGGCCACATCCTCTGAACCAGGACTGGTCTGAAGATTAGAGATGAAGCAGCCATTCATCCACACACCACTAACTGCTTTATGGGACATATTAGGATTATCAGGACCTTTTGAGCACACATTGCGCTCACCAAGGAAGCCTTTGAACAGAAGATGTGAGACGCAGATGGGCTGTGTGGGATGTCAGACTTTCTGTGGTGATTTCAACAGAAGAAGGGTGGAGCATGTTCTTTCTAAAACAAAGTTTCCTGATGTTTGCCTTAAGACTCAGTCCTGAGCTGTGCCAGGTTCCATACAACATACAAATACAATTCAGTTTACACAATTGTATGCATTACTCTCTATAATTTAGCACATTAAAGTACAGTAAAGTTAAAGCACATAAATAGTTAACATAACATGCTAATGGACATTAATCAACCGGTAGTTTTAAAATGTAATAATATATGTAATATTTAACAATGACACCAACTGTTCTTTGCAAGAGTTCATACTTTGTTGTTTGTTTTCCAAGTTCTTCTCGGAGTTGTCTTACACCACCTGCAGTTTTTGGTTTTTTTCAGCTGTAAGTTCCTCTGCCAATTTGCCATTTTTGCGCTTTGTGGGACAATAGTGACCATCAAATATAGTCTCCAATTAAAACAATCCATATATGTTTCTGTTGTCAGGTTAATGACAAACAGACATGTTATGGCGAATGCATCTGCTTCCCTCATGCTTGATGTTATGTGTTGTCTACTTGTATATGACTGTGGACCGTTTGAATGTAATAAAGGTCTGTAATAAAGAGCATTATGGAAGTAAAACACATAGTTGAGCTGGCAGTCCTGGGAGTGATTTGCACTGCGGCTCATTCACAGGGGAGTGAAAGGACGATTGCAGGGATTTTGCATACGGAGCATGTAATTACAGAGTGAATTATAGAGACTTCTGAAGACTTTAGAACAGGACAGTGCTCTGTGTAATGCTCACAACACAATAAAGTATCATAAAGACCTATATAGGCGACTAACTATCTATACTTGTTTTTCTAGCCGCCGAGAGGCTGAGTAGGGGAACAACTAACTTGCCAGACGCGCTTGTGGATAAGCATCACAGATCCAAAGACTGCGTTTTGTAGATTCATTTGTATGAGAAACGAACAAGGTTCTGCATCCATGATGGTGTCCGAAAGTCATGATAAATGGCATTAAACAGCGTCAACATAAGTACGAATTTCACCGTCACCCCCTCTCTAATTCACAAAAGAAGTCCTGCTCTACGCCCTGCAGCTACAGTACAACTATTATTTCTAGTCATACTTCTATTATCTTTATTTTTACTATAATAATAACAACCCTACCCCTTTGTATATTATAGAGTGTGGTCTATACCTACTCTATCTGTAAAGTGTCCTAAGATAACTCCTGTTATGATTTGACACTATAAATAAAATTGATGTCCAAGTCCATCTTGGGAAGTTCAGCCCAGCAGAGCAGGAGCAACACGCCTGTGTCTTCTTGCTGACTTCAATCCAAATATGCTGAAATCACATGAGCGATCTGCCTCTGTCCTGCAGCTGTTTTTATCTGCTGACATCGGCAGGAGCTGGAGGCCCTTTCGCTGCCCTAATCATGCAAGAAATATCTATTCCATGTTGGTTTCAGTGGGGAACGTGCATGTGACTCTGATATAAACCCAGTCATGGTTGCTCGTGTTGAAGTTGAAGTTAGAGCTGCAAAGATGAATCCATCAATCACTTTGATGTCAACTATTAAATTAATCGGCAACTGTTTTGATAATCGATTAAACAGTTTGAGTAATTTTATATGAAAACAGTATGAGCTTCTTAATGTGAAAATGTTCTAGTTTCTTCTCTCCTCTGGGACAGTAAACTCTATATATTTGAGTTGTGGACAAAACAAGACATTTGAGGACATCTTGGCCTTTGGATACCGTGTTTCTGACACTTTATTTTACTATTTTTGGACATTTTATAGACCACAGCTAATCCATTAATCTAGAAAATAATCGACAGAACATGACAAAGAAAATAATAGTTAGTTACAAACCTAGTTGGATGTTTCAAGGCAAACATTTTTTTCAATGTAATGTTTTTAGATTGAGGCAGTTGAACTGGAAGTGGATGAAGCTGGTTGACAGCTGAGAGCATTTGGGGAGACTTTAAATTGTGTCAGCATCACTTTAACATGTATTCATTCCAGATGTCAAATCCAGTGTTACATCTCACCACTGACAAATATCACTGGCAGCGCCAAGAGAATATGAAGATAAATCAAGTCATTGCCCTTGTAACATTAAACCTTGACCCTCCCCCACCAACTGTGGCAAATATTTTCAACCCCACCTTTATCAAAAGAGAGTTTTTTAGAGAGGCTATTATTCATGTGCAGTGATAAATAAAATGTAGGTTAACACTGAATTCTTGTGTTAATTGTTATATGTGTATCGTTAGTCTTTTGTAAAAAAACAAACCAGGGTTCAATGTTAAGTTGTTGTTTTTTTATTCTACTTGCCCGAAGTCAATGTTTTAGAAAAAAAGTTTTCAAAAAAAGTGTCGGAAAAAAAACGTAAAAATAATACGTCAAAAAATGTCTAACTTCCACAAAAACATCAGAAAAGCGTAGAAAAAACATTAGAAAAATGTCAAAAGCATAAAAAATAACGTCTAAAATAAAGCGTCAAAGCATCAAAAGTGTAAATAAAAGCGTCTGGGACCAACTCAATTTGTGATTTGCCAGCAGCGCATTCAAATCAAACCATTCAACAAGAGTTCTCCGACAGGTGCAAAAGAAAATAATGGCATTTATGATACGATGATGCCCGACCGGGCAGGTGAGTTGTTATAGTTCCTTGCCTGATGTGGCGTGTTACTTCCCCCGGGCCATCGTGCAACCCCTGCTGTTGAACCATGCAAACATATGGAGGGTTGGTGTATGTAACACTTGTGCTTAATATATGTGGTACCCCTAAAATTGCATGTGGGCCCAGCCTGGCACCTCCATTTGAAATGGTCTCAAAATGCCACCGATTACTTCCACCGTAATGCTCGTGAGAACTCTGGATTCCCAGGGTAACTTATATTACATTATATGTTTTATTCAGGTGCAAAATGTACTTTAAACTAGCAGCTATACAGCATGCAGAGGCAATAGTTTTGCCTTGCAGCGAGAGTGGATGTGGCTCAGACCTAGTGGTTTACTTTTCTTTACTTAGGCTTTAATTACAAGCCACACTGGGGAAGTTTCTTAGAGGAAATGGAAATAGTCTGATTTGGACTAAAAGAGCCATCATGCAAAAGAGCAAAACCAGTCATTGCAATTGTGCTATTTTGGCCTGAAACATGCATAGACAACATAAATTTTAGCTTTTCCCCTATAAACAGTAAAGGAAGAGTAAATGGATGGTCACACTGTAAGTTAAAATAGACACCAGCACTGTATTTCCCTCTAAATCATCTGTTTCATCACGTAGATAAAAAATGTGCTCTTGGAGAACACCCTGTTGGACAGGGATGGATGGGATATGTGGGCGTTTTTCTATTGGCTTTAAAGGGAAACTCGACACTAGTCTGATTATGGTCATTTCTCTTCCCGGTAGTCTGTCCAGCAAGGGGAGCAAATTACTTTCCTTACACATTTGTGAAATGTGATTTTAGTAAGCTACTTCATATGTTGTCCTTCAGTGAAAACTAAAACCATCCCAGCGCAGGGACACACACTGTACAGCTTTCTTTTTCTTTTTTCTTCTAATGAAATGGGTGTTGCAGACTGAGCTGCCAACCGGCAGTCCGGGCAGGTCCTGCCTTCGCGCCGCCAAGAGTCCGGAGGCTGAGGTTTGGAGTGGACATTTCTGGGAAATCCTCCAAAGCTCAGTTTGCCAAGAAGAAACCTGCAAAGAAGCACAGCACATCCGCGTGTTCCTGCGCAGACTCAGCGCAGTTTGCACATTTCTTGCATTTTCGCTCGGAGGTTTTCTCCTTCCTGAGCACAGATGATCGTCTCAGTTTGTTGGACATAAACAACGCTCGAGGATTAATTGGATACATTAACGTATGAGGGTATTAAGGTAAGCCTGCGTGTGTTTGGAGATGTGACGTGGTTCCGAACTTTTCGCCATTAATTTCCCCCCTAAGGGCTAAAGAAGAATTATCACAAAGTTGTTGGCATGTTTGTATAACAGAGGATCTAAAGCCTGCTCCTGAGCTCATGGGATCATACCTGGAAAGGGAAGTGTTTCTGACATGAAGTTCTGGATATAACTTTTACGCACTATAACTCTTATTCGCCTTGTCTGTCAGATCCAGAGCAGACAGTGAAGTGGATTACCTCATGCTCTGACATCACTGGCAGACTGTTATGTGCCCACCCTGTCTTCATCAGGAATTAATTGATTAATTACCAAGCCTCAAATGCACTAAAAGACGCCCGGATCACGGCTCCGCCACCTGGATCTTTATCTCCCCCCTCAGTGAGCATATACTTTATCTAAGATCTCGCCACAATGCGCAGGGCTTTTGTTCTCAGTTTAGCTCTGGTTTACCTTCTCACCTGGACATGCGAAGCCGAGAAACAGACTCACCTTAAGCGGGTGCAGGCACACAGACTCTCCAGACGCGTGCAGCTGGTCGCAACGGATAAGGAGCGCCTCGTCGGCCGAGTGCGCCCCGGGTTTGGTTCGGCAATCTCGGTGCACAGTTCCAGGAAGAAGGAAGATGTGCAGGCGGACGAGGGCGCTCCAGATTCCGCCAGGACAGGGACTGTGACGGGAAAGAGAGCAGGAGATGTAGTGCCAAGGAGAGGGTCGGGCATGCTGCAAGACGAGGCCGCCCAAGGAGCGAGAAGCAGGGTCACCCGGATGCCCAACAGCGCCGGGTCACCGAATCTGCTGGCCAGTTTTGCAGGGAAGAACCGCGTCCTGGTGATATCGGCGCCACACGATTCAGACGGCTACTACCGACTGATGATGTCTCTTCTGAAGTCAGATGTGTACTGCGAGCTGGCCGAGCGACACGTTCAGCAGATTGTCATGTTCCACCAGGAGGGAGAAATGGGGGGCAAGGTGAGGAGGATCACCGGCGAGGGGAAGGTGATGGAGGAGCCGCTGGACACAGCACTCATCCCCAGACTCATGAGCTTCCTCAAACTGGAGAAAGGTGAGGGACGCATGCATCCTGAAGGAGGTTTCATTTCATTTCATGTTTAATTTGACTAGGGGCAGATACTAAACGACATAGACATGTGTGCAACAAACCTCGGATGTTCAGCATCACAGCATTTATAGCATTACCACATATAAATAAGCCTACATAGACCTACAAGGAACATCCATCTGTAACACCCCCAACGCCCAGGTGATGGCATTTGATTTTGTTGTAATGGTCTCATGTTTCCTTTTCTCCAAAGCAACTATGAGTTAAGTGTAGACCTGCAAGATCGACAGAAAAAAACCATCGCCAACATGATCGATTAATCGATAAAGTAGTTTTTTTTTTAGGTTTTCATGAAGGCTAACGAATGATTAGTTACCCTTTTGAAAGGGTAGTTACCCTTTTTCAGAAGGGTAACAAATGATTGGTTAGTTAGTTACTCTTTTAAAAACAGTAACTAATCATTAACTACCTTTTTTTGTGTACCTTATTGTAACGTGTTTAAATGGAGTCTGGTGGGTTAGGGTTAGAGACCTCAGAGGGGTTCTGGTCTAACAGAAAGGTCCCAAAGAGGTTTTAAAGGTCTATCTCTGGAGAGATCCTTTCATAATGTTGTCAGACACTTAGAATATTAATCTGAGCAGAGACAAAACGAGGACTTTAGTGAAGGTAAATACAAGCTGGACAACTGTCCTGTTAACTTCCACTGCAGCTCGTTTCTCCGCTGCCGACCCAAAGGTTCCCATCACTCACTTAGACACAAAATCAGGTGGAAAAACTGGAAGTTGCCCTTTAAAGCTACACTTAGTTTATAGTTGATAACGTTATGTGTCTGCTGGGCTTGAAGCACATTGTATTTATTTTAACAAGCGTCTCCCATCCTTTCTCCAGCCACTAACATCAGCTGTTACTCCCTGATCCCTATTGGAACGCAACACAAACAATTCATCGATTAGTCGATTGACAGAAAAATCATCAGCGACTCTTCTGATAATCGATTAATCATAGTCGTAAAAGTAATTTTCAAATATGGAGGTTTTCCTGCGTTTTGGTTTTGAAATTAAAGACATCACTTTGGACTTTGGACTAAGAATCAGGGATGGACATTTTTCACTATTTTCTGACATTTTATAGGCTAAACAATTAATCCAGCAAATAATCTATCGATAATGAAACAGATCATTAGTTGCAGGCCTGTAGCTAAATGACGGTGCTTGTGTTTCTAGAAATACCTGACACTGTTTGCATCCACATGTGATCCGCGGTGTGTTTTTCCTGCAGGTAAGTTTGGGATGGTGCTGTTGAAGAAGACCCTGCAGGTGGAGGAGAGGTACCCGTACCCTGTGAGGATGGAGGCCATGTACGAGGTGATCGATCAGTCGCCCATGAGGAAGCTGGAGAAGCTTCGGCAGAAAGGCTTCGTCCAGAAGTGTCGAGCGGCCGGCGTGGAGGGACAAGTGGAGGAGGGCACGCTCACAGGTGATAAGGATGGACCTGTTACCGGCCCTGGACGATAACAGGTCCTGATAACTAGGGTTGGGTACTGAAACCCGGTTCCACTATGGAACGGATTAGATTGCAAATTTCCGGTTCCTCATTTATAGGTTCTTCTTAATGTCTCGACTGAAATATTTTCCCTCTGTCGCTCCAAAACGGACGTAAAGATATCAAACTTCCTCTGTAGTCTGCCATGTAGGCTGCTTTTAAAATGACATGTGTCCCCTCTGGGCTCTGGTTACTATAGCAACTCAACATGTATGTTGTTGTTACTTGTTAACCCTCTGTGACCTAAGGCCATTTTTACAGTTCATTGTCCGTCTGGATTTATTTTATAATAACTTGTAAAACATCAACCCTGGTGTCTCCAGTCAGGATATGAACATCATTTTTTTCGGACAAACTGGGTTATTAGAATATTTGGGTTGCAGTAAGGTCACTTGCATGTTAAAAATGGTTGTAGGACCTTAAAGACAAATAAATAAATAAAACGGAACATGAATCTTCCAGATATGTATTGATATCACAGACAGAGCTGTAAAACCTCTAAAACACTTCTCATATGTCTTGGGAGTCACACTGGGAAGAAATAATCATTATAACTTATACAGATGACAGAATACAGACATTTTTTCAAAGAAAGTGCAGACGCTTTTGCTCTCATGACATTTACTTATGCCAATAATCAACATAATAATGTCATATTTATTGATATTACACCCACAGCAATGCTACACAAGCATTTGTGTGTCTAAAACAGTTCTTCTATATGCAAAAATAAACATAATAAACATTATAACTCATATAAAGCACATACATTTCTTCAAAAAAGGCCCAAAATATATAATATATAATGCAAATATATGCCAAATCTCAAACCAATGAGGCCATTTCCTCTATAAAACGGTAGATATCTATCTTGTACACTACAGCATCTTTGACTGCATACTAGAAACGTTGACAGGAAGTGTTGGGAGTGTTGGCATCTTTCAGCCTCCATACTCTTTGGCTGATGTCTCCCATGTATGGGGACGCTGGGGCCTGTACTTCCATATATGGGCATACTGGGGCTGGGGCCTGTACTTCCATATATGGGCATACTGGGGCCTGTACTTCCATATATGGGCATACTGGGGCCTGTACTTCCGTAAACAGAAAGCAGACACGGAGACGCGAGCTAGCGGCAGAATTGAGCCAAAACGCGATGAATTATGGACATAAAGTGATCAATCTTGGATGTAACGGTCTGGATTTAAAGCCCAACGACCCCGCAAGAGGCTGGAAGTTCCAGGCTCAATAGAAAATCACCTGTAGAGGCTAGAAGGACACGGAAGAGACCTCCGGGACCGCTAACTCGTTACCTTTCAGGTGAGTCGCTGTGTTGTATGGTTAATAATAAATAAGTTATTAAATTATGAATCAGAGGTGCTTTTTAGGCTCGTGGGCGAGCCTCTCGGTCTCACATTAATATTGTAGCTGTTAATTATTGTTGAATGATTGTAGTTGTGTGTTAGGTGACTTAGGTTTACTTATTATATATTTAAATACTTTAAAACGTTAATATATTGTTACATTTCAATCATTTTCAATTAAAAATTTTTATTTTATTTGCCTGATAACCGATAAAGTTAATGAATTAAGAAGTCCACTTTGGCCCGGCTACAGCTCCGTGTCTGTCCCTCTGCTCCGGTTTCCCTCTCAGCAATAATTGTCCTTTTCCCTCAAATTTAAAAATATTTATTTATAAAAATAAAATAAAAAATTCAGTTTTGAATGAATTCCATAAATAGGTCTTTTGTCGTCACTGTTACCTAACATAGGTACACAGCCTATGAAGTATTATTATGTGTTATGTTTTCTAACTATATCCCCCCTTGTCATTTTGGGTGCTACGAACGTGTATAAGAAGTGCCAAAAACTAACAATGGAAATAAAAATAAAACATATACAGTCCAACCAATAATCACTTTATATATTTACAGTTTGGCATATCTAAACAAAATCAACAATTACTTGTCATACCCCTTAAGCCCTTAGCTAATTTTAGCAATGAATTGCAGTTAAACGAAGAAACCGCAATTATATAAAAATAAATTAACAATTATGTTATAATTGTTACTACATCTACTACATAGACAAAAATCTATAACACACTAAAAGACGGGAAAGAACAGGTGGTCCGTGAATCCTAGGGGGTCCTCAGAGTCAATGCAGGGGGGCCTCCAAATTATTGTAAAGTCCTTAAATGAATCCAACATATGATTAGCATATATGAATCCCCACTGATGACCTATAGGTAAGCTAGTCACAAAGGTAGCCCCCACAGATGCATATAACATCATGCCAACCATTCGTTTTGGCTATTTGAATAGCTTAGTATTCAATAATAAAAAGGTCTGTTTAAAGGCTTTAGGCCGCCCTACACCTTATTGTAGGCCCAATGTCAAATGCAACTTCATTTTAACTATATATGTATTAAGGGGTCCCTGACCCGTCCCTCTTTCAGTTAAGGGGTCGTTGGATTAAAAACCGTTGAAGGTCCCTGATTTGCCTTTCTGTGTGTGTGGACCAGTAGATACAGCAGTAGAAAGAAAACCATGGAAGAAGATCCCAAGAAAGCCCACAACAACAACAACAACAACAGCAACAACAACCACGGCTGCCACAACCACCACAACAACCACACGGCCAACCACGACTACTACAAACCGCCCCCCCACCACAACTACAACCAGAGCAACAACAACCACCAAACCCACCACCACCAGAAGAACCACCACCAAACGAACCACCACCACCACCACCACCACCCAGGCACCAACCAGAGCCCACACCCCGGCCCTGTGGCTCCCAGCCCCCAGAACCACGGCCAACCCTTCCTACTACAACCGCAGAGAGAGGGAGCGGGTCGCGGCTAAAACCACCCCGGCTGGAAATAACCGCACCGACAAGGACACAAAAGATCCACACAGCCGCAAGCTGGCCCCTGCCACACATAAACCCTCCAAGATCAAACCCGCCAAGAGGAAGAACGGGGGAGAGAAGGTGAGGTGAAAGGGGTTGGGTTCATTTTGTACATACTTTACGTTACTGAACTTATGGGAAAAATCCATATTTAAACTATTTTATGCCTAGTAGTAGTAGTTTATTTGGGCTAAGTCTCGCTTTGCCAGACCAGGAAGGTCTGGCTAGTCCACACAGCATTCCTGCATGGGAGACAAACTTGCTCTGGTATATCGGCATTTCTTTAAACCAATCACAATTGTCTTCGGCGGTGCTAAGCTCCGGACGGAGCCACGGTGCCGCTGAAAAATAGCCTCTGGAAGGAACTTGTTTTGGTGGAACGTGTGTACGTAGGAATCAAACTTTTCTTTCTCTGTTCAGCATTGATTTGTTGAACATTTTGTGAATGGGTATGGTTTCTTCTCTGATATTTATGTCTATTTGGCACATGTCAATTAGCGTATTATTTGCTTATTAATAGATTTTAGATGGCCTTGGAGTTGAAGTGCTAAGCCTGATGGATGTGTGGCTTTAAACTGGGAATGCCGACTACCACACGGACTACTGTTGCTTCACTCTGTGTGTACAAGGAGATTAGTTTTGCAATGAAAGAAGAACTGCAAAGATTCATTGATTGTCAACTATGAAAATAATTAACCTATTTAACTATTTTGATAATCCATTAATCGGTTTGGATCATTTAAAAAACAAAAGAAGAAAAAAACCCTCTGATGCCAGCTTGTTAAATGTGAATATGTTCTAGTGTCTTCTCTCCTTTGTGACAGTAAACCGACTGAATATGTTTTGAGTTGTGGACAAAAGAAGTTTGAGGACGTCATCTCGGACTTTGGGAAACACGACACCAAACAACTAATCGATTAATTGAGAAAATAATTGTTAGTTGCAGATTTGTGGGAAACTTGAAACTTGATATTCTTGGGAACTGGGGTATAGGCTAAATCATTGTCCTGCTTTTTTTCTTTAAATCAATGTGTGCAATCACGGAAGGCTTGTGTCATGTCGTCATTACTTAGAATTCCTCATGGGGAGACAGAAACTACGCACTACAGCTTTAACATAGACTTATTCTAGACAGTTACCCTTAGTAGTCCATTAACAACATATATGTTCATCTGTGCAGGTGTTAACCAATGAGTACGAGGACAAGTACGAACCAGGCAGGCCGACAGTCAGTCATCCTGAGGAGACAGAAACCTTCACCGACATCAGTCCCACCAAGAAGGTCAAGGGAAAGCTCGATAGCACGACAAGAAGAAAAAGAACGACAAGGCTGCCAAGAAGGCAGACAGGAAAGGAGGAAAGGGAGGGAAGAAAAATGGAAAGAAGCTGTCTAAGTACCCCGAGAAAGAGGACTACCCGAAGCCCGCTAAGAAGCCAACGCCCCCTCCGAAGGGATCTTTGGCCTCCTTCTTGGACTACTTTGAGGAGAGGAGGCGGCTGCTGGTGAGAGCATGCTAGACTATCTGTCCAATCTGAGGACTGTGGTTACCTGGTCCTCAGGTCTCTGCAGGGTAAATCCAGACAGCTAGCTAGACTATCTGTCCAATCTGAGGACTATGGTTACCTGGTCCTCAGATCTCTGCAGGGTAAATCCAGACAGCTAGCTAGACTATCTGTCCAATCTGAGGACTATGGTTACCTGGTCCTCAGGTCTCTGCAGGGTAAATCCAGACAGCTAGCTAGACTATCTGTCCAATCTGAGGACTATGGTTACCTGGTCCTCAGATCTCTGCAGGGTAAATCCAGACAGCTAGCTAGACTATCTGTCCAATCTGAGGACTATGGTTACCTGGTCCTCAGATCTCTGCAGGGTAAATCCAGACAGCTAGCTAGACTATCTGTCCAATCTGAGGACTATGGTTACCTGGTCCTCAGATCTCTGCAGGGTAAATCCAGACAGCTAGCTAGACTATCTGTCCAATCTGAGGACTATGGTTACCTGGTCCTCAGGTCTCTGCAGGGTAAATCCAGACTGCTAGCTAGACTATCTGTCCAATCTGAGGACTATGGTTACCTGGTCCTCAGATCTCTCTCAGATCTTTGGCGTGAAGTGTCAGGTTGAATTTTAGGGGACTCACCGAGGTTGCAGGCCTGGCTGAGGAGGCGGCTGCTGGTGAGAGCATGACATACCTCACACTTTATCAAGATGCTCACCGCCTCTCTCCTCTGGCAAAGCTCATGTTTCTCTCTTCAGCCAGATGGAAATGTCCGTGGTTAGACACAGTAGCATCACTAACCTGCACTGTTCCACTAGCACTGTCGTTTTCACTAAGGGCCACTCGAGAAGAAGAGAATCAAATAAAGGGCCAGACATTTAACGTCTATTGACATGTTGTTGGTTCATTGAAAAAGTCAAATATCTTTGACTTTTTTTACAGCATGACAGTTTTTGTAGCTATTTCTTGTCATTTTTGTTGGTGTTTTTTCCGACTTTTTGGGGGCCTTTTCAGACATTTTTGTCACTTTTTCCGATATTTGACGCTTTTTTGTCGACATGAAGCCCTACAAAAGTCAGGGGGAAAAAATCCTTAACCATCATAGAATTTAGCAAATGAAGCAAAACAACAACCTGTTTCACAGCCTGAATATGAAAACTCTCTCTGCTTCTGTGGGAATTTTCTGAGTCTCAAAGTCGGCAAATCTGCCATATTCTGCTTTGAATGTCACGTATAGCCGGATGGCTCGGTTGGTGGAGGTTTACTCCTCGATGCAGCGGGCCAGGGTTCAACTCTGACCTGCGGGTTCCCCCCTCTCTCTCCCCTTTCATGTCTTCAGCTGTCCTGTCAAAATAAAAGCCGAAAATGCCCCCAAAAATAATCTTAAATTTTTTTAAAAAAACAACTAAAACCACTTTCCAGGTTTTTTTTGGTTTGGCACACAACATGGCGGGCCAAAATCTATTGCAAACCTAAACTGATATATGTGTCGGATGTACAGTAAATCTGCAAGGGCTGCTTTTCGAGTGGGAGAATTATAAAATTGTATTTTATGGGTAAAAAGATTGCAAAAAAATTAATATTTCAAGTGTTATATTTTTATGTATTATGGACAGGCATAAAGTATGTGGAGCAGCTATCTGACACACAGCTGCATGCTAACAGACTAAGTGTCTCTGTTTTGGAGCCAGTGTAGATTCTTATCACAGCAGTGGTTGGGAAAATATGCCCCATCCTCCCCCTGCAGGTCAATGTAAACATCACGTCTGCCAGCACTGTGTGTGTGTGTGTGTGTGCGTGTGTGTGTGTGTGTGTGTGTGTGTTTGCGTATATGCCACTCTAACCTCCCTCCCTTCCTCCAGCTGATTACGTCCCCCAGCGAGGAGAGCACTATGTATGTCCAGCAGCGGGACGAGTACCTGGAGTCTGTGTGTGAAATGGCCATCAGGAAGGTCTCCATCATCACCATCTTTGGCTCTCTGACCAACTCCACCATGAAAATTGACCACTACCAGCTGGGTAAGTGTCATGCAGGGCTAGCGCGCAGTGTTGCATCTCTCATCAGGGTATGGGAAGGCTCAAAAGTCATTCGTTTATAGCTCATACACAGGGGTGTCGGACTGGGGGTGGAAATGGGAATGCTGGGCAATACTAATATAAATCAATACTGTGATATGAGAGTAGATATCGTTTTAGATTTTGGATATCGTAAGATGACATAAGAGTTGTCTTTTCCTTTATTTAAAAGCTGCATTACTGTAAAGTGATGTCATTTTCTTTAATTTGCCTTAACCCACTTAGTCATTATATTTACATTACTGACGATTATTTATCACAACTCTCATAGTGTAAATATTTTGTGAAAGCAACAATTGTCAACCCCACAATATCGCTGCAATATCACTATTTGGTAAAAAATATTGTGGTATTTAATTTAGTCCATATTGCCGAGCCCTAGAAATGGGACTGAGTACCCGGGGCCCTCATGTGTGAAGGTTTCTACAGGGCCCAGAATCTGGTGCTACCTGCTCAGACAGATCAGTAGATGATTGGCAGTTCTCTCAGACACCGGTGTTAACTCCATCCGACACTTTCCATCTGTTCGGGCAAACGCATCCTCCACTGGGCTGTCAGTGGTCCTTGCATCTACCCAGAATAACTGTTATTGAGAATGTGAAGTATCGGTGAATGTTTTCCACTCTGAACCCTACAGTGAAGAGAGCTATGGCTTGATGTTGCGAGCACTGTGCCGTACTTAAAAGGTTTGGATATTTTGAAGTGGGGTTGTAGATGGCGGTCGGCATGCCCCCAGTTTGGAGAAGCAGGCAGGGTACTGAAGGCTGTATTTATCGCTCTATGCTCTCTTGTGTTAAAATGTTTGTTCAGTCACACAATAACACAAACAAACTAACCGATGGAGGCAGCGGTAGAGCAGCAACTCCCGTGTTCTACGTGGTAAAATGACTGTTTTTGCCAAAGGAGTCTGGTTGCAACCAGCCATGCTGGGACTCGGTTAACCGGCCAGCGGGTCAGCATGAGTGTGTATGTGTCAGTGTGTTTGAGCATGTACTGTATACAAACACATGGATCCTTCAGTGTTGCCCCTCCCTCAGTTTAGGGTGACCTCATATTGTTTTAGCATGGCTGGCAGGCCGACAGCATGTCTTGTATGCGAGTTAGATTTTATTGTGTACAGTCTGAGTCTGCTGTCTCCAGCATGTGCTGCAGTTGTCCTGATTGGATTGCTCATACACATCACATGGCACAGAGTACGGGAACCAACTAACCACCACAAAAACACGCTATTCTGTGTGTGTGTGTGTGTGTTTATGTGTTGTGCACACATGCATGGAGGGAGTGGGGATAAAAGGCAGCTACAGTAGAGGTCTTAATCATCCAACCAATGGCAGAGCTCTTTGTGGAGTTTGTCCCTGATTCACTCTGTTTTTATTCTGCAGCGTCTACTTCAGACCGATTCTTCAAAAGGAACATTGTTTTGAAGTTTTAGCAATAGAAAACCTATTTTTCACAGCTGCACACTCACATTGTGTTCATGTTATTATGGTTTATTTGATGGGAATCATCACAATTGTACTTCATTTCACGGTAAGCCCGTCTGACAGTTATGTCACATTCTCAGAGACATTTTGTCACAGTTGTAAAGAGCTTTCATTTGTCAGACGGGGTTATTGACTAGTCTCATGAACAAAACATTTGTCAGTTTTACGTTTTTGGCTTTGGAGCAAAATATCAAAGCATAAGTTGAGATGTCACAAGTTATTAACACTTAGTTCATTTCAATTCAATTCAATTCAATTTTATTTATAGTATCAATTCATAACAAGCATTATCTCGAGACACTTTACAGATAGAGTAGGTCTAGACCACACTCCAGAATTCACAAGGACCCAACAGTTTCCTCCAGAGCAAGCAACAGTGCGACAGTGGCGAGGAAAAACTTCCTTTTAGGCAGAAACCTCGGTCAGACCCAGGCTCTTGGTAGGCGGTGTCTGACGACCGGTTGGGGTTACAATGAAGAGTGGCAATAACAGTCCCAAATAAATAGTAGTTTGTAGTAGTTCTTTGTAGTAGTTCATGGCATAGCAGGGCACTGTGCGGTGTTACAAGGCACAGCAGGACGTAGCAGGATGTAGCAGGACGTAGCTGGGCACCGCAGGGCATAGCAGGACGTAGCAGGGCATTGCAGGACGTGTAGCGGGACCATGGCGACAGCTGCAACCACGATCTTGGGGCCTCCCTGATCTGAGGAAACACGCTGGGGGAAAAAGAACATAAGGACTCCGGGGAATGACTCCCCAGAGCTAGGTTAGTAACTAGGTTAGTAACTAGGTTAGTAACAAGCATTTCTGGGACATGGATGCACATAAATTGAAAGATAGAGGAGAGAAGAACTTGGTGTGTCAAAGTAAGTAAGTCCCCCAGAAGTCTAAAACTATAGCAGCATAACTAAGAGAGACAGGTTAAAGAGAGGAGCCTATCCAGGCCAAAACTCTCCCCAACCAGGTCAACCAGATGGGAAGGGAGAGAGAGAAAGAGAGAGACAGAGAGAGAGACAGAGAGAGAGAGAGAGACATCATCCCCCTGTCTACATCCATCCCTCTGTCTAGAGGAGGTGGATGAGAGAGAGAGATCCATCCCCCTGTCCAGAGGAGGTGGACGAGTGAGAGAGAGAGAGACAACAGTTATCTCTTTGCCTATAGCAGCGTAACTAACTATAAGCTTTGTCAATGAGGAAAGTCTTAAGTCTACTCTTAAATGTGGAGACGGTGTCTGCCTCCCGAACCCAGACTGGAACCTGGTTCCACAGGAGAGGAGCCTGATAGCTGAACGCTCTGGCTCCCGTTCTACTTTTAGAGACTCTAGGAACCTCAAGTAATCCTGCATTCTGGGAGCGTAGTGCTCTTGTAGGGCAGTAAGGTACTATGAGCTCTTTAAGATAAGATGGTGCCTGACCATGAAGAGCTTTGTAGGTGAGAAGAAGGATTTTAAACTCTATTCTGGATTTTACAGGAAGCCAATGCAGAGAAGCTAAAACAGGAGAGATGTGATCTCTTTTCTTGGTTCCTGTCAGAACACGTGCTGCAGCATTCTGGATCAGCTGAAGAGTCTTTATGGACTTTTTTGAGCAGCCTGATAATAAAGAATTGCAGTAATCCAGCCTAGAAGTAACAAATGCATGGACTAGTTTTTCTGCATCATTTTTAGACAGAATATTCCTGATTTTTGCAATATTACGTAGGTGAAAAAAGGCGATCCTTGAAATTTGATTTATGTGAGAATTAAAGGACATGTCCTGATCAAAGATAACTCCAAGATTCCTCACAGTGGTGCTGGAGGCCAGGGTGATGCCATCCAGAGTAACTATCTCTTTGGATAATGCGTCACGGAGGTGCTAGGGCCCCAGAGCAATAACTTCAGTTTTATCTGAGTTTAACATTAGAAAATTACAGCTCATCCAGGTTTTAATATCCTGAAGGCACATTTGAAGTTTAGCTAACTGATTAGTTTCATCCGGTTTGATTGATAGATATAATTGAGTATCATCTGCATAACAATGAAAGTTTATGGAGTGCTTCCTGATAATATTGCCTAAAGGAAGCATATATAGAGTGAACAGGATTGGACCGAGCACAGATCCTTGTGGGACTCCATAACTAACTTTGGCGTGCACGGAGGATTCATCGTTAACATGAACAAACTGAGATCGATCTGATAAATAAGACTTAAACCAGCTCAGAGCAGTCCCTTTAATGCCGATGAAATGTTCCAATCTCTGTAATAAGATATGATGGTCAATGGTATCAAATGCAGCACTAAGATCTAATAACACCAGTACAGAGATAAGTCCTTTGTCTGATGCAATCAGGAGGTCATTAGTAATTTTCACAAGTGCCGTTTCTGTGCTATGATTAACTCTAAATCCTGACTGAAAATCCTCAAATAAGCTATTTCTATACAGGAAGTCACACAGCTGTTTGGCGACTGCTTTCTCAAGAATCTTAGAAAGAAATGGAAGATTGGATATAGGTCTATAGTTGGCTAAAACATCTGGATCAAGGTTGGGCTTTTTCAGAAGGGGTTTAATTACAGCTACTTTAAAATGCTGTGGTACATAGCCTGTTAATAAAGACAGGTTGGTTATATCTAGTAGAGAAGTGTTGACTAAGGGTAAAACCTCTTTAAGTAGCCTAGTCGGGATGGGGTCTAAGAGGCAGGTTGATGGTTTAGATGAAGAAATAAATGAGTTAAATTGATAAAGATCAAGTGAAGCAAAGCAGTCTAAACATACATCTGGTTTTACAACTGTTTCTATGGTTCCTGAGCTTAGAGATAAGTCCGTGCCATTTAAAGGCAGGTCTTTAATTTTGCTTCTAATAGTTATAATTTTATCATTGAAGAATCTCATGATGTCGTTACTACTAAGAGCTATGGGAATACTTGGCTCAGTAGAGCTGTGACCTTCCGTCAGCCTGGCTACAGTACTGAAAAGAAACCTGGGGTTGTTCCTATTTTCCTCTATTAATGACGAGTAGTACGCTGCTCTGGCATTACGGAGGGCCTTCCTATACGATCTAAGACTATCTTGCCAAATTAAACGAGAATTTTCTAGTTTGGTAGAACGCCAAATTTTCTCAAGTTTCCGCGATATTTGCTTTAATTTGCAAGTTTCAGTGTTATACCATGGAGCTAACCGTCTTTGTTTTATTATCTTCTTTTTTAGAGGGGCAACAGAGTCGAGTGTCATTCTCAGCGAGCCTGCTGCACTATCAACAAAATGATCGATTTGGGAGGGACTGAAATTAGCATAGGAGTCCTCCGTTACTTTGTGACTTGGTAATGAATTAAAAGCTAATGGAATCACATCCTTAAATTTAGCTACAGCGCTATCAGATAGACATCTTGTAAAGCAGGTTTTGCCTAATGGCGTGTAGTTCAGCAGTATAAACTCAAAAGTTATCAAACAGTGGTCAGATAAAAAGGGATTCTGTGGGAACACTATTAAATGTTCAATTTCAACACCATATACCAGAACAAGATCGAGGGTGTGGTTAAAACGGTGAGTCGGTTTATGAACACTTTGAGAGAAGCCAATAGAATCTAATAGAGAGATAAACGCAGTACTAAGGCGGTCATTCTCATCGTCCACATGAATATTAAAATCCCCTACAATAAGAACTTTGTCCGATTTTAGCACTAAAGTTGACAAAAATTCTGCAAATTCAGATAAGAATTCAGAGTATGGACCAGGTGCTCGGTACACTATAACAAATAGAACTGGTTCAGAGTCTGGACCAGGTGCTCGGTACACTATAACAAATAGAACTGGTTCAGAGTCTGGACCAGGTGCTCGGTACACTATAACAAATAGAACTGGTTCAGAGTCTGGACCAGGTGCTCGGTAGACTATAACAAATAGAACTGGTTGCAGTGATTTCCAACTTGGGTGTGAAAGACTAAGAACAAGACTTTCAAATGAGTTATAATTTAGTTTAGGTTTAGAGCTGATTATTAGACTAGAGTCAAAGATAGCTGCAACTCCACCTCCTCGGCCTGTGCCTCGAGGAATGTGAGTATTAATATGACTGGGGGGGGGGGGGTGGATTCATTTAGACTAACATATTCTCCATCACCCAGCCAGGTTTCAGTAAGACAAAATAAATCAATATTAGAATCTGATATTAATTCATTTACTAATACACCTTTTGAAGAGAGAGATCTGATGTTTAAGAGTCCACATTTAATTCTCCTATTCTTTTGCACTATTGCACTTGTGGTTTTAATTTCTATGAGGTTTTCATGCACAGCTCCTCTTCTGTTTACCTTTGATTTAAATAACTTCAATGGTCGGGGGGCAGACACCGTCACTATGGGGTTTTGACTAGGTAACCCCTGGAATGGAGGAGCAGAGAAGTGTGTAAGACTAGGACTCTGCCTCCTGGTCCCCACTCTGGATTGTCAGGGATTAGGTCCACTAATAAACTCGTCAAGATTTCTCGAAATGAGAGCTGCTCCATCCCAAGTGGGATGAATGCCGTCCCTCCGAATCAGACCAGGTCTTCCCCAGAAAGACTGCCAGTGATCCACAAAGCCCACATCATTATCTGGACACCACCTCGACAGCCAGCGGCGAAATGATGACATGCGGCTATACATGTCATCGCTTGTTAGATTTGGCAGGGGTCCAGAGAAAACTACGGTGTCCGACATTGACTTTGCGTATGTACACACCGATTCAACATTAATCTTGGTGACCTCCGTTTGGCGTAACCGGGAGTCATTAACGCCAACGTGAATAACAATCTTACTGTATTTACGTTTATCCTTAGCCAGCAGTTTCAAATAAGACTCAACGTCGCCTGCTCTAGCCCCCGGGATGCATTCAACTATGGCTGCTGGCTTCGCTAACTTCACGTTTCTCAAAATGGAGCTGCCGATAACCAGAGTTGGTTTCTCAGCGGGTGTGTCGCTGAGTGGGGAAAATCTGTTAGAAACGCTAACAGGCTGCTGGTGGTCCGTGGCCTTTGAAAGCTTACGACTACTTTTGCCACGAACAGTCACCCAGGAACCTTTTCCTGGCTGCTCAGGAGCTGCCGGGGGACGGCTACCAGAGGCTAACTCAGGCTCAGGCCGGCCCGCACCGGCTACCGGGGGGTGGCTAGCTACAGTAGCTAACGGCTGATCTATCATGGTGCGGATCTGGACTTCTAACTCACTAAGCCTCGCCTCCACGTCCATAAATAAACTACACTTGTTACACATACCATTGTCGCTAAAGGATGCAGAGGAGTAACTAAACATCTCACACACCGAGCAAGAGAAAGTAGGAGAGGGAGACAACATGGCTAACTGCTAAGCTAAAGTTGCTAGCATCTAAGCTAAAGTACGGTAGGGTTAGCTACCAAGCGTTGAAAAACAACTGTTATTTAACGAAAGTCGCTTAGAAATGAAAATATCTGTGAGTGCTTAGGCAGAACTACTATAAGAATAACTGTTTAGTGGACAGTTAGCCGCTGTAATAGCAAATCTAACAAACAGAACTGGTATTTAGTGAGCAGCAACACACAAGCACTGGAAACGGAAATGAGTCAGGTACGCTTACCGTAATCACCGTCAATGAGGTTCACACCTAGCCCTGGCAAGACACAGACACTACTTCACTACCACATTTTTCATTTAAATTAACAGTACCATCTCTTTTTCCTCTCCAGAAAATGACAAGCCTATGAAGGGTCTTCGTCAGGAGGACCTGGTGAATCAGGACCTGATTACAGAGCTGAGGAAAGAGTTTAGCATGACCCATGAGGACTTCTACATGATTCTCACCGACACCGACATGAGAGTCAAGGTAAGGATTCGCTCTCTATAGCTGTGTCCCAAAGTCAGGGGCTGGACGTCCTTCTAGACATAATATGTTGAGGCAGAGATGGGGACTCGAGTTTAAGACTCGGACTGGAGTCTTTTTCGACCGGATGTGACGGGACTATGGTTACCTGGTCCTCAGATCTCTGCAGGGTAAATCCAGACAGCTAGCTAGACTATCTGTCCAATCTGAGGACTATGGTTACCTGGTCCTCAGATCTCTGCAGGGTAAATCCAGACAGCTAGCTAGACTATCTGCCCAATCTGAGGACTATGGTTACCTGGTCCTCAGGTCTCTGCAGGGCAAATCCAGACAGCTAGCTAGACTATCTGTCCAATCTGAGGACTATGGTTACCTGGTCCTCAGGTCTCTGCAGGGTAAATCCAGACAGCTAGCTAGACTATCTGCCCAATCTGAGGACTATGGTTACCTGGTCCTCAGGTCTCTGCAGGGTAAATCCAGACAGCTAGCTAGACTATCTGTCCAATCTGAGTTTTCTGTTGACGACTAAAACTTCCTTTGAACGTACTAGAGCCCGACAGATATATATCGGTAGGCCATGACATGGTTGACCGTCCGTTTTGTTGTTGTTTTTTTAAATATTCATTCATCCGAATCGTTTATAATAATAATATAATTTATAATATTATAATATAATAGGACGGGAATAACATTCGGCTTATTAGACGTAAATAAAATAAAGATTGTTCAGTCCAGCATCTTGAGTCTGAGTCAAGTCTGAAGTCACTGTGTGTGACTGTCAAAATTAGGGACATCCGGTGGGACATCCGGCGGGACATCCGGCGGGACATCCGGCGGGACATCCGGCAAAACCTCCAGTAGCATTAGAGCAATCCCAGAAAAGGTTAAAAGCTGCTGATATAGAATATAAAAATGCAGACCGTTAATGGTTTGAAGAAGCTGTTAAAACTCACTTTGTCCTGTAACGTGTCCCCCTGTGTGGTTCCTTTCATTAATATCATGACTTTGTTTTTGCGTGTTTTAATATTTTTATTTCCTGTTTTTAACTTTCTATTTTCATTCAATGTTGCGCTGTACAGCACATCGTGACCCTGGTTTTGAAAGGCGCTTTATAAATTAAGTTTACTTACATACTTTTAACAAGCTGAACAGTATTTATTTATACTTTCCCTCAAAGGATAAAAAACAGTTTTCCAGCTTTATTTCTGTGTGTGTGTGTGTGTGTGTGTGTGTGTGAGTGTGCATGCGTGTGTGTGTGTGTGTGCATATGTGTGCGTGTGTGTGTGTGTGCATGTGTGTGGGAGCGTGTGTGTGTGCATGTGTGTGGGAGCGTGTGTGTGTGTGTGTGGGAGCGTGTGTGTGTGTGGGAGCGTGTGAGTGTGTGTGCATGTGTACATGTGTGGGAGTGTGTGTGGGAGTGTGTGTGGTAGCATATGTGCAGGTGTGTGTGTGCGTGTGTGTGGGACTGTGTGTGTGTGCGTGTGTGTGTGTGTGTGTTTGTGCAGGTGGGAGTGTGTGTGGGAGTGTGTGTGAGTGTGTGTGCGTGTGTGTGTGTGTGTTTGTGCAGGTGGGAGTGTGTGTGGGAGTGTGTGTGAGTGTGTGTGTGTATGTGTGTGTGTGTGTGTGTGTTAGGTAACTCACCAGGCTGTTTTTGGACAGATTCATCAAAGAGGCCAGTGTTCAGCTCCCTGCTGACAGAGGCAGAGAGGGGAGGTCTGGAGGATGTGGGTGTGGGGACGAGAGACAGCGTGAGCGAGCGGAGGGAGGTGTGAAAGAGTTAGACGTAAAGCAGATTCAGGACATCCCGAGGTGGTAAAACTCAGGAGCAGCACACGTCATTTCACATACGTGAAGAACGCTGGGGAGACTGATGGCTTACACGGGACCATGTAATAAACTGTCAGTAGCAGTTAGTACAGTTTAACCAGCATGTGAACTCTCAGGAGGTCCTGGTCCCTCTACTACGCTTCCCTTTAAAGGTAAACAAAGATATCGCAGGCGCCATAAACACAAATGAAAATCCTAGTTCAGCTGTCTCTCTCTCTCTCTCTCTCTCTCTCTCTCTCACTCTCACTCACACTCTCACTCTCACTCTCACTCTCTCTCTCTCTCTCTCTCTCTAGGAAGTATCAGATGCTAAAGCCTAGTTCGGCCCCTCTCTCTCACTCTCTCTCTCTCTCTCTCTCTCTCTCTAGGAAGTATCAGATGCTAAAGCCTAGTTCGGCCTCTCTCTCTCTCTCTCTCTCTAGGAAGTATCAGATGCTAAAGCCTAGTTCGGCCTCTCTCTCTCTCTCTCACACTCACTCTCTCTCTCTCTCTCTCTCTCTCACACACTCTCTCTCTGTCTCTCTCTCTCTCTCTCTCTGGGAAGTATCAAATACTAAATCCTAGTTCAGCTGTCTCTCTCTCTCACACTCTCTCTCTCTCTGTCTCTCTCTCTCTCTCTCTCACACTCACTCTCTCTCTCTCTCTCACACTCTCTCTCTCTCTCTCTCACACTCACTCTCTCTCTCTTTCTCACACTCTCTCTCTCTCTCTCACGCTCTCTCTCTCTCTCTCACACACACTCACTCTCTCTCTCTCTCTCTCTCTGGGAAGTATCAAATACTAAAGCCTAGTTCAGCTGTCTCTCTCTCTCTGTCTCTGTCTCTCTCTCTCTCTCTCTCTCTCTCTCTCTCTCTCTCTGGGAAGTATCAGATGCTAAAGCCTAGGTCAGCCTCTCTCTCTTTATGGAAGCATGCTAAAGTGTGGGTCAGGCCCACTGACCTCCAAAGGGGACCGTCCTTAAAACAGAACCAGTCCCTGACTCTACCCTCCCTGACTCTTCAGAGACCAGCAGAATTATACATGAACAGGTTCGGTTATTAGAGACTGGATGAAGAATCTCATCCCCGGACCCGTGACCTATGAATGTGTTGACGTTGTCTAGGCTTTCCCTTTGTCTCATCATACCACAACGTGGGTGTTTCTGGAAATCCCACCACACCAAGGAAGGTCTGAGTGTTTGTGTGTGTGTGTGTGTGTGTGTGTGTGAGTGTGTGAGTGTGTGTGTGTGTGTGTGTGTGTGTGTGTGAGTGTGTGTGTGTGTGGCTGTGCTAGATATGCACGCTGAGATTGGCTAGCATTTTGTAAATGAAATGTGATGCTGTGTTGTGTTTATGCCTCACTACGCTGCTTCCCAGAAGTTATTCTAAAGCATGTTAGTGGAAAAGGCCAGACCACATCTACCAACATCTACCAACATCTACCAACATCTGCCAACATCTACCAACATCTACCAACATCTACCAACATCTACCACATCTACCAACATCTACCAACATCTACCAACATCTACCAACATGTACCAACATCTACCAACATGTTCCAACATCTACCAAAACGTCACTTCATCACTTTGTTGGAAACAGTTTCAACATTGTTTTCTTTAAGGAATGGGATTCTGTACTCATGTCCTCTGTCAATTTCCTTTTTTTTAACATAGATAAAACATTAGTTTTATTTATCCTGTGGCTTTGCCACATTTTTGAATCGGCCTTTTGGTAAACTGGTTCTTGTTGATGATCTTTTGTCAGCAAGCCTATGAGGTTCCCATCGCCATGAAGGCCGTTTTCAACTACATCGACACCTTCTCTTCCCGCATCCGAGAGATGGAGCAGCAGAAGAGAGACGGGGTTGTCTGTAAGAAAGAAGACAAGCCCAGATCGTTGGAGAACTTCCTCTCCAGGTAAAGATGTTTCTGAAGGTTTTAAATACCCTCCATGTCCAAGAGAATGAGCCCAGCCAACATTAAACCATTGGGTATTAATATGCCTGCTCTTAGACCTGGCTTTCTGTTTGGGAGCATTGTCATGTTTTCCACATAGTTGGAAGCACACTATTGTCTAAAATATCCTAAAATATCACAGATGTAGCATTATGTTTTAGCTTAATTACAACTTGCACAAACCATGGAAAAAGCCTCTGAAGTATACAAAAGTATGGCTGTAAAGTATTTCTTTTAGCATGCATAAAAACAGCTACTATCCACATAGTCTCTATCTCCACACCGCTGTGGAGTAAGGTCTGTTGATTCCACACAATGCTCGTTGCCAAGTACAAATCTCTACTTTCATTAACTGTGGGGCGTCTTATTTAATTTTATAGCATTTGGAAAAATAAAGTGAAGTGTTTTTGAAATAGTATATTAGTAAAAGTTGACATATTTCAGTCTAATTATCCATCAACATAGATTCCTTTAATTTTAGTCTCAATAATTCCTAATTTCTGCTTTTCTAACTCAAACATTAGGTATAATTTCCTATAAATGAGGTTTATTGACCATAAATTCCAAAATAACTGTAAACTAAAGTTAATAAGTTAGTGTTACATAGTGTTGAAAAAATTAAAAAAGTGACAAACATTGAAAAGAAGTGTTGAAAAAAGGACAGAAACGGAAAAAAAGTAAAAAAAACATCGCTCAAAAGTGTCAAAAAAAGTGTTTATTTTTAGGGAACTGATTTTGGTGGAACATTTGCACCCTGCGAAAAGGAAAGCACCACATACGGTATTAAATGAAGTTCACTGTTGACACAATACAGTAATGTGAGCTATTTAAATCAGCTGATACATGGTTACACCTCATTATCTCTTCCCAGTGTATCTCCCTGTGTTCTTCATCCACAGCGATCCCCCCAATCTGTCCCAAAACCTCCCAGTTAGAAAGGAAATGCCATTCTGCGATCAAATTGGCATGGCGAATTTATTAATTTGACATTTAAAGGTGTTTTCATTAATTTTCACACTGAATTGCACAGAATTCAAGCAAACATTTGCGAACAAAGTTTTTCTAGACAAAATGATTTTACACAAGTTGTTATAGTTATACGTGCCAGCTGATAGCGACATATCGAGCTATAATAAGAAAACGACACTATCAACACATCGCTATGACAATGCAGATGCAACTTGTCTTTTATTGCCCCTCCGGCACCGAATTTTACTGTTTCCATAAGACATTTTTCATTCAATATCACTTAATTCAGATAAAAACGTGTGGATGGAAACGGAGCTAGTGGCTCTGCAAAATAGTCTCAGGAAAGAAACATTTTCACTCTGCAAAGAAAACACCACATACAATATTATATGGAGTTAACTGTTCATATAAAACAGTAATGTGAGCTATTTAAATCAGCTGATACATGGTTACACCTCATTATCTCTTACCAGAGTATCTCCTTGTGTACTTTGTCCACAGCGATCCCCCCAATCTGTCCCAAAACCTCCCAGTTAGAGAGGAGACACCCTCAACATATTCTTTGTAAATCTTTACAATCATTCCCTGAAAGAACCAAGCAGGCCTGCCTTGTTGCACCATCCACATTTCCTTTAAAAACTTGACATTTTCAGTGTGTTAGCTTTCTAACTGTAGTTGTTGTTGTTTCCCGTAGCGAAGGGATTTGGACCTGTCGCGTTCACACAGCTCCACGTTCATACCTGGAATCTGCCCGGTAACACCCCAGTCTGACCTGCTGAGCAGCTCCACTGGAGCAGTTTGGGGTTCAGTGCCTTGCGCAAGGGCACCTCAGTGGTGGTGATGAGGGAGGGACAAGCGCTGCTCATTCACTTTCCCCACCCAGATTTTATCCTGAAGGTCTGGGGATCGAACCGGTTCCCTAACTTCTAGGCCACCACTACCCCTAAAATGAAACAAATGACATATCCAGCTACAAAAAAACTCTAAAAGTCGGGAGTTAGTGCAGAATTTAAAGAGTGGTTGCTATGGAGACGATACACAGTCTCATCTCGTCTCACTGGCGTGAACTGGAGAACTACAGACCGGCTCGCTTTAACTCGTCTTGTTGAAATCTTTCGTCTGAATTGGGTTTTAAATGGGAATTTCAAAATAAATATACAAATGTCCTTAGACCTCAGAGGGTTAATAATGACTCAGATATGTGTTCTGCTGAGGAGTTGGCAGTCAGAATTATTGGGTGGTCCCACCAGGCTCTTCCCAGTCCCATCAAACAGCTGTTGCTTTGCTCAATAATCAGCTGCACCACAGTTTACAGTCTTTATAAGCAGCATCTGGCAGTGTGCGTGTGTTCCACGGATATTATAAGTAGCATAAAAAATACCTCAAGGCTGAGTCATATTTTCCTGAGATTTCTAAACCGAGCAGGCTGTCTTTTGTTACCATGGAGACCTGAATTTTAGCTTCAGATCACAGTGCTGAGATGTGGCAGGATTTTAACCATAATTGGGGGTTGTCACCCTCTGGCAGTAATAATATGGGAGTATGTTGGTGAACAAGCACACATTCTGTATCTTACCACATAGCTTCCAGTGCTGGACCAAAAGTGCCACTTAAGTTCGGGACTGAAATTTTCTGTGATTGCAGGTTCCGCTGGAGACGTCGCCTGTTCATCATCTCCGCCCCTAATGACGAAGAGTGGGCCTATCAGCAGCAGCTCTATGGCCTGAACAGCCAGGCCTGCAACCTCGGTGAGTCCCCTAAAATTCCAACCCTTCACGCCAAAGATCTGAAAGAGATCTGAGGACCAGGTAACCATAGTCCTCAGATTGGACAGATAGTCTAGCTAGCTGTCTGGATTTACCCTGCAGAGATCTGAGGACCAGGTAACCATAGTCCTCAGATTGGACAGATAGTCTAGCTAGCTGTCTGGATTTACCCTGCAGAGATCTGAGGACCAGGTAACCATAGTCCTCAGATTGGACAGATAGTCTAGCTAGCTGTCTGGATTTACCCTGCAGAGATCTGAGGACCACCGAAACCATAGCACAGTCCGCCTGCATGTATTAGCATGCAAACCGCTAATTCTGGTGCTCTCTCTTGGCTTGAATCCATTGCTGTTTCTTTCTGTTATTCATATTTGATCACCTGTCCACCACAGTGTTGGCCTGACGAGGCGTGTTTGCCTGTAGCGACGCTTCTCCGTGGGATCTGCTCGTCAGCAGACCTGTGAGGACTTTCCCCTCCCTCATGTGTTTAGATGTATTTTAGATTAGGACAATGCACATTAATCAACATTTCTGTGAGCGTGCCAGTGTTAGCCAGATGGCTAATATTCAACTGTAGACCTAATTACCCAGCATGCATGGCTTTATGGTGTGAGGAAACCAGAGCACCCACAGGGGAAACCCGCGTGAACATGCAACAAACATGCAAACTCCACACAGAAAGGCCCTGTCTGAACTGGGGATCGAACCCCGAGTGCCAACCTGCTGTGAGGCAGAAGTGCTAACCACTTAGCCCCCGTGCTACCCCCTTTTGTTGGTCTTGGCTGGGGGGGCACCAAGGGCTTCTCCCTCCCTCCCCCGCTGCCCCAGACAAAGGCCTGTCCTGCTGACTGGGCTGGTGGCCTGAGAGGTTTGATCCTGGTATTCAGCACTTGGCTCGCTCACCAAGTCTGCGTTCTCCTGTGTTTAATGTGGGCTTTCTCGCTTCAGAGGAAACTGCTTTTTTGGCAGGAGTCTCTGGACCCCCACGCTCCCCTCCCTCTACCTAAAAACAGAACGGGTCCAATAACAAGCAACGGCGGTGAAATCCGCTGGCGTAAGCTGGAGGACTGGTGGATACCTTTACAGTTGGTCACCAAATTACAGAACCCAATGTTCCTGTTTACAGGGGTGATAGGATGGTTCTATAGAGTACTTCATGCTGGTCCTTAATGTCTCTTATAGGGTATGTGACACTGTTATTGCTGCTGTTATATTGGTCCTGATGCTACCCTGTTATATTGGTCCTGATGCTACCCTGTTATATTGGTCCTGATGCTACCCTGCTGCTGTTATATTGGCCCTGATGCTACCCTGTTATATTGGTCCTGATGCTACCCTGCTGCTGTTATATTGGCCCTGATGCTACCCTGTTATATCTGGTCCTGATGCTACCCTGCTGCTGTTATATTGGCCCTGATGCTACCCTGTTATATTGGCCCTGATGCTACCCTGTTATATTGGCCCTGATGCTACCCTGTTATATTGGTCCTGATGCTACCCTGTTATATTGGTCCTGATGCTACCCTGCTGATGCTACCCTGTTATATTGGTCCTGATGCTACCCTGTTATATTGGTCCTGATGCTACCCTGCTGCTGTTATATTGGCCCTGATGCTACCCTGTTATATTGGCCCTGATGCTACCCTGTTATATTGGCCCTGATGCTACCCTGTTATATTGGTCCTGATGCTACCCTGTTATATTGGTCCTGATGCTACCCTGTTATATTGGCCCTGATGCTACCCTGTTATATTGGTCCTGATGCTACCCTGTTATATTGGCCCTGATGCTAGCCTGCTGCTGTTATATTGGTCCTGATGCTACCCTGCTGCTGTTATATTGGTCCTGATGCTACCCTGTTATATTGGTCCTGATGCTACCCTGTTATATTGGCCCTGATGCTAGCCTGCTGCTGTTATATTGGTCCTGATGCTACCCTGCTGCTGTTATATTGGCCCTGATGCTACCCTGTTATATTGGTCCTGATGCTACCCTGTTATATTGGCCCTGATGCTACCCTGTTATATTGGTCCTGATGCTACCCTGCTGCTGTTATATTGGTCCTGATGCTACCCTGTTATATTGGTCCTGATGCTACCCTGTTATATTGGCCCTGATGCTAGCCTGCTGCTGTTATATTGGTCCTGATGCTACCCTGTTGTATTGGCCCTGATGCTACCCTGTTATATTGGTCCTGATGCTACCCTGTTATATTGGTCCTGATGCTACCCTGTTATATTGGCCCTGATGCTACCCTGTTATATTGGTCCTGATGCTACCCTGTTATATTGGTCCTGATGCTACCCTGTTATATTGGCCCTGATGCTACCCTGTTATATTGGCCCTGAGGCTACCCTGTTATATTGGTCCTGATGCTACCCTGTTATATTGGTCCTGATGCTACCCTGTTATATTGGTCCTGATGCTACCCTGTTATATTGGTCCTGATGCTACCCTGTTGCTGTTATATTGGTCCTGATGCTACCCTGTTATATTGGCCCTGATGCTACCCTGTTATATTGGCCCTGATGCTACCCTGTTGCTGTTATATTGGTCCTGATGCTACCCTGTTATATTGGCCCTGATGCTACCCTGTTACATTGGTCCTGATGCTACCCCGTTACATTGGTCCTGATGCTACCCTGTTATATTGGTCCTGATGCTACCCTGTTATATTGGTCCTGATGCTACCCTGTTATATTGGTCCTGATGCTACCCTGTTATATTGGTCCTGATGCTACCCTGTTACATTGGCCCTGATGCTACCCTGTTACATTGGTCCTGATGCTACCCCGTTACATTGGTCCTGATGCTACCCTGTTATATTGGTCCTGATGCTACCCTGTTATATTGGCCCTGATGCTACCCAGTTATATTGGTCCTGATGCTACCCTGTTATATTGGCCCTGATGCTACCCTGTTACATTGGTCCTGATGCTACCCCGTTACATTGGTCCTGATGCTACCCTGTTATATTGGTCCTGATGCTACCCTGTTATATTGGTCCTGATGCTACCCTGTTATATTGGTCCTGATGCTACCCTGTTATATTGGTCCTGATGCTACCCTGTTATATTGGTCCTGATGCTACCCTGTTATATTGGCCCTGATGCTACCCTGTTATATTGGTCCTGATGCTACCCTGTTATATTGGTCCTGATGCTACCCTGTTATATTGGCCCTGATGCTACCCTGTTATATTGGCCCTGATGCTACCCTGTTATATTGGTCCTGATGCTACCCTGTTATATTGGCCCTGATGCTACCCTGTTGCTGTTATATTGGTCCTGATGCTACCCTGTTATATTGGTCCTGATGCTACCCTGTTATATTGGCCCTGATGCTACCCTGTTGCTGTTATATTGGTCCTGATGCTACCCTGTTATATTGGTCCTGATGCTACCCTGTTATATTGGTCCTGATGCTACCCTGTTATATTGGCCCTGATGCTACCCTGTTGCTGTTATATTGGCCCTGATGCTACCCTGTTATATTGGCCCTGATGCTACCCTGTTGCTGTTATATTGGTCCTGATGCTACCCTGTTGTATTGGCCCTGATGCTACCCTGTTATATTGGTCCTGATGCTACCCTGTTATATTGGCCCTGATGCTACCCTGTTATATTGGCCCTGATGCTACCCTGTTGCTGTTATATTGGCCCTGATGCTACCCTGTTGCTGTTATATTGGCCCTGATGCTACCCTGTTGCTGTTATATTGGTCCTGATGCTACCCTGTTATATTGGTCCTGATGCTACCCTGTTATATTGGTCCTGATGCTACCCTTGATGCTACCCTGTTATATTGGTCCTGATGCTACCCTGTTATATTGGTCCTGATGCTACCCTGTTATATTGGTCCTGATGCTACCCTGTTATATTGGTCCTGATGCTACCCTGTTATATTGGCCCTGATGCTACCCTGTTGCTGTTATATTGGTCCTGATGCTACCCTGTTATATTGGTCCTGATGCTACCCTGTTGCTGTTGTATTGGCCCTGATGCTACCCTGTTATATTGGTCCTGATGCTACCCTGTTATATTGGCCCTGATGCTACCCTGTTATATTGGCCCTGATGCTACCCTGTTGCTGTTATATTGGTCCTGATGCTACCCTGTTATATTGGCCCTGATGCTACCCTGTTGCTGTTATATTGGCCCTGATGCTACCCTGTTATATTGGTCCTGATGCTACCCTGTTATATTGGCCCTGATGCTACCCTGCTGCTGTTATATTGGCCCTGATGCTACCCTGTTATATTGGTCCTGATGCTACCCTGTTATATTGGCCCTGATGCTACCCTGCTGCTGTTATATTGGCCCTGATGCTACCCTGTTATATTGGCCCTGATGCTACCCTGTTGCTGTTATATTGGCCCTGATGCTACCCTGTTATATTGGTCCTGATGCTACCCTGTTATATTGGCCCTGATGCTACCCTGCTGCTGTTATATTGGCCCTGATGCTACCCTGTTATATTGGCCCTGATGCTACCCTGTTATATTGGTCCTGATGCTACCCTGTTATATTGGCCCTGATGCTACCCTGCTGCTGTTATATTGGCCCTGATGCTACCCTGTTATATTGGTCCTGATGCTACCCTGTTATATTGGCCCTGATGCTACCCTGTTATATTGGCCCTGATGCTACCCTGTTATATTGGTCCTGATGCTACCCTGTTATATTGGCCCTGATGCTACCCTGTTATATTGGCCATCGATGCTACCCTGCTGCTGTTATATTGGCCCTGATGCTACCCTGTTATATTGGTCCTGATGCTACCCTGTTATATTGGTCCTGATGCTACCCTGTTATATTGGTCCTGATGCTACCCTGTTATATTGGCCCTGATGCTACCCTGTTATATTGGTCCTGATGCTACCCTGTTATATTGGCCCTGATGCTACCCTGTTATATTGGCCCTGATGCTACCCTGTTATATTGGCCCTGATGCTACCCTGTTATATTGGTCCTGATGCTACCCTGTTATATTGGCCCTGATGCTACCCTGTTATATTGGTCCTGATGCTACCCTGCTGCTGTTATATTGGCCCTGATGCTACCCTGTTATATTGGCCCTGATGCTACCCTGTTATATTGGCCCTGATGCTACCCTGTTATATTGGCCCTGATGCTACCCTGTTATATTGGTCCTGATGCTACCCTGTTATTTGGGCCTGGGTTGAAATGAGAGGTTTTCTGTCGTATATGGTGGTCTTATAAATATTCTGATGAGCTGCACGCTGATTGGTTAAACGAAGAAACCGCAATTATATAAAAATAAATTAACAATTATGTTATAATTGTTACTACATCTACTACATAGACAAAAATCTATAACACACTAAAAGACGGGAAAGAACAGGTGGTCCGTGAATCCTAGGGGGTCCTCAGAGTCAATGCAGGGGGGCCTCCAAATTATTGTAAAGTCCTTAAATGAATCCAACATATGATTAGCATATATGAATCCCCACTGATGACCTATAGGTAAGCTAGTCACAAAGGTAGCCCCCACAGATGCATATAACATCATGCCAACCATTCGTTTTGGCTATTTGAATAGCTTAGTATTCAATAATAAAAAGGTCTGTTTAAAGGCTTTAGGCCGCCCTACACCTTATTGTAGGCCCAATGTCAAATGCAACTTCATTTTAACGTGTAAAACCAATTTCTGAGATCTGCGCGACCTATGCAGAGGACTACCTGATCTCAGATCAGTGGTGTAGGCTGTGTAAATTTCGGGGCTTGACAAAGATAGAAAGCAGAGCTGACGTCAACTACGAGGCTCGTTGAGGTCTGCCCGTTTTCGGGGGACAGAGGTGTCCGTGGGATTTTGAGGTACTAAGTATGTCCTATCACCCCTCATATTTACCTCTCTCTGATGTGTGTTGTCCATGTGGTTTGTCGTTGCCTTGGCGACAGGTCTGAGGCACATCGCCATTCTGAAGCTGGTCGGCACGGAGCTGGCAGATATGGGGGGCGTCCTGGAACTCTACCCTATCAATGGTAAGACCTTCTCATGACCGGGACACCCTAACACACACCAGGAACCTCCATTTATACACTTACACCTTCTTTTACTGAACACTAAGACCACGTCCACCCACCTGTCCTCACGCCACAGGTAGGGAAATCTTGCCCCAGATCTATTCTCTTTAGGGAGGCTCAAACCCCCCTAAAGATTATCTCAGCCCCCCCTAGAAATTATCTCAGCCCCCCTAAAGATCATGACAAAAAAAACATTTTTTTTTATAAAAAAAGATCCATTTTAGTGCTTCAAGTGAGAGTTGGTGACAAAGAACATACGACATGTTCAAAGGGCTTGAGACAAGAAACTTTCGTGGGTTTTTTTCCCAAATTTTTCACTTTATTTAACATTTGTTCACATTTTTGTCACTTTGTTTAACATTTGTTAACATTTTACTCACTTTATTTCACATTTTTGTCACTTTATTTCACATTTTAGTCACTTTATTTAACATTTGTTCACATTTTAGTCACTTTATTTAACATTTGTTCACATTTTAGTCACTTTATTTCACATTTTTGTCACTTTATTTAACATTTTAGTCACTTTATTTAACATTTGTTCACATTTCAGTCACTTTATTTAACATTTGTTCACATTTCAGTCACTTTATTTCACATTTGTTCACATTGTAGTCACTTTATTTCACATTTTAAAATGTGAACAAATGTTAAATAAAGTGACTAAAATGTTAAATAAAGTGCTTCAAGTGAGAATTTGTGGGGTTTTTCCCAAATTTTTAAAGTTTTTCATTTGTCACTTTTGTGACATTTTTTCAAATTTGAGTCACTTTATTTAACATTTGTTCACTTTATTTAACATTTGTTCACTTTATTTAACATTTTAAAATGTGAACAAATGTTAAATAAAGTGACTCAAATTTGAGTCAAAGATGTCAAAATGTCACAAAAGTGACAAATGAAAAGCTTTAAAAATTTGGGGAAACCCCACAAATTCTCACTTGAAGCACTAAAAGCACTTTAACATTTTAGTCACTTTATGTAACATTTTAAAATGTGAACAAATGTTAAATAAAGTGACTCAAATGTGAACAAATGTTAAAGTGACTAAAATGTTAAATAAAGTGCTTTTAGTGCTTCAAGTGAGAATTTGTGGGGTTTTTCCCAAAATTTTTAAAGCTTTTCGTTTGTCACTTTTGTGACATTTTTTGACATTTTTTCAAATTTTAGTCACTTTATTTAACATTTTAGGGTTAAAGATCAAAATGTCATTCATTAAATGTATTCATGTCCAAATGACATATTTTGCCTGGGACCGCTCTCAACACGCTAGCGTGTCACGTGAAACGATAGGCGGCGGCCCTATTTCCAGCATGCATCCCATGTTAACTGGCAAGCTCTAACCAGTTACCATGGGAACCGACTCGCTGCCGACACGCCACGCCCTCAGATATCGGTCCTGAATACTGTATTCCTAAACGGAGTCTCTGCTCCATCCAGGGAGTGCTACTGTGGAGCGTGAAGGGCTGCCCGGGAGTCTGGTGAAGGACATGAGGAACTACTTCCAGATCAGCCCAGAATACTTCTCCATGCTGCTGGTCGGGAAGGACGGCAACGTCAAGTCCTGGTACCCCTCACCCATGTGGTCCATGGCTATCATCTACGACCTGGTGGACTCCATGCAGCTGCGCAGACAGGAGATGGCCATCCAGCAGTCCCTGGGGATGCGCTGCCCTGAGGACGAGTACGGCGGCTATGGCTACCATCAGCATGGATACGAACATGGTTACCAGGACGGCTATCACCAGGGCTACGGCTACTAACTCTTCTACCCATCCTCCACCAGGCAGTCGGCTCAGCAGGGGCAATTCAGGGGGGCATTTTATCAGAATACAGCATAGAAAATCTGCTTAGAAATATAGGACACAGTGGATAAAACAGCATGACATCATCTGCTACATAAAACATCACCTTCATTATTAGTTTCTCTTGTTTTCATTTTAAACAGAATTATCAGAATTGTGGACAGTCGTCATGGAAACATCATTCACTTTCAACTGTGAATTATTAAATGGTGAGTTGATAGCTAATTAAAACTTTGGTTAAGTTATTTTACTGTTAAACAAAAAAAAGATCATTCGTAATGTTGACTTATGAGAAATATTATATTTTGTTATTTTATCACAAGTTTGTAATATTGTGAAATAAAATAATACGTTTATACATTTAGATAGTTAATACTTTGTCAATGGTTAATACTTGTTTGGTAAAACATCATAAACATCGTTTGAGCTGCTTTTAAAAAGTTGCAACCAATACGGAAAATAATAAGTAATTAATAAATACTTAAAATAGTGGTTTGAAAAGCATTAAGTAACATCCGTTTGGCCCCATTAAATCTTTTTCTAGCGATCTATAAAAGAGATTATTTGTACACTGACAGCTATCTAAATATTGTTTACAGACGCTTTACTAAGTCATAATTAAGCATTAACAAGGTATTATATTAATCAGATGTAACTTCATAATAGCCACTCATTCCTCTGTTTACTGACGGCTTATAAACAATATTTTAATCATTAAATACAATATATAAATGTTATGATGTGAGCAACAATAAACGGTAAAAAACAACTTAATTATTGCAAATCTAATAAGTACTAAACAGTATTGATCACAATGCCATTGTTTAACAGTAAAATAACTTAAGATTAATTAACTATCGACTATTTATTTGCGATGGTGGTTATAAAGTGTTACCCGAGGGTTTTGCAGCACTTGTAGAAACCCTTATAACGGCTGCCTACTGCTGCAGGTAACTGTAATATGCAACGAGCTGAAATCGATCCATAAATGTGCAGATGAGCCCGGAGGACCAGGGATCTGCTGTGGATTTAACTTTAGTTATTTCTGACTTTGAACGAGTGTTTTGCACGTTATCATGTCATCTGTCTCCTTCCCTTGCCTTCTGCGTCAACGTTACATGTTCATTTCTGTCAGCACAGACCTTTATTTTGTAGATAATTGGCTTAAAAAAAGACATATGTATTTATTGGACTTGTGTTGCATTTGAGGTGCAGTTATCGATTATTTTATGAAACGAAGCTGTCACATTTTTTCTCTTTTTGTAAAGTTTCCGTTGCTATATAATGTCCTAATTTATACTCTGTTGTTGCTATATGACAAATAAAAGATTTGTTGACTACCAGAGATGTATTATCAGCGCAGAATATCAATATTCAGCTGCAGACCTCAAGAATAATAATAATAATAAATTTGAATTTGTATAGCGCTTTTCCCAAGCTCAAAGTCGCTTTACAGAGTAGAAAATCTAGAATCTTTTAAGCTATATCTTCTCTTAGTGGCCCAATGAGATGAAGGAAAAAAGGTTGTATTTTATTGGCCTTTTAATCATAAAGACAATTCGGCTAAATAAAACATCACATTCATTATTAGTTTCACTAGTTTAGTTAGTTTGCTATTCCGATGTTTGGTGTCTGAGTGTGGTGAACTAACCTCGTTCTCCACCTGTCTTCTCAACTCCACGCGGTTGCTGCTGTTTGGCTAGCTGCCCGCTGCCGTCCATAATGTGGGCCTACAAGTTTTACATGTGGTTTATCCTCCTCTGGACTGTCCTTTCAATCCTACATCGACCTGGTGCCGGTCTGACCCAGTACACAGCGGCTGATCTCCTGCTGCTCCGCGGGCTTCTGTCTGTGCCTCCACCGCTAGTTCTTCAGCTACACCCTGAGATCGCGCTCCTGCCCCGCCGGAGATACATCCACCGCGGATCTCGCCGGAATTTCCACCTTGATGACTCCTATCAAATAACTTCATTCTGGTCCACTTCTCGCCGTTCCCGCCGATGCTCCTCCCGGGCCGCGGACCGCGGTTCGCTTGCTAACCTGGCTAGGGTAGCAAGCCCCGCCCCCGGCTACAACAACTCTGCTGTCAACTTTGGTCTCCTGAATGTCCGCTCTCTCACAGACAAGGGTCAGCTCATCCAGGATCTTCTCACTGACCGTAAGCTGGACTTCCTTTGTCTCACGGAGACCTGGCAACAACCCTGTGACTCCTCCCAGCTCCACGCCTCGACTCCACCTGGGTTTGTTTACATTCTCATCCTCGTGGCTCTGGCCGCGGGGGAGGTCTCGCGCTACTCTATCGCGAGAAGTGGAAGATGTCGCCAGTTTCCACTCCAGTTTTCCGCTCTATGGAATGCGTTGTATTTAAATTGCCTGGTCCCACTCCCATAGTTATTGCCACAGTCCACCGCCCCCCCAAACCACACAGCGACTTTTTAAACGAATTCTCCATACTACTTACCCACCTCTCTACTCTCTCTCCTAATGTCATTCTCCTAGGTGATTTTAATATTCATATGGACAATATAAACCTCCCACTCACCAAAGACTTTACCTCCTGTCTAGACAGTTCTGGATTCCATCAGTATGTTGATTTCCCCACACACACAAAAGGACATTCACTGGATTTGATTTGCTGCTCTGGCTTAATCCCCTCCAACTGTTCTGCTGATGATGTTCACATTTCTGATCATTTTCTTTTGTCCTTCAATATCTCACTGTCTCTCTCTGTGATCAAGCCAGTCCGCCAAATTTCTTTTCGTAATATTAAAAACATAAATACGGACATCCTATCCTCCCACATTGACAACTTGTCTATCCCTGATCTTTCCTCTCCAGACCACCTTGTCACCCATTATAACTCTGGACTTTGCAATATTCTTAACCTCCTTGCCCCTCTCAGAACCCGATCTGTGTCCTTTTCCCGTTCTGCCCCTTGGTTTTCATCTGAGCTCCGCCTCATGAAAGCCAAAGGTCGCCAACTTGAACGCCTCTATAAAAAAACTGGTCTCTCCATTCACAAAGAAATGCATAAATCTCATCTTCTTCATCACTCAAACTCAATAGCCGTAACTAAATCAAACTACTATTCTGACCTCATCTGCTCCTACGAAGGAAACTCCAGGTCTCTCTTTTCAATACTCAATAATACTTTTAATCCCCCTGATTCCCTGCCTTCTCACATGTATTCAGTTGAGACTTGTAATTCATTGGTTGTCTTTTTTAATGAAAAAATCAACTCCATTCACCAGCAATTACATTTGACCCCCTTGCCTTCCCCTCCCCCTTTGCCCCTCCCCAATAGCCAGTCATTTTGCTGCTTTCTACTGCCCACCCCCTCCGAAATTTCTGATTTCATTCGTAAATCCAAGTCCTCAACCTGTTCTCTTGACCCCCTCCCCACAGCTCTGGTCAAAACCTGTCTCACTTCCCTCCTCTCCTTCATAACTTCCATTATTCATTCCTCTCTCTCCTCTGGTATTGTCCCCTCACTTTTCAAAACAACATCTGTCTCACCGATTCTGAAAAAACCTGGTTCAGATCCCACTAACTATAATAATCTTCGTCCTATCTCAAATCTTCCCTTTATTTCTAAAATACTTGAAAAAATAGTGTCTGTTCAACTCCATGCTTTTCTTACCCTTAACAGTCTTTACGAACCTTTCCAGTCCGGTTTTCGCCCCTCCCATAGTACTGAAACTGCCCTAATAAAAATCACCAATGATCTCCTCACAGCTGCTGATTCCAGACTCATCTCTATCCTCATCCCCCTTGATCTTAGTGCGGCCTTCGATACCATTTCTCACTCCATTCTCCTCAATAGACTATCTTCTCTCGGCATCTCTCACACCCCTCTTGACTGGTTCCGCTCATATCTCTCCGACCGCACTCAGTTTATTCAACTCAAATCTTTCACATCTCACCCTTCCCCTGTTACTACTGGCGTCCCTCAAGGTTCAGTTCTTGGCCCCCTCCTTTTCATCACCTACCTACTTCCCCTTGGCAATATCTTCCGCAAATTCAACATTCATTTTCATTGTTACGCAGACGACACCCAGTTCTACTTATCCAGCAAACCCACCTCCTCGCTCCCCCCCTTGTCCCTTACTAACTGCTTACTTGAAATTAAAGACTGGTTCACCTCAAACTTCCTTAAACTAAACAGTGATAAAACCGAACTCCTCCTTGTAGCCACCAAATCCACCCTTTCCAAAATCAATAGTTTCGGTCTCCCCTTCCCCTCAGGTCAAGAGTCTGGGTGTCATCCTTGACTCCTCCCTCTCCTTTCAGTCACACATAAATAATATCTGCCGGTCTGCATACTTACACCTACGCAACATTAACCGCCTCCGTCCGTCCCTTACCACTCACACTGCCTCCATCCTTATCCACAGCCTCATCACCTCCCGCCTTGACTACTGTAACTCCCTTCTTTTTGGCCTTCCTCAAAAATCCCTCCATAAACTTCAACTTCTTCAGAACTCAGCAGCTGGTGTCATCACCAGAACCCCTTCTTCTTCATCATATAACCCCTGTCTTTCAGCAGCTGGTGTCATCACCAGAACCCCGTCTTCTCATCATATAACCCCTGTCCTTCAGCAGCTGGTGTCATCACCAGAACCCCGTCTTCTCATCATATAACCCCTGTCCTTCAGCAGCTGGTGTCATCACCAGAACCCCGTCTTTTCATCATATAACCCCTGTCCTTCAGCAGCTGGTGTCATCACCAGAACCCCGTCTTCTCATCATATAACCCCTGTCCTTCAGCAGCTGGTGTCATCACCAGAACCCCGTCTTCTCATCATATAACCCCTGTCCTTCAGCAGCTGGTGTCATCACCAGAACCCCGTCTTCTCATCATATAACCCCTGTCCTTCAGCAGCTGGTGTCATCACCAGAACCCCGTCTTTTCATCATATAACCCCTGTCCTTCAGCAGCTGGTGTCATCACCAGAACCCCGTCTTCTCATCATATAACCCCTGTCCTTCAGCAGCTGGTGTCATCACCAGAACCCCGTCTTCTCATCATATAACCCCTGTCCTTCAGCAGCTGGTGTCATCACCAGAACCCCGTCTTTTCATCATATAACCCCTGTCCTTCAGCAGCTGGTGTCATCACCAGAACCCCGTCTTCTCATCATATAACCCCTGTCCTTCAGCAGCTGGTGTCATCACCAGAACCCCGTCTTCTCATCATATAACCCCTGTCCTTCAGCAGCTGGTGTCATCACCAGAACCCCGTCTTTTCATCATATAACCCCTGTCCTTCAGCAGCTGGTGTCATCACCAGAACCCCGTCTTCTCATCATATAACCCCTGTCCTTCAGCAGCTGGTGTCATCACCAGAACCCCGTCTTCTCATCATATAACCCCTGTCCTTCAGCAGCTGGTGTCATCACCAGAACCCCGTCTTCTCATCATATAACCCCTGTCCTTCAGCAGCTCCATTGGCTTCCAGTTCAATTCAGAATACAATTTAAAATCCTTCTCTATACTTTCAAAGCCATCAATAACCTTGCTCCTCCATATCTATCAGAACTCCTTCACATCGCTGCCCCATCCCGCTCCCTCAGATCCTCCTCCTCCTCCTCTATCCACCTCACTGTACCCCCAGCTCGACTTGTCACCATGGGGAACAGAGCCTTCAGCCGCTCTGCTCCCCAGCTCTGGAGCTCACTCCCACCTGACCTCCGCAGTATTGACTCTCTCCCCCTGTTCAAAACCCATCTGTTCCAGCTTGCTTATTTGTAACTACACTGTAATTTTTGTTTTGCCTTGTTTTGTTTTGCTTTATTTTGTTATAACTCCTTTCACTATTCTGTTCCCTGTGTCTCGCTTTTTTGTCTGTAAAGCGACCTTGAGTGATGAGAAAGGCGGTGTTAAATAAAAATGATTATTATTATTATTATTATTATTATAATATAACGTAACAGCGTTATATATAATAGTGGTTACGTCAGTTCTACTTTACTTGTGCTCAATTAAAACACAATCACTTAATACTTGTCTTTATTATTACTGTAGTCTTAATTTAGCTGTAGCTGTTTAGTTTGAGTAACATTATTGTAGACTGAACCAAAGCTAGCGGTTAGCCAGGAAGCTAACGGCGGTGGAGGCTAACCGTCCTGTTAATACAGCCATGAGGCTAACGGCTAACCGCTAACGCCTAACTGCTAACGTCCTGTTATACATCCATGATGCTAACGGCTAATAGCTAACGGCTAACAGCTAACCGTCCTGTTACTACAGCCATGAGGCTAACGGCTAACCGTCCTGTTACTACAGCCATGAGGCTAACAGCTAACGGCTAACCGTCCAGTTAATACATCCATAAGGCTAACAGCTAATGGCTAACGGCTAACCGTCCTGTTAATTCAGCCATGAAGCTAACGGCTAACAACTACTATGACAGATCGTGTACTGATGTATTAGCTAGGAGAACGGTTAGCCTTGAAGCTAACGGCTAACAGCTAACTGCTAACGGCTACTATGACAGATCGCGTACTGATGTATTAGCTAAGAGAACGGCTAGCCTCCACCGGGAAGCTGACGCTAGTTTAGCTAACATAGGGTGACCAGACGTCCCCGGTCCCCGGTTTAGGTGACCTGTCCCCGGCTGGATCTGTCCCCGGTTTTCACTGTGACTGACAGACCCGATACTGGACTGAAAGAAAGAAAACTCTGACCTAACGGAGCCGATCGAGCAGCGCTGCTCAGAGCTCAGAGATGTTTTAGAAAGCCGTATTTTACCATGCTAAAAGTAGTGATTATTTACATGGAGTGTGGTGGAGATATGCTGCTCTATACACGCTAAAAGTAGTGATTATTTACATGGAGTGTGGTGGAGATATGCTGCTCTATACACGCTAAAAGTAGTGATTATTTACATGGAGTGTGGTGGAGATATGCTGCTCTATACACGCTAAAAGTAGTGATTATTTACATGGAGTCTGGTGGAGATATGCTGCTCTATACACGCTAAAATCACTGATTATTTACATGGAGTCTGGTGGAGATATGCTGCTCTATACACGCTAAAATCACTGATTATTTACATGGAGTCTGGTGGAGATATGCTGCTCTATACACGCTAAAAGTAGAGATTATTTACATGGAGTCTGGTGGAGATATGCTGCTCTATACACGCTAAAAGTAGTGATTATTTACATGGAGTCTGGTGGAGATATGCTGCTCTATACATGCTAAAAGTAGTGATTATTTACATGGAGTCTGGTGGAGATATGCTGCTCTATACACGCTAAAAGTAGTGATTATTTACATGGAGTCTGGTGGAGATATGCTGCTCTATACACGCTAAAAGTAGTGATTATTTACATGGAGTCTGGTGGACTTTTATGTTTTAAAAAAGGATCTTAATCTTTAACAGAAAGGTCAGCCTCCTTAGAAATCCTTTCCATAATGTTATCAGACACTTAGAATATTAATCTGAGTCTGTCAGCAGCAAAACGAGCACTTTATGAACGTAAATACAAGCTGGACAATTATCCCATTAACTTCCATTGTAGCTTGTTTTTCTGCTGCCGACTGCAGCGATCTCGTTTCATACTGCATCAATGTCAAAGGAAAATATTTCCTCAATAGTTTATATTGTATCCGATACTCAGCTCTAGGTCTAGTGTCCCCGTTTTAAGTTTTACAAAAATTAAAAACATGACGTGTTTTGGAGGCATTTACGCTTCTGAGCTGAAAATGTCCCCGGATTTTATCTGAGAAATCTGGTCACCTTACTTTACAGTTATAATAAAGACAAGTACTGCGTGATTGTATTTTATATGAGCACAAGTAAAGAAGAACTGACGTAACAGATGTTATATATTTAAACAGTTATTTTAAGTTTTGAGGGTCTTTTACATGCTGTCTCAGCTAGCGGTTAGCCGAATTAGCTGTTAGCTAAGCTAACGTTAGCTTTCCAGTGGAGGCGAACAGACTTTCTTTAACTGTCTATGGGAACAGATCGCGCAGTGTTCATCATGATATCATATACGCATGCGCGAACATCTTGCACACGCACAGAACGGATCGTGCAGGCAGGACGGATCGTGTACCGACAGGTGTCATGGTATCAGAATTTTGGATAGTCACCATGGAAACAATAATTTGTAAAGTGACATGGGCAGAACAGGCAGCCAAGGGACAGAGGCTAAACCCCGTGCCCCCTTCTAGCCCGGCCCCCTTCTAGACCCCGTGCCCCCTTCTAGCTCGGCCCCCTTCTAGACCCCAGCCCCCTTATAGCCCCCGTGCCCCCTAACTACAGTAGGAATGAAGAACTGGCTTTTAACTCAATTCTTCACTTTTCTTTCTCCACTTCCCTGTATTTCTTTACCTTTTGTCCCCCTCCCATTTCTTCACACCTACTGTATGTCCAATCCTCACATTTCTCTTGTTTTTCTCAACTTTTAAATGCCATTAATGTTATTTTCCTCATAAGTAATTTTACATTACAATGTCCACTTTATTTGTTAGAAATCACTACACACACATGCTGAGGACCTATTCATGCACAGAGTCAGAGTGAGGACCAGCACCCTGAGCGGTTAAGGGGGTACGGTGCCTTGCTCAAGAGCATCTTGGCAGTGCCCAGGAGGTGAACTGGCACCTCTCCAGCTACCGCAGGGGGACTTGAACCAGCAATCCTCCAGTTCCCAACCCAACTCCCTACGGACTCAGCTACTGCCCCCTACCCTCTCACTTACAGAAAAACAAAATGAAAGCAATTTCAGAACAAGCATTCAAATTTAATTTCAAGAAGAATCTTAAAATAACTATTTCACAGTTGTAATCACATCAATGTGACCAAAAAAAAAAAAATTCAAGGCCAAGTTGGAGAACCACGAGCCATTTTGTTGTGCTTTCAGGCGTACTAACTAGTCGGTAGATGCTCATGGTTCTCGTTCATGTTTAAGAAAACACAGCGAGTGAGCGGGAGAAATAGAAAGCTCTGTAGACTGTAATGGAAACATCCGTCCCGGTGTGCGTATACATTCCTGGTAATGTATTGTTGACGCTATAGTTTGTGACTTTGTACTGGAAAGTGGCGCCTCAGTTTTCCAGTGTTTTAAACATTGACCACAGATTGAATAAGCACTTGATTTACACGGTACACAACAATAACCAAATAGCCAAATACAATCATTAAACTGTACCTGAAAGTTGTCTTAGCTGCACAATCAGCAGGAATCATTAGAAGAAGTAAAACAATCCATAAATCGACACCCTTAATGATCCCAAATGCCAAACAAAGTGACGACTATTTCCCATGCACACACACTGAGGCTGCACAATATATCGTTTGTTTTATCATTGTAATATCAACTGGCGCAATAACCATATGTCAAAAGGCTGCAACATATCGCAAAAGACACTTAGGGATTTTTTTGTATTAGTTGAAAGAAAATATGAGTAGAAACTGCCCTTGTGTAATGTCTCTGTCCCATAGAGGTTTACTCCTCGACGCAGGGGGCCCGGGTTTGACTCCGACCTGCCGCCCTTTGCTACATGTCATTCCCCCCTCTCTCTACTTTCATGTCTTCAGTTGTCCTGTTGAATAAAGGCCTAAAAACGCCCCAAAAATAATCTTAAAGAAAATGCCTTTCAATGTTCAGTTTGTTGGAAATGATTTCCTTTTCCTTTGTTTTAACGAGAATACTTACTGATTATTTATCGCGATATTCCACGTTATCGCATGTCCTCCTCATATCGTGCAGCCCTAGCATTCGTTGATATCTTACTGATGTTTCTCTGTAAATGACAGCGATCGTATACAGACAGGCACATTTCAGAATATGCACAATAGTCGGAGGAATCCCGAGAATCTGACAGAGTTCATCAAAAGGACCCATCATCACCGTCAGTCACGTCATTCGAATAAATGCTATGACGGAGTCAGCGAGCGTGCTGCCTCCATGAGAAGAACAGTACCTTGTGTCTCGTCAGTCAGGACTACAAGGACTCCTCCTCGGATTCACTGTCTGTGTTGGGCTTTGTCAGGAGCTCCAGCTCCTCGCCGTCCTGCCACACAAATCACACAAAGAGGAAATCAGAATGCATGCAGAGTCAAAACATTCATGTTTGAGCGTATCCTGTACGCACTGTGCATGCATTTGTGTCTTCTGTGAGACACACAACACATCTAATGATGTAAGGTGCTGGATGGACAGCTGCTCTGTTCTGTTCACAGTAACCCTTCTCTCATTAATCACAGCTTATTTCCCCACAACTACCCATCCGCAATAATTCACAACAGAGCCGACAGATTTATCGTCGGGCCGATATTAGGCATTTCCCGAACTATTGGTATCGGCATTTATAATGGCCAATAAATAAATAATACATTTTTTTATAAATATTCAGTCACCAGAATAATTTATAATGACAAATAAATGATTATGATAAATGAATATTTAAAAAATAAAATAAAAACGGACAGTAAACCATGTTATGAGTGTTGGTGTTGCATAGTCTGTCCACCAGAGGACGCTCTACAGCGTCCCTGTTAGTGATGGCGTTGCATAGTCTGTCCACCAGAGGACGCTCTACAGCGTCCCTGTTAGTGATGGCGTTGCATAGTCTGTCCACCAGAGGACGCTCTACAACGTCCCTGTTAGTGATGGCGTTGCATAGTCTGTCCACCAGAGGACGCTCTACAATGTCCCTGTTGTTATGGCGTTGCATAGTCTGTCCACCAGAGGACGCTCTACAACGTCCCTGTTAGTGATGGCGTTGCATAGTCTGTCCACCAGAGGACGCTCTACAACGTCCCTGTTAGTGATGGCGTTGCATAGTCTGTCCACCAGAGGACGCTCTACAGCGTCCCTGTTAGTGATGGCGTTGCATAGTCTCTCCACCAGAGGACGCTCTACAGCGTCCCTGTTAGTGATGGCGTTGCATAGTCTGTCCACCAGAGGACGCTCTACAACGTCCCTGTTAGTGATGGCGTTGCATAGTCTGTCCACCAAGAGGACGCTCTACAATGTCCCTGTTAGTGTTGGCGTTGCATAGTCTGTCCACCAGAGGACGCTCTACAACGTCCCTGTTGGTGATGGCGTTGCATAGTCTGTCCACCAGAGGACGCTCTACAACGTCCCTGTTAGTGATGGCGTTGCATAGTCTGTCCACCAGAGGACGCTCTACAACGTCCCTGTTAGTGATGGCGTTGCATAATCTGTCCCCAAGAGGACGCTCTACAATGTCCCTGTTAGTGTTGGCGTTGCATAGTCTGTCCACCAGAGGACGCTCTACAACGTCCCTGTTGGTGATGGCGTTGCATAGTCTGTCCACCAGAGGACGCTCTACAACGTCCCTGTTAGTGATGGCGTTGCATAGTCTGTCCACCAGAGGACGCTCTACAACGTCCCTGTTAGTGACGGCGTTGTATAGTCTGTCCACCAGAGGACGCTCTACAACGTCCCTGTTCGCAACACTGATTTTTTCTTGTTGTTAATGTGTATTTGTTCAAAGGACTTAAAGTTTCAAATCTTAATTTTGTATTTTTATTGTTTATTTTATAAACAGATATAGATATAATGAGGTGTAACCATGTATCAGCTGATTTAAGTAGCTCACGTTACTGTATTGTGTAAACAATTAATTTCAATTAATATTGTATGTGGCGTTTTCTTTAGCCGGGTGCAAATGTTCTACCAAAACAAGTTCCTTCCAGAGACTATTCTGCAGAGCCACCGCCGCTGTGTCTGCAGTTTAGCGCCGTCCAAGACGACTGGGATTGGTTTTGTTTTTTAAAGATATGTTTTGGGTATTTTCAGACTTTATTTTGACAGTGCAGCTGAAGATATGAAAGGGGGGAGAGAGGGGGGGTGGGACATGCAGCAAAGGGCCGCAGGTCGGAGTTGAACCCGTACCCGCTGCATCGAGGAGTACACCTCCATATATGGACGGCCGCTCTACCAACTGAGGTATCTGGAAGCCCGTGATTGGTTTAAATACCTACACCTAGAGCGGCCCTAGAACGTATCAGTGGTGCGGCCAGACTTGAATGCTGTTTCCATAGCAGGGAATTAGCTTTCCTCCTGCACTGACTACATCCCATTAGAGAGAGGAGAGCGTGGTATGTGTGTGGGAGGGAAAGGAAGAGGCTTTACATGGAGGTTAGCTGAGCGAAGCGGTTTGCTCCCTACCCCTCTGGACCTCTCGAACACCTCCCCGTTGATGACCCGCAGCTTTTCCTGCTGCAGGCTGTATTCGAGGTCCTTGGGCCGGCTGGCGTTGTAGATGAAGATGGCCAGAAGGACTATGGGAGCCTGGAGGAAGAAGTCCAGCGAAGGGCGGAAGTCGAAAAGGAAGAGAGAGAAGGCGGTGACCAGGACGGTGTTGATCTGGCCCGTCAGCACGTGGAACATGTTGTCTCTGAATTTCAAGATGAAGGCCACAGATAAACCCAGGGCAGCTGAGGAAAGACAGAGAAGAGTGGGACTTTTATTTATTAATATCAAAAAGTCACCCACTAAAGTTTTAAAAGAAATTTCATACAATGTTTTTCTGTATTGTTTGCATTTTAGTCTATTTTTAACCATTTCAGAAATTTAAACATTTTTCCAGTCAATGCGTTGTCACTTTTTTGTTTGTATAATATTTTGAATCAGGAAAATGTAAAAATTAAAAGTACTCAGTGCAGAATAATCCTCACATTTTAGAAACTGGCAACCGGGGTGGGAGAAAAAACGTGCTCCGGTTTATTTGGCATTTCTCTAAACCAATCAAAACTGTCCAGGGCGGCGCAAATTGTCGGATGGAGCAACGGTGTCTCTAAAAAATAGCCTTCGGAAAGAACTTGTTTTTGGTGTTCACAAGTTGTTTTAGTCTTCTTCACAAATCTACTCAAGTAAAAGTAAAAAGTACAGTGATTTAAAACTACTCCTAGAAGTATAATGTTTTCAAAAACTTACTCAAGTAAATGTAACGGAGTAAACTTTTGCCAGTAAGTCTATCATCACTGTTTTGATTTTTTTCACAAATAGGCTGATTTATATTGGCTAATAATATGTTGGATTCATGTTAAGATATTTTAAATTATAATATAATAATAATTTTAAAATAATAATTTGGTGCCCCCCCCTGCAGTAACTCTGCGGACCCACTGTTGAATATCTCTGCTTTAAACCAATCACAACTTTCAGTCTTGGGTGGCGCTACGGAGCCACGGTGCCGCTGCAAAACAGCCTCGGGAAGGACCAGGTAACCATAGTCCTCAGATTGGACAGATAGTCTAGCTAGCTGTCTGGATTTACCCTGTAGAGACCTGAGGACCAGGTAACCATAGTCCTCAGATTGGACAGATAGTCTAGCTAGCTGTCTGGATTTACCCTGCAGAGACCTGAGGACCAGGTAACCATAGTCCTCAGATTGGACAGATAGTCTAGCTAGCTGTCTGGATTTACCCTGCAGAGATCTGAGGACCAGGTAACCATAGTCCTCAGATTGGACAGATAGTCTAGCTAGCTGTCTGGATTTACCCTGTAGAGACCTGAGGACCAGGTAACCATAGTCCTCAGATTGGACAGATAGTCTAGCTAGCTGTCTGGATTTACCCTGCAGAGACCTGAGGACCAGGTAACCATAGTCCTCAGATTGGACAGATAGTCTAGCTAGCTGTCTGGATTTACCCTGCAGAGATCTGAGGACCAGGTAACCATAGTCCTCAGATTGGACAGATAGTCTAGCTAGCTGTCTGGATTTACCCTGTAGAGACCTGAGGACCAGATAACCATAGTCCTCAGATTGGACAGATAGTCTAGCTAGCTGTCTGGATTTACCCTGCAGAGATCTGAGGACCAGGTAACCATAGTCCTCAGATTGGACAGATAGTCTAGCTAGCTGTCTGGATTTACCCTGCAGAGATCTGAGGACCAGGTAACCATAGTCCTCAGATTGGACAGATAGTCTAGCTAGCTGTCTGGATTTACCCTGTAGAGACCTGAGGACCAGGTAACCATAGTCCTCAGATTGGACAGATAGTCTAGCTAGCTGTCTGGATTTACCCTGCAGAGATCTGAGGACCAGGTAACCATAGTCCTCAGATTGGACAGATAGTCTAGCTAGCTGTCTGGATTTACCCTGTAGAGACCTGAGGACCAGGTAACCATAGTCCTCAGATTGGACAGATAGTCTAGCTAGCTGTCTGGATTTACCCTGCAGAGATCTGAGGACCAGGTAACCATAGTCCTCAGATTGGACAGATAGTCTAGCTAGCTGTCTGGATTTACCCTGCAGAGATCTGAGGACCAGGTAACCATAGTCCTCAGATTGGACAGATAGTCTAGCTAGCTGTCTGGATTTACCCTGCAGAGATCTGAGGACCAGGTAACCATAGTCCTCAGATTGGACAGATAGTCTAGCTAGCTGTCTGGATTTACCCTGCAGAGACCTGAGGACCAGGTAACCATAGTCCTCAGATTGGACAGATAGTCTAGCTAGCTGTCTGGATTTACCCTGCAGAGATCTGAGGACCAGGTAACCATAGTCCTCAGATTGGACAGATAGTCTAGCTAGCTGTCTGGATTTACCCTGCAGAGATCTGAGGACCAGGTAACCATAGTCCTCAGATTGGACAGATAGTCTAGCTAGCTGTCTGGATTTACCCTGCAGAGACCTGAGGACCAGGTAACCATAGTCCTCAGATTGGACAGATAGTCTAGCTAGCTGTCTGGATTTACCCTGCAGAGATCTGAGGACCAGGTAACCATAGTCCTCAGATTGGACAGATAGTCTAGCTAGCTGTCTGGATTTACCCTGCAGAGACCTGAGGACCAGGTAACCATAGTCCTCAGATTGGACAGATAGTCTAGCTAGCTGTCTGGATTTACCCTGCAGAGATCTGAGGACCAGGTAACCATAGTCCTCAGATTGGACAGATAGTCTAGCTAGCTGTCTGGATTTACCCTGCAGAGATCTGAGGACCAGGTAACCATAGTCCTCAGAAATCCACCGGAGGTTAGAACGCCAACACAAAGAAATAGAAAGGTAACGGATATTTGGCCGTAAATGAAGGACATTCAGCAGGAATTTCGGGTGGCAACTGAGCAATCCGGGTAGAGGAACGTTGTGGATATAGACTAACTCACCAGTGACCAGCACAAGACACAGGGAGTACACATTATGTCCATGCAGGAGGCCACAGTGCACGGTGAGGCCCCGAGCCTCGCTGCCGAGCCCGAGGGTCAGACCGTTAAACACCACGCCGAAAGCATACCTGCAAAAAGCATAAAGCAAAGGACTAAGATTAGAAGGGAAGAGTTGAATTTAGCCATGTGTCTTCTGCCTTATTGTTCACAAGTCGCCTCTCACAATTTACTGTTCTGGATGAAGATGCTCTCCGTGAGCTGGTCTCCTTCTTTCAGGATCTTCTCGTTGTAGATGTTGGCCATGGCCGAGATGAAGCACTGGACGAGGAGCAGGATGTGACCCACACCAAGAGCCCGAAGCTTCTCCACTACGCTGTCCCTCCAGGCCTGCCCAGGCAGGGACGACACCCACGACGCACTGGCACTGTGGGGGGGAGAAGAGAAGAGATATGAACAAGGGGAAATAGCTAGCTGTCTGGATTCCCCCTGCAGAGATCTGAGGAGCAGTTAACCATAGGGGTGTGCCAACAAATCGATTTGTATTCAAATGGAAAAATTGAAATTCAAGCTCTACTGATTCAAAATCGATTCATAGAATTCCAAAAATCCATTCATATTTTTCATTTTTTGTTTTTTTTGTTCAAAGTGTTTTTATTGAACATCTTATCAGATACAAGATACACTTTACAATACATATTTTTTTTTTTTTTATGTTAACCAACCCAACCCACCCAGGAACAGTCTCCACCTGTTGCAAAATACAAAAACAAAAAACAATCATTAATATGTTTTAAAAAGGGTAGCACAAGTACGTACAATATATTATTCCTCTGAATTTGAGATTAGAGATGGATCCACCTTCCTAATTTGGTCCAGAACCGGTTGCCAGATATCAAAGAATTTGTAGGCACAGCCTGCTGTAGCATATCTTATTTTTTCCATGATTGTATAAAAGATCAGTGAGCCAAATTTTGAAAGTTGGAGGGGATTTATCTTTCCATTTAAGCAGTATCTGCCGTCGAGCCAGAAGAGTAGTGAATGCTATGAGGCTTTTATTATTTAGATTCAAGTGAAAATGCTGCGGCACAATGCCAAATACAGAGATCGTGGCCTCAGGCTCTATGATTGTCCCCAAAGTGTCAGAGAGAAATTTGAATATAGAATGCCAAAAATCTTTAAGTTTTGGGCAGAGCCAAAACATGTGAGACAGAGTGCCTGGCTCAACTTCACATCTATCACAGTAAGGGTCTATGTCTGATTTAAATTTTGCCAGCTTTACGTTAGACCAATGCAATCTGTGAACAACCTTAAATTGAATAATTCGATGTCTTTGACATATTGAAGATGAGTGAATATTTTTCAATATACGTAGATTCCCATATATCCTCAGAGATTCCTGTAGCCAGTTCCTCTTCCCACAATCTTTTCACATGAGCCAGAGGTCCCGTATTGTGAGTATTCATTGCACCATAGATTTTACCAATGGCCCCCTTGGAGTACGGAGTCACTTTTAGAACAGTCTCAAGAAGTGACTCAGGTGGTAATGAGGGGAAGTGACTAACAGATGATGCGACAAAACTGCGAAGTTGGAGATATTTGAAGAAATGAGCGTTGGGAATTTGGAATTTGGTTTTCACTTGTTGAAAAGTTGCAAAAGTGCCTTCAATATATATATCCCTTAGTACCTTAAGGCCTTTTACAGACCAGGCACCAAAAGAATCATCTATAATAGAAGGAGTAAACAAGTGATTCCTTACTATGGGAGCATAGACTGAGATATCATTAAGTGAGAAATGCCTTCTGAACTGTCCCCATATTTTTAAGGAGTGCTTAACCACTGGATTCTGAGAGTATTTATATATTGGATGAGGTGATGGCAATGTTGAGCAGAGCAATGCATGCAAAGAGGCAGGATGGCATGACAGATTCTCAAGAGACAGCCATTTAGGACCACCAGCATGTGAGTTAAGCCAATACAACCTAGAACGCGCATTGGCTGCCCAATAGTAGTACTGAAAATTGGGTAATGATAAACCTCCATGTTCTCTGTGTCGCTGTAGGATACTTTTGCGGATGCGTGCATTCTTCCCATTCCATATAAAAGCTGATATCAGCCGGTCTGTCAGTAGGAAAAACGATTTAGTTAAAAATATTGGAATACACTGGAAGAGATATAAAAATCTAGGTAGGATGTTCATTTTGACGGTGTTTATCCTACCTCCTAATGATAGCGGTAATGTACCCCAGCGCTCAAAATCTTGTTTTATAGAGTCTATCAATGGAATAAAATTTGTTTTATATAGGTTCTTATAATTACTAGTGACCCATATGCCTAAATACTTAAATTTATCTTTAGTCAATTTAAATGGCAAGGAGTTAAATGTGATAAGTCTGGCTGCAATGTTAATCGGCACAAGTTCACTTTTTTGCATGTTTATTTTATAACCCAATATTCTTCCAAAACTGCCAAGTAATGACAGTAGTCGAGGCAGGGTCTCAAGTGGTTCAGACACATATAAGAGGGTTATTTTTAATTTTTTTAATTGTATGTCTACTGCAATCACATGATAGATACTTTATTGATCCCTAAGGGGGAATTCAAGGTCCCAGTGGCTTACAGACATTACACACAACATACACATACATTAACAGGATGTTAAAATAACAAATAAAATACACACACACACGAAAAGTAACAACATTTACATACTGTGAATTGTTTTTGAATCGAGAATAATTTTTGTATCAAAAATTGATATTGAATCGAATCGTGACATTTTCTGAATCTACACCCTGGTTCACCATAGTCAGAGGGGGTGATGGACATCCGGATATCTGGATATAGACTAATAATGCTGGCTCTGCTGCATATGTTTTGATCCCTTTATTGTTTCGGACTGCTCATCGCGAGTCCAAACGACATTTTGTGAGTGCAATGCTACATCGGCAAAGTCCTATTTTTAGGGATTTCATTATTTCATTCATCATGCATTCATCATGTCACCTGCTGTTCCTCATCTGCTCCAGCAGCTGAGTGTAGAGTAGGCAGGAGTTGGAGGAGGTGGAGTGGGGGTTGGAGTGGAGTCCCGGCACAGCTATGGAGTTTTGGCTGGTCCCCGATCCTGTCGTCAAGGAAACAATGGACAGGAAGAGGACAAGCAATGCTGCCCACTGAACCCAGGACAGGCGCCTCCTGCAGGAAAAGGTGAGAGTAAAAGTATTACATATGTAGAATTACATTGTTATGTGTATAAACTTATAAAGTGTGGTCTAGAACAGTGGTTCTCAAACTTATTTCAATAATGTACCCCATTTGAATAGTTTTTCTTAAGCCAAGTACCCCCAGACGGTGGGTCAGACTCAGTGTTGAGTGAAACCGAAGCCGAGGGGGAGACAAAGAGCTGTAGCTGAGCCAAAGTATCTATATACTTATATATATATACTATAATCGGTTATCAGGCAAATAAAACGCTGCTACAGATCATCTGCCAAAAATCTGCCAGAGCCCACAATCTGTCTAACCCTAATAAAAATATAAAGAGGCACAATACAGAGCTGGCCGTGATAGATTTACTAAACAACAACAACCTTCATATTTATCATTTTAATAAGGTATAATTACTTCAGGAATTATGCATGACATATTTTTTAATTTGCATTTTGCAAAAATCTCACGTAGCTCTGAGTCTCACATCCGTCTGAAGTACTCTAAAGTATCCCTAGGGGTATGGGTACCCCCATTTGAGAAACACTGGTCTAGATAGCTCAGGTTGTGATTTAACACTACAAATGGAAAAAGGGCACCTTTGGACCAATCACAGTAACATTGTCCTACAGTGAGAAAACCCCACCTTGAAGCTAGTGAAAGCAGATTTTCAGGACAAAAAGACATATAATAGGAGATGATAAATAGGAGACTTCTCTTCTAAACAAGTCACAAAAAGGGACAATGCTTCATGAAGAAGCTACAGAACAAAAAAAGGGATGGATGAAATCAGCAGCAGAGCAGAGGATCACTGATGATCACCTCTCATCTACAGCCACACTCAAAACATAACAACAAACACATAATCTGAGACATAACACATAATGAGAGACAAAGATTAAAGGTCCATCTGCGGCTGGCGTGAGCTGCGCTTAGTGTTGACATCTCAAGGTTTCCAAAAGTACTAAACATGTAGTACTACACAATAATGTGTATAATAACGATCTTGTATAAAGTTCTTGAAAGCAATACTAGAAGTTATAGTCACTTTTAGCATATTACTTGAGTAAAAGTCTGAAAGTATCTGATATTTACTGTACAGCAGATACTTCAGTAAATATCTAAAGTAACGTTCAGATAATAAATGTACCTATTAGAAGTAAAAAATACACACACACAGTTTTCCCAGTCTAACAATTTTCATTTTCTTTTGTAGTAAAGTGTAACAAAGATGATTATGAGAAATGTACGTTCTAGTAAAAGTACACATTTTATTCAGGAAATGTAGTGGAGTACACGTAAAACTTCAGAAATATGAATAACAAAGTAAAGTATAGATCCGTGAAAAGTTTATCTTTAGTACAGTAACAAAGTATTTATACTTCGTTCCATTTGAACACTGTATAAAAATGCTGCAGAATGTCTAATTTGATGAAATGGTCTACCGATTTAAAAAAGGCACACATCACAATACATTCAGTTAGTGTCCTACAGTGTGAAAAAACTCACTTTGACTCTACTAGGAGCAGCTTTTCAGATAAAGATAAGCTGAAATATTTGATTAAAAGAGAAGACTTCTCTTCTAAACCAGTCAATAAAAGGGAAAAAGGAATAGAGAAGCTACGTCACCAAAGCAGGGCGTGAGATAAAGTGTTTTCAGCAGATGTTCATCATCACCTCCCACATTAACACACCCTCTCCTTCTAAAGGACTAAACATTACAGGCTTGTCAGCTGAGTCACTTACTTCAGAACAACCCTGAAGAGCACAGCTGTGGTCAGGATGACAAAGTTGGAGAACAACACCGCCATGGCCTGCAGACAAGAGGAAGAACAGCTTCGTGTAGAGATTAAACAGCAGAGTGATAGCAGGACAAGTCTGCATTCAACACAAAGTCTGCAGGACATTTTGTAAAAGCTGGGATGATATAATAAGGTTAAATCTACATTTAGATACAGTCCATCTCTGGATTAAAAGATTGTTTCACAGAGTTAATGTTATGGGGGTTGAATAATTGGAAGTTATGCAACAGAATTGGCTCCCTAATGTTAGGCAAGGCAGCTTTATTTGCAAAGGACATGTCAGCAACAAGGCCATTCAAAGTGCTTTACGTAAAACATTAAAGGGCATTGCATTCTGTACAAAGCTCACACACACAATTTCCTTCAGGTAGTGGTCTTATGACTAAACATTGAAGGTAGTGGTCTTATGACTAAACATTGAAGGTAGTGGTCTTATGACTAAACACTGAAGGTAGTGGTCTTATGACTAAACATTGAAGGTAGTGGTCTTATGACTAAACATTGAAGGTAGTGGTCTTATGACTAAACATTGAAGGTAGTGGTCTTATGACTAAACATTGAAGGTAGTGGTCTTATGACTAAACATTGAAGGTAGTGGTCTTATGACTAAACATTGAAGGTAGTGGTCTTATGACTAAACATTGAAGGTAGTGGTCTTATGACTAAACATTGAAGGTAGTGGTCTTATGACTGAACATTGAAGGTAGTGGTCTTATGACTGAACATTGAAGGTAGTGGTCTTATGACTAAACATTGAAGGTAGTGGTCTTATGACTAAACACTGAAGGTAGTGGTCTTATGACTAAACACTGAAGGTAGTGGTCTTATGACTAAACATTGAAGGTAGTGGTCTTATGACTAAACATTGAAGGTAGTGGTCTTATGACTAAACATTGAAGGTAGTGGTCTTATGACTAAACACTGAAGGTAGTGGTCTTATGACTAAACATTGAAGGTAGTGGTCTTATGACTAAACATTGAAGGTAGTGGTCTTATGACTAAACACTGAAGGTAGTGGTCTTATGACTAAACACTGAAGATAGTGGTCTTATGACTAAACATTGAAGATAGTGGTCTTATGACTAAACATTGAAGATAGTGGTCTTATGACTAAACATTGAAGGTAGTGGTCTTATGACTAAACATTGAAGGTAGTGGTCTTATGACTAAACATTGAAGGTAGTGGTCTTATGACTAAACATTGAAGGTAGTGGTCTTATGACTAAACATTGAAGGTAGTGGTCTTATAACTAAACATTGAAGGTAGTGGTCTTATAACTAAACATTGAAGGTAGTGGTCTTATGACTAAACATTGAAGGTAGTGGTCTTATGACTTAACACTGAAGGTAGTGGTCTTATGACTAAACATTGAAGGTAGTGGTCTTATGACTAAACATTGAAGGTAGTGGTCTTATGACTAAACATTGAAGGTAGTGGTCTTATGACTAAACATTGAAGGTAGTGGTCTTATGACTAAACATTGAAGGTAGTGGTCTTATGACTAAACACTGAAGGTAGTGGTCTTATGACTAAACATTGAAGGTAGTGGTCTTATAACTAAACATTGAAGGTAGTGGTCTTATAACTAAACATTGAAGGTAGTGGTCTTATGACTAAACATTGAAGGTAGTGGTCTTATAACTAAACATTGAAGGTAGTGGTCTTATGACTAAACATTGAAGGTAGTGGTCTTATGACTAAACATTGAAGGTAGTGGTCTTATAACTAAACATTGAAGGTAGTGGTCTTATGACTAAACATTGAAGGTAGTGGTCTTATAACTAAACATTGAAGGTAGTGGTCTTATGACTTAACATTGAAGGTAGTGGTCTTATAACTAAACATTGAAGGTAGTGGTCTTATGACTAAACATTGAAGGTAGTGGTCTTATAACTAAACATTGAAGGTAGTGGTCTTATGACTAAACATTGAAGGTAGTGGTCTTATGACTAAACATTGAAGGTAGTGGTCTTATAACTAAACATTGAAGGTAGTGGTCTTATAACTAAACATTGAAGGTAGTGGTCTTATGACTAAACACTGAAGGTAGTGGTCTTATGACTAAACATTGAAGGTAGTGGTCTTATGACTAAACATTGAAGGTAGTGGTCTTATGACTAAACATTGAAGGTAGTGGTCTTATGACTAAACACTGAAGGTAGTGGTCTTATGACTAAACATTGAAGGTAGTGGTCTTATGACTAAACATTGAAGGTAGTGGTCTTATGACTAAACATTGAAGGTAGTGGTCTTATAACTAAACATTGAAGGTAGTGGTCTTATGACTAAACATTGAAGGTAGTGGTCTTATAACTAAACATTGAAGGTAGTGGTCTTATGACTAAACATTGAAGGTAGTGGTCTTATGACTAAACATTGAAGCCGAACTCACAGGCTGCAGGTAGGTCATCACGTAGAAGATGATGAGGTTGTCTAGGAAGTAGAGGAAAGCCGGGATGGCCCACTTCAGGGAGTTGAGGAAGGAGGCGCTGGAGGAACAGCCAAGCTCTCTGCGGGATCGTCCCTCTGAAGAAACAGACAAATTAAGTGAATAAATACACACACACACACACACACACACACACACGCACACACACACGCACGCAGTGCCCGTACTATAAACATAAGACGATTTCTAGTCTATAGACATCATACAGACTCCACTTAGAAACCGAAAGGTAGCCTGAATGTGAACATGTTCTGTGGAACAAAGACGCCGTGACGTCCAAGTTTACCTCGGACTATGACCCTGACGGACATAGCCAGGCAGAACAGCAGTTTGAGCGCCTCAGCAAGCAGGTTGACGGACGCAGGGAGGAAGTTGTACTTGTTCTCTGCAAATTAAGCACAAACAAAGAGACCCAGTGAACAAGATGTTGTGTGGAATACACTGAAGACCATTACAACCGTTTCATAGCATGTCGTTCACATGTGTGCTGGCTAGAAGACGGACTTAGCGCATCATGCTAACTCTCTGTGGGAAACAAACACTTATCAGTCATCAGTCACCTGAATTTGCAGAGAATTTGAGCAACAGGATGCGGCTGGTCCCCAGAGTGACGAAGCCCAGGCCGAGGGCCAGAGTGTAGGCCGACGAGCGGGAGCACATGCTGGTGCAGGACTGGCAGCCCACCATGGCTAGGACTGGAGGTGGAAGCAGTCAGACCTGTTGTAACACAAGCACAGACACACACAGCTAGTATGAGACTGGTGCTCAGTATCTCAGATCAGACAGAATCAGTGTTGCTAAAAGAAATGGTGAGATGGGTGTATCACTATCAACAACACTGAGTTCATTGAGTTGGTTTTCCACAGTAAAGAGCAGGTCTGTGCAGCATATTATATCCAGGGGTGCACCGAATCCAGGATTCAGCTTCGGCTGAATATTGGGCTTTTTCACGGTGTTCGGTTTCTGCTGAACAGAATTTTTATCCACCGATCCAAACCCTTGTAACTTGTGTAATCACCTTATGGCGGTTTTCCATTGATGGTAACAGCTCGACTCGACTCGCCTCTACTCGGCTCGACGCATTCTCCGTCCGTTTTCCGTTGCAGATTGAGTAACGCCTCAGCGTGGCTGGTTACCATAGCTACGCGTGATGACGTAATTTTCAACGTGATTCACAACAGCACGTCGGCTACTCGCCAATGTTTTGTTTCAAAAGAAGCTAAAGGAACAAAAATCACCGCTAAAAAGAAAACAGGAGTTTTGGGAATTCCGACGGAGTTCAGACGTCGCCATGACAACACCAAAGGGTAAGTTAAGTTTCCTGGTAACGTTAGCTAACATTTGCATGTGTTAGGGTCACAGTCAGTATTTACTATACGCTATATAAAGTACATGAACTTTAGCAACCATGATTACACACCAAAATATGTCGGCTGTGTACCGTCTGTGTTTCAGAGCATTCACGCTTTGCAAAACCGCCGCTGCAGACCGTCTGGTGGGCTCGATGTCCGACGGGTGAAATCTCTGGTTCTGGTTCTGACCTGCTGGGCTTCTTATAATCTTTATGAGAGTCATGGCTTATGACAACGACTGGGATGCATCTGGGCCAGCAGATGCCGGGGGGGGGGGGACACTGTCACAGGGTGCAGAGGAAGAAGACCGGGATGCACGGGAGGGTTTGATGCGCTACTTGAAAAGCTAAATAAAAACTTTTCTTTGATATATTGTCTTGTTTTTTTAAAGTAACAGTGTGCAATATTGTAAACAACATAAATCCCCTAATACAGGGGTCTTCAACGTTTTCCAGGCCAAGGACCCCCAAACTGATGGCGAGATGGAGCGGGGACCCCCTAATTATATATATTGTATAAAAATGTGTTATATCAAACTGGTCCTATAGTGCCATGTGTAAATGTACCTTGTTATTGTGCATTTAATACTAAGATACTCAAATAATACACAGGTTCATATATTCATGTTTTTATTTTAAACATGTGCGAGGCACAGTGAGTAGGGTGGCCATGCCACTGCCATTTATAAACATAACATAACACAATAAACTGATACCTGCCAAGATCAAGATCAGTCTATCAATTGCATCTAATCATGCATAAAAGCTATTCAAATGGACATTTTTATATAAAATATAATTTAAAATATAAAAATAGAATATAGAATATAAAAAAAAGTCTAATCAACCAAAACTTTCGCGACCCCCATGCAGTACCTCCGCGGACCCCCTAGGAGTCGCGGACCCCCTGTTGAAGACCCCTGCCCTAATATATAGCCCTTAATATTGAACAGTTAAAGTGAGAATAGTGCAGAGAGTAGATAATCTGTCGGTGTCTGGCTAGATGTTTTTTTAAATGTCGCGTTTGTTCCGGACACACACTCCCCACTCTGGTCTGCTAAAAACGCAGCGATCCGACCAATCAGCAGCCTGCAGGTTCCACGTCACCTTTTGGTATCGCATCAGCTCGCTTAGAACCTCGACTGAGGTAGTACTAAAAAAAGTACCTGGTAGCACGTCCCAGGGACTTTATGTAGTACTAAATAAAGTACCTGGTAGCAGGTCCCAGGGACTTTATGTAGTACTAAATAAAGTACCTGGTAGCAGGTCCCAGGGACTTTATGTAGTACTAAATAAAGTACCTGGTAGCAGGTCATGATAACATTATGGAAAGGATTTCTAAGGAGGCTGACCTTTCTGTTAAAGATTAAGATATTTTTTAAAACATAAAAGTCCACCAGACTCCATGTAAATAATCACTACTTTTAGTGTGTATAGAGCAGCATATCTCCACCAGACTCCATGTAAATAATCACTACTTTTAGTGTGTATAGAGCAGCATATCTCCACCAGACTCCATGTAAATAATCACTACTTTTAGCATGTATAGAGCAGCATATCTCCACCAGACTCCATGTAAATAATCACTACTTTTAGCATGTATAGAGCAGCATATCTCCACCAGACTCCATGTAAATAATCACTACTTTTAGCATGTATAGAGCAGCATATCTCCACCAGACTCCATGTAAATAATCACTACTTTTAGCGTGTATAGAGCAGCATATCTCCACCAGACTACATGTAAATAATCACTACTTTTAGCGTGTATAGAGCAGCATATCTCCACCAGACTCCATGTAAATAATCACTACTTTTAGCTAGCGTTAGCGTTAGCATTAGCATTAGCATTGGCGTTAGCATTAGCATTAGCGTTAGCATTAGCGTTAGCATCCTCTCCATGACAACAACAAGAACCGTCACGTTTCAGGGGACAACCCCCTTCATTAAAACCAGTACGCGTACATTCCTGCGTGTATTTTCCTGAGGACATCGTCCAAAAGACGTGAAGATGAAACAGAGAGACTTACGTGTTGTTCTTTGTTTCCTTTTCTCCGAGATCTGTTGGGAAGTGCCATGTCTAAATGCATTGCGCTTCCTGGTTAATCCGCGCAGGCGCACTAACACAGGTGCCGTGTTGACGTCATCCCACACGCACCACTCGTCCGTTTGATTCCTCTGTAGCCTACAAATAAAACAATTAAAGATAAAAATAAGTTTAATTCCCCTGTACGGTACGCAGACTATCGATTGCCCCCCCCCTCACACACACACACACACACACACACACACAAACATAAAATCATGCCAATAATTAGTATTTTATGAGCTTAGTATCCAATGCACTACAAGAAGTTATGTGTAAAGGCAACCCATGCTTTTTCCCCCAGTCTAATATATAACTTCATGTTATACAATATACAATATGCAGTAGGGGGTCCCTGTCCCTGGGGGTCCCTGGGGGTCCCTGTTGGTCCCTGGGGTCTAGACCTGCTCTATCTGTAAATTATAGAGCGGTCTAGACCTGCTCTATCTGTAGATTATAGAGAGGTCTAGACCTGCTCTATCTGTAGATTATAGAGAGGTCTAGACCTGCTCTATCTGTAAATTATAGAGAGGTCTAGACCTGCTCTATCTGTAAATTATAGAGAGGTCTAGACCTGCTCTATCTGTAAATTATAAAGAGGTCTAGACCGGCTCTATCTGTAAATTATAGAGAGGTCTAGACCTGCTCTATCTGTAAATTATAGAGTGGTCTAGACCTGCATCTATCTGTAAATTATAGAGCGGTCTAGACCTGCTCTATCTGTAAATTATAGAGAGGTCTAGACCTGCTCTATCTGTAAATTATAGAGAGGTCTAGACCTGCTCTATCTGTAAATTATAGAGTGGTCTAGACATGCTCTATCTGTAAATTATAGAGAGGTCTAGACCTGCTCTATCTGTAAATTATAGAGTGGTCTAGACCTGCTCTATCTGTAAATTATAGAGAGGTCTAGACCTGCTCTATCTGTAAATTATAGAGTGGTCTAGACATGCTCTATCTGTAAATTATAGAGCGGTCTAGACCTCATCTATCTGTAAATTATAGAGCGGTCTAGACCTGCTCTATCTGTAAATTATAGAGAGGTCTAGACCTCATCTATCTGTAAATTATAGAGAGGTCTAGACCTGCTCTATCTGTAAATTATAGAGCGGTCTAGAACGGCTCTATCTGTAAATTATAGAGAGGTCTAGACCTGCTCTATCTGTAAATTATAGAGCGGTCTAGACTGGCTCTATCTGTAAATTATAGAGAGGTCTAGACCTGTTCTATCTGTAAATTATAGAGCGGTCTAGACCTGCTCTATCTGTAAATTATAGAGAGGTCTAGACCGGCTCTATCTGTAAATTATAGAGAGGTCTAGACCTGCTCTATCTGTAAATTATAGAGTGGTCTAGACCTGCTCTATCTGTAAATTATAGAGCCGTCTAGACCTGTTCTATCTGTAAATTATAGAGCGGTCTAGACCTGCTCTATCTGTAAATTATAGAGCCGTCTAGACCTGTTCTATCTGTAAATTATAGAGCGGTCTAGAACGGCTCTATCTGTAAATTATAGAGAGGACTAGACCTGCTCTATCTGTAAATTATAGAGCGGTCTAGACCGGCTCTATCTGTAAATTATAGAGAGGTCTAGACCGGTTCTATCTGTAAATTATAGAGCGGTTTAGACCTGCTCTATCTGTAAATTATAGAGAGGTCTAGACCGGCTCTATCTGTAAATTATAGAGAGGTCTAGACCTGCTCTATCTGTAAATTATAGAGTGGTCTAGACCTGATCTATCTGTAAATTATAGAGCCGTCTAGACCTGTTCTATCTGTAAATTATAGAGCGGTCTAGACCTGCTCTATCTGTAAATTATAGAGAGGTCTAGACCGGCTCTATCTGTAAATTATAGAGAGGTCTAGACCTGCTCTATCTGTAAATTATAGAGCGGTCTAGACCTGCTCTATCTGTAAATTATAGAGAGGTCTAGACCTGCTCTATCTGTAAATTATAGAGAGGTCTAGACCTGCTCTATCTGTAAATTATAGAGAGGTCTAGACCGGCTCTATCTGTAAATTATAGAAAGGTCTAGACCTGCTCTATCTGTAAATTATAGAGAGGTCTAGACCTGCTCTATCTGTAAATTATAGAGCGGTCTAGACCTGCTCTATCTGTAAATTATAGAGAGGTCTAGACCTGCTCTATCTGTAAATTATAGAGAGGTCTAGACCTGCTCTATCTGTAAATTATAGAGAGGTCTAGACCGGCTCTATCTGTAAATTATAGAAAGGTCTAGACCTGCTCTATCTGTAAATTATAGAGAGGTCTAGACCTGCTCTATCTGTAAATTATAGAGAGGTCTAGACCTGCTCTATCTGTAAATTATAGAGCGGTCTAGACCGGCTCTATCTGTAAATTATAGAGCGGTCTAGACCTGCTCTATCTGTAAATTATAGAGCGGTCTAGACCTGCTCTATCTGTAAATTATAGAGCGGTCTAGTCCTGCTCTATCTGTAAATTATAGAGTGGTCTAGACTTGCTCTATCTGTAAATTATAGAGAGGTCTAGACCTGCTCTATCTGTAAATTATAGAGAGGTCTAGACCTGCTCTATCTGTAAATTATAGAGCGGTCTAGACCTGCTCTATTTGTAAATTATAGAGGGGTCTAGACCGGCTCTATCTGTAAATTATAGAGCGGTCTAGTCCTGCTCTATCTGTAAATTATAGAGCGGTCTAGACCTGCTCTATCTGTAAATTATAGAGCGGTCTAGTCCTGCTCTATCTGTAAATTATAGAGAGGTCTAGACCTGCTCTATCTGTAAATTATAGAGTGGTCTAGACTTGCTCTATCTGTAAATTATAGAGTGGTCTAGACCTGCTCTATCTGTAAATTATAGAGTGGTCTAGACCTGCTCTATTTGTAAAGTGTCTCCAGATAACTCTTGTTATGAATCAATACTATAAATAAAATTGAATTGAATTGAACTACCCCCCTGTTTAGTTCTGACTCTGGGGACAGAAGGCAGACCGGTCCCAGACCCCCGGAGAGGTCTGGGTGGTCCATACAGTCGTGGTTTTGATTTTCCTGTCGGTCGGAGACATTTCACGTACTTCCAAACAGTCGTCACTAGTGTGCTGCTCCAGAGATGATGGGAATAAACACACGCCTCTGGGATGACTCACAGCAAACACAGGGAGGTTTCACTCATGAGAGGGAGGGGGACAACACACGGCGAGACACAGTTCATTGCCCTGGGACATGATGTTGCAACGAGTGTGTGTGTGTGTGTGTGTGTGTGTGTGTGTGTGTGTGTGTGTGTGTGTGTCAGTGACAGATAAAGCACAGAGCGGACCTCTCTGGCAGATCACAGCTTCTTCCCTTGTAGAGCAGACCGGTTTCCCCTGGAGGACTGATCCCAGATATGAGGCTCTGTGTCCGGGCTGCTGGAGCTGGGTGTCTCCTGCCTGTCCTGGTTCTTCTGACTGTCCTCCATGTCCAAGCAGACCAGCAGCAACCCAACGAGAGACACTATTACATCGCTGCTGTTGAGATAGACTGGGACTACGCTGGCATTAACACACACAGGTAGGACACTGGCTGGAGGATGTGTGATATTAATTAACAGGTGTTGATGATTGGCCCGTAGCAGTTATGATGCGTTTGTCTAATTGTCCTTTTATTTATTTATTTATTTATTTATTTATAATAAATGTATTATTTATTATTGCAGACATTTGCTAAGGTCTTATGTGACAGGTGATTGTTGATTTTGTTTCGATATGCCACGTTGTAATTATTTAAGTGATCATTTGTCGGATTATATCATTTTATTATTTTAATTGTTAGTTGTTTGCACTTGTTGACCCTAGTAAAAAAATGACAAGGGGCGAAAACAATGTGTTTATGATACTAAGGAGGTATTTTTTACTTCATAAGCTGTGTATTTGTGTTATTACATCATCTAGGTCACATAATAATAATAATAATAATAATAATAATAATCTTTATTTACTAAGGAGCTATTTTTCAAGGTCTTAATAAAACTTTTTTTTTTTTTAAAGTGACAAATAAATATTTTTTAATTTATTTCTGAGACAATTAATTGTACAGCAACATTTTGAATTGTTACAGCTCTAGTAATATTCTTTAATATTCTCATTATTATTATAATTATTGATTTATTTGAATTCTGTCCACTGCCAGCCTCTTTTTTTCTCATGCAACTGTTAATTTGCATGTGTATATATATTTGTTTTTCTGTATTTAATGTGTATATATATTTGTTTTTCTGTATTTAATGTGTATATATATTTGTTTTTCTGTATATATATTTGTTTTTCTGTATTTAATGTGTATATCGCATCACCCTCTGAGGACAAAAGACAAAAAACACTCCTATAGTGTTTTTCTGTATTTAATGTGTATATACAGTTAATTTAGTTTGACAATTATTGAGTTATTGAGTTTGAATAAAGTATTATTATAGGCTAGATTAATTTGTGTTTTTTTTATATACGTAGAGATGACATGTTCATCCACTTATTCCTGCTGTTTTACATTTAAACATAAGGTACAAATATGTACCTTACACCTCAAAAAGTCCAGAAAGGTGCATAAATGTACCTTAAAGCTGCAGAAATGTACCTTAAAGGTGCATAATTGTACCTTCAAGATACATTTTTGTACTTTTAAGGGAACATTTGCTAAGTTTGTACCTTAGGGAACAAAAATGGACCTGTATGGTACCTCTTATTTTGACAGTGTACTCAAAAAGAGAAATGTCATTTTAGACATTTATTTACTATTTTATTCATATATTACGCTGCATTTGTGAACATTTGTGACTTTTGTAAGCTCATTTCAAGCACCAAAGCAAATTTATCTGTGTTTTCACAAGAGATTTGAGACATATTTCCGCTTTAGGGACAAATTATGTCTTTACACATCTCTGAACATTTGATATGAAACACGCGGGGGAATCAGTGATATGCAGATACCTTTTAACCCTGGTGTTGTCTTCCCTTTGACCATGAAAAACATTTTCCCCTTATCTCAACTTTTTTGTTTCTTTTTAGATTTATTTTTCATAGATTTTGCCGCTTTTTACAAGTTTTTCACCCGTATTTCGACTTCCTTTATTTCAGATATTTAAAAAAAACGTTGAAAACGGGTCAAATTTGACCCAAAGACAACATGAGGGTTAAAAGGAGGATTCAAGAAGATATCTAAAAATGTACTTACACCTCAGAGAGTTAATGTTAATTTCTTTGTTTATTACTATTAAAGTCAAATCCCAACATAGAGTTAATGTTAATTTCTTTGTTTATTACTATTAAAGTCAAATCCCAACATAGAGTTAATGTTAATTTCTTTGTTTATTACTATTAAAGTCAAATCCCAACATAGAGTTAATGTTAATTTCTTTGTTTATTACTATTAAAGTCAAATCCCAACATAGAGTTAATGTTAATTTCTTTGTTTATTACTATTAAAGTCAAATCCCAACATAGAGTTAATGTTGATTTCTTTGTTTATTACTATTAAAGTCAAATCCCAACATAGAGTTAATGTTGATTTCTTTGTTTATTACTATTAAAGTCAAATCCCAACATAGAGTTAACGTTGATTTCTTTGTTTATTACTATTAAAGTCAAATCCCAACATAGAGTTAACGTTGATTTCTTTGTTTATTACTATTAAAGTCAAATCCCAACATAGAGTTAACGTTGATTTCTTTGTTTATTACTATTAAAGTCAAATCCCAACATAGAGTTAACGTTAATTTCTTTGTTTATTACTATTAAAGTCAAATCCCAACATAGAGTTAACGTTAATTTCTTTGTTTATTACTATTAAAGTCAAATCCCAACATAGAGTTAACGTTAATTTCTTTGTTTATTACTATTAAAGTCAAATCCCAACATAGAGTTAATGTTAATTTCTTTGTTTATTACTATTAAAGTCAAATCCCAACATAGAGTTAATGTTAATTTCTTTGTTTATTACTATTAAAGTCAAATCCCAACATAGAGTTAATGTTAATTTCTTTGTTTATTACTATTAAAGTCAAATCCCAACATAGAGTTAATGTTAATTTCTTTGTTTATTACTATTAAAGTCAAATCCCAACATAGAGTTAATGTTAATTTCTTTGTTTATTACTATTAAAGTCAAATCCCAACATAGAGTTAATGTTAATTTCTTTGTTTATTACTATTAAAGTCAAATCCCAACATAGAGTTAATGTTAATTTCTTTGTTTATTACTATTAAAGTCAAATCCCAACATAGAGTTAATGTTAATTTCTTTGTTTATTACTATTAAAGTCAAATCCCAACATAGAGTTAATGTTAATTTCTTTGTTTATTACTATTAAAGTCAAATCCCAACATAGAGTTAACGTTAATTTCTTTGTTTATTACTATTAAAGTCAAATCCCAACATAGAGTTAACGTTGATTTCTTTGTTTATTACTATTAAAGTCAAATCCCAACATAGAGTTAACGTTGATTTCTTTGTTTATTACTATTAAAGTCAAATCCCAACATAGAGTTAACGTTAATGTCTTTGTTTATTACTATTAAAGTCAAATCCCAACATAGAGTTAACGTTAATTTCTTTGTTTATTACTATTAAAGTCAAATCCCAACATAGAGTTAACGTTAATTTCTTTGTTTATTACTATTAAAGTCAAATCCCAACATAGAGTTAATGTTAATTTCTTTGTTTATTACTATTAAAGTCAAATCCCAACATAGAGTTAACGTTAATTTCTTTGTTTATTACTATTAAAGTCAAATCCCAACATAGAGTTAACGTTAATTTCTTTGTTTATTACTATTAAAGTCAAATCCCAACATAGAGTTAACGTTAATTTCTTTGTTTATTACTATTAAAGTCAAATCCCAACATAGAGTTAACGTTAATTTCTTTGTTTATTACTATTAAAGTCAAATCCCAACATAGAGTTAACGTTAATTTCTTTGTTTATTACTATTAAAGTCAAATCCCAACATAGAGTTAACGTTAATTTCTTTGTTTATTACTATTAAAGTCAAATCCCAACATAGAGTTAATGTTAATTTCTTTGTTTATTACTATTAAAGTCAAATCCCAACATAGAGTTAACGTTGATTTCTTTGTTTATTACTATTAAAGTCAAATCCCAACATAGAGTTAACGTTAATTTCTTTGTTTATTACTATTAAAGTCAAATCCCAACATAGAGTTAACGTTGATTTCTTTGTTTATTACTATTAAAGTCAAATCCCAACATAGAGTTAACGTTAATTTCTTTGTTTATTACTATTAAAGTCAAATCCCAACATAGAGTTAACGTTGATTTCTTTGTTTATTACTATTAAAGTCAAATCCCAACATAGAGTTAACGTTAATTTCTTTGTTTATTACTATTAAAGTCAAATCCCAACATAGAGTTAACGTTAATTTCTTTGTTTATTACTATTAAAGTCAAATCCCAACATAGAGTTAACGTTAATTTCTTTGTTTATTACTATTAAAGTCAAATCCCAACATAGAGTTAACGTTAATTTCTTTGTTTATTACTATTAAAGTCAAATCCCAACATAGAGTTAACGTTAATTTCTTTGTTTATTACTATTAAAGTCAAATCCCAACATAGAGTTAACGTTAATTTCTTTGTTTATTAGTATTAAAGTCAAATCCCAACATAGAGTTAACGTTAATTTCTTTGTTTATTACTATTAAAGTCAAATCCCAACATAGAGTTAACGTTAATTTCTTTGTTTATTACTATTAAAGTCAAATCCCAACATAGAGTTAATGTTAATTTCTTTGTTTATTACTATTAAAGTCAAATCCCAACATAGAGTTAATGTTAATTTCTTTGTTTATTACTATTAAAGTCAAATCCCAACATAGAGTTAATGTTAATTTCTTTGTTTATTACTATTAAAGTCAAATCCCAACATAGAGTTAATGTTAATTTCTTTGTTTATTACTATTAAAGTCAAATCCCAACATAGAGTTAATGTTAATTTCTTTGTTTATTACTATTAAAGTCAAATCCCAACATAGAGTTAATGTTAATTTCTTTGTTTATTACTATTAAAGTCAAATCCCAACATAGAGTTAATGTTAATTTCTTTGTTTATTACTATTAAAGTCAAATCCCAACATAGAGTTAACGTTGATTTCTTTGTTTATTACTATTAAAGTCAAATCCCAACATAGAGTTAACGTTAATTTCTTTGTTTATTACTATTAAAGTCAAATCCCAACATAGAGTTAACGTTAATTTCTTTGTTTATTACTATTAAAGTCAAATCCCAACATAGAGTTAACGTTAATTTCTTTGTTTATTACTATTAAAGTCAAATCCCAACATAGAGTTAACGTTAATTTCTTTGTTTATTACTATTAAAGTCAAATTCCAACATAGAGTTAACGTTAATTTCTTTGTTTATTACTATTAAAGTCAAATCCCAACATAGAGTTAACGTTAATTTCTTTGTTTATTACTATTAAAGTCAAATCCCAACATAGAGTTAACGTTGATTTCTTTGTTTATTACTATTAAAGTCAAATCCCAACATAGAGTTAACGTTGATTTCTTTGTTTATTACTATTAAAGTCAAATCCCAACATAGAGTTAACGTTAATTTCTTTGTTTATTACTATTAAAGTCAAATCCCAACATAGAGTTAACGTTAATTTCTTTGTTTATTACTATTAAAGTCAAATCCCAACATAGAGTTAACGTTAATTTCTTTGTTTATTACTATTAAAGTCAAATCCCAACATAGAGTTAATGTTAATTTCTTTGTTTATTACTATTAAAGTCAAATCCCAACATAGAGTTAATGTTAATTTCTTTGTTTATTACTATTAAAGTCAAATCCCAACATAGAGTTAATGTTAATTTCTTTGTTTATTACTATTAAAGTCAAATCCCAACATAGAGTTAATGTTAATTTCTTTGTTTATTACTATTAAAGTCAAATCCCAACATAGAGTTAACGTTGATTTCTTTGTTTATTACTATTAAAGTCAAATCCCAACATAGAGTTAACGTTGATTTCTTTGTTTATTATTATTAAAGTCAAATCCCAACATAGAGTTAATGTTAATTTCTTTGTTTATTACTATTAAAGTCAAATCCCAACATAGAGTTAATGTTAATTTCTTTGTTTATTACTATTAAAGTCAAATCCCAACATAGAGTTAATGTTAATTTCTTTGTTTATTACTATTAAAGTCAAATCCCAACATAGAGTTGTGTTCTGATTCAGGTTCTAAGCTCATGTAAACACTCTGTTGTTGAAGTTGTTCTGTGTAAAAAACAGTGCAGTCTGTCTTTGTCTCATTTCTGTGACAGCATGTCCTCCTGCAGTATCAGCGTTTCTCTAACACACACTTACACACACTGGGTCGCACACATCAGTTTCTCTAACACACACTTACACACACACACACCGGGTCACACACATCAGTTTCTCTAACACACACTTACACACACACACTGGGTCGCACACATCAGTTTCTCTAACACACACTTACACACACACACCTGGGTCACACACATCAGTTTCTCTAACACACACTTACACACACACACTGGGTCACACACATCAGTTTCTCTAACACACACTTACACACACACACTGGGTCGCACACATCAGTTTCTCTAACACACACTTACACACACACACTGGGTCACACACATCAGTTTCTCTAACACACACTTACACACACACACCGGGTCACACACATCAGTTTCTCTAACACACACTTACACACACATACCGGGTCGCACACATCAGTTTCTCTAACACACACTTACACACACACCGGGTCACACACATCAGTTGCAACATGTAAGATAAGCGTCATATCTCGGAGTCCGTATCTCGGTATGCTAGTGTACACGACAACGTGTGTGTTCTTGTGTGCTGAGTCGTGTTTTGTGGTTTTCCTTTCCTTTAGGTATGGGCCCACCTATAAGAAAGTGGTCTTTCGGGAGTATGAGGACCAAGACTTCAGACGGCCCAAGCCTCGTCCCTCCTGGTTAGGTAAACCACGATCACACAGTCGGTCCGGCTCTGGTTTCTAACACTTCTTTTTTGGGGGGTTGTCTTAAATTGGTTTCTATGTCAGAAATTTTGGGTTTTTTTCAACCTAAATTCCCAGAATGAACATGGATTGCTCCATAGAGTGCTCTGCAGAAGTAAAATGAAGGCTCAGTTCACCACTTTCATTGAGTTGTGAGTGTATATATATATTTATAGCATTTGAAAAAACAATTAGTCTAACTATTAGTCAAAATAATTCCCGATCTTTAAACTTTTTAACTCAAAAGTTAAATATAATTTCAAATAAATTAGGTTTATTGACCATTAGTTCCAGAAAAAAAGTGTAAAACTGGTGGTAAGAACAGAGTTGCATGGTCTAGAACTATGTACTTCCTAATTTAAGATATGACGTTTTCCTACATGTTGCAAACTAATGCGTCTAAGTGTGTGTTACAGCAGGGTGACCAACGTTTTTCAAGCCAAGGACCCCTTAACTGAGAGTGAGACTACATATTATATCAAATTAAGTTAAGTTAATATTAAGTTGAATATTAAGTTGAGCCCACAATAACATTTACATGATAAGCCTTTATATATACATTTTTTAGTGCATAATATACTAATTAATACCTCTTTTTAAAATTCTGATGCCAAACCGGTACTTTTAAAACGATTACGATTCCTAAAACCAATTTTTGAAAAACTGAAAAATGACATAAAAAAGGCTCTTTTACAGATTTTGATTTAAATGTAACAATATATTAACGTTTTAAAGTGCTTAAATATATAACAAGTAAACCTAAGTCACCTAACACACAACTGCAATCATTTAACAATAATTAAAGATTTTTTTTTATTATTAAGTTACAATATTAACAAGTAACAACAACATAAATGTTGAGTTGCTATGGTAACCAGACACAACCGGACCAGCCTACACGGTGGACTACAGAGGAAGTTTGATATCTTTACGTCCGTTTTCAGAGCGACAGTGGGAAAATATTTCAGTCGAGACGTTAAGAGGAACCTAAATGAGGAATTTTGTAAATCAAAGTAAAACAAAATACAGGTTTTACAGAAGAAACTAAAGGAAGAAGCTGAATAAATAACAAATGCATCTTCAGGCACGAGGGTTCATGATGTGTTGAGTGTTAATATGATGTGAATCATATGATGGCGTCAGGCGTCTCAACCCAGCAGGGAGGAGATTCTGCACAGACTCCATAATTAGGAATATAATTTGGATGAATGCTGTTTATTCCTCAAGGAGAGAGACTTGCAGAGTCTAATTTAAGGAGCATTGAAGCTGTTCTGGAGGTGTGTGCTGGGCGTGTTGAAAGGCAGTCTGTATGTCCCTGATTTAAATTGATTTAGGACCCAGGTATTTTATGATGACATTGTTGTTTGAACATGAGTGAAAGTGTGTTTATGTATTTACATGTAAGTGTCTCTGTGTCTATTTGAAACGTGCTGCTGCCACTTGCCAGGACACTCTTGTAAAAGAGATTTTTAATCTCAAGGAGTTTTTTTATCCTGGTTAAATAAAGGTTTGACATGAATGAAAATGTTTTTCCTTTAATGTGTCACTTACTGTGACTTGTCCGGCCAGGCTCGCCATCTCCATAATTAGGAATATAATTTGGATGAATGCTGTTTATTCCTCAAGGTCTAATTTAAGGAGCATTGAAGCTGCTCTGGAGGTGTGTGTTGGCCGTGTTTTTCCTCTAATGTGTCACCAGCAGAGCTGGAATGAATCATTTCTTTGTTATTAGTACCAAAGTACATGTTCCTTTGCAGGAATTCTCCATAAAAACCACAGATCCTCCTCAGGAAAGTGTTACCTACATTATACCAGTCCGATGAGCCGGTCTGGATGAGTGAATAACCTGGAGCTGGTCTTCCTCCGCAGGTCTGCTTGGACCCACGCTGAGGGCCCAGGAGGGCGAGACCATTGTGGTCACCTTCAGAAACCTGGCCACCGAACCCCTCAGCCTGCACCCTCACGGCATCGCCTACGGGAAGCAGTCGGAGGGTGAGGGTTAACCCCCGCTGCATGAAGAATGCATGTAATAATAATAATAATATAATAATATAAGGCACCACACAGACATATATAATAATAATAATATAATAATATAAGGCACCACACAGACATATATAATAATAATAATATAATAATATAAGGCACCACATAGACATATATAATAATAATAATATAATAATATAAGGCATCACACAGACATATATAATAATAATAATATAATAATATAAGGCACCACACAGACATATATAATAATAATAATATAATAATATAAGGCACCACACAGACATATATAATAATAATAATATAATAATATAAGGCACCACACAGACATATATAATAATAATAATAATATAATAATATAAGGCACCACACAGACATATATAATAATAATAATATAATAATATAAGGCATCACACAGACATATATAATAATAATAATATAATAATATAAGGCACCACACAGACATATATAATAATAATAATAATATAATAATATAAGGCACCACACAGACATATATAATAATAATAATATAATAATATAAGGCACCACACAGACATATATAATAATAATAATATAATAATATAAGGCACCACACAGACATATATAATAATAATAATATAATAATATAAGGCACCACACAGACGTATATAATAATAATAATAATATAATAATATAAGGCACCACACAGACATATATAATAATAATAATATAATAATATAAGGCATCACACAGACGTATATAATAATAATAATAATATAATAATATAAGGCATCACACAGACAGACATATATAATAATAATAATATAATAATATAAGGCACCACACAGACATATATAATAATAATAATATAATAATATAAGGCACCACACAGACATATATAATAATAATAATATAATAATATAAGGCACCACACAGACGTATATAATAATAATAATAATATAATAATATAAGGCACCACACAGACGTATATAATAATAATAATAATATAATAATATAAGGCACCACACAGACATATATAATAATAATAATATAATAATATAAGGCACCACACAGACGTATATAATAATAATAATAATATAATAATATAAGGCACCACACAGACATATATAATAATAATAATATAATAATATAAGGCACCACACAGACGTATATAATAATAATAATAATATAATAATATAAGGCACCACACAGACGTATATAATAATAATAATATAATAATATAAGGCACCACACAGACATATATAATAATAATAATAATATAATAATATAAGGCACCACACAGACGTATATAATAATAATAATAATATAATAATATAAGGCACCACACAGACATATATAATAATAATAATATAATAATATAAGGCACCACACAGACAGACATATATAATAATAATAATATAATAATATAAGGCACCACACAGACATATATAATAATAATAATAATATAATAATATAAGGCATCACACAGACATATATAATAATAATAATATAATAATATAAGGCACCACACAGACGTATATAATAATAATAATAATATAATAATATAAGGCACCACACAGACGTATATAATAATAATAATATAATAATATAAGGCACCACACAGACATATATAATAATAATAATAATATAATAATATAAGGCACCACACAGACATATATAATAATAATAATATAATAATATAAGGCACCACATAGACATATATAATAATAATAATAATATAATAATATAAGGCACCACACAGACATATATAATAATAATAATATAATAATATAAGGCACCACACAGACATATATAATAATAATAATATAATAATATAAGGCACCACACAGACATATATAATAATAATAATATAATAATATAAGGCATCACACAGACATATATAATAATAATAATATAATAATATAAGGCACCACACAGACATATATAATAATAATAATATAATAATATAAGGCACCACACAGACATATATAATAATAATAATATAATAATATAAGGCACCACACAGACATATATAATAATAATAATATAATAATATAAGGCACCACACAGACAGACATATATAATAATAATAATATAATAATATAAGGCACCACACAGACATATATAATAATAATATAATAATATAAGGCACCACACAGACATATATAATAATAATAATAATATAATAATATAAGGCACCACACAGACATATATAATAATAATAATATAATAATATAAGGCATCACACAGACATATATAATAATAATAGAAGAGAACCAAGGCTGAGACCGCGCTGTGCAATCATTACAGTGCAATATTTAATATTTAACCCTTTAATCTCATTACAGTGCAATATTTAATATTTAACCCTTTAATCTCATTACAGTGCAATATTTAATATTTAACCCTTTAATCTCATTACAGTGCAATATTTAATATTTAACCCTTTAATTTCATTACAGTGCAATATTTAATATTTAACATAAACCCTGTAACCCAGTCTGTCTGTTAGGGACATGGTGGGTGGTCTTGAAGTTACTCATTTCAATTATTACACAAGATTGGCCAACACAACAAACACACATTGTTTGTCTTTTTCTAAAATATTAACCAGAGGGACAGATTATCGAGGTAGACGATACTGAAGTCCAACAGGAAGCGTTGCTAAGCCTGAGGAAACCAGCGTCTGTGTCCAGAGAGACAGCAGGACATTACTGCTCTGGGTAATGTAGGAAATGGACTCCAAGGTCTCCTTAATTAGATCTTAATGCGAAAGTCAGAGTGCAGAAGAGTTTCATAAGTAGAATTGTTTTAAAGGTCCCATGACATGATGCTTTTATATAGACCTTAGTGGTCCCTAATACTGTATCTGAAGTCTCTTTATATAGACCTTAGTGGCCCCTAATACTGTATCTGAAGTCTCTTTTATATAGACCTTAGTGGTCCCCTAATACTGTATCTGAAGTCTCTTTTATATAGACCTTAGTGGTCCCCTAATACTGTATCTGAAGTCTCTTTATATAGACCTTAGTGGTCCCTAATACTGTATCTGAAGTCTCTTTTATATAGACCTTAGTGGTCCCTAATACTGTATCTGAAGTCTCTTTTATATAGACCTTAGTGGTCCCTAATACTGTATCTGAAGTCTCTTTTATATAGACCTTAGTGGTCCCTAATACTGTATCTGAAGTCTCTTTTATATAGACCTTAGTGGTCCCCTAATACTGTATCTGAAGTCTCTTTTATATAGACCTTAGTGGTCCCCTAATACTGTATCTGAAGTCTCTTTTATATAGACCTTAGTGGTCCTCTAATACTGTATCTGAAGTCTCTTTTATATAGACCTTAGTGGTCCCTAATACTGTATCTGAAGTCTCTTTTATATAGACCTTAGTGGTCCCCTAATACTGTATCTGAAGTCTCTTTATATAGACCTTAGTGGTCCCCTAATACTGTATCTGAAGTCTCTTTTATATAGACCTTAGTGGTCCCTAATACTGTATCTGAAGTCTCTTTTATATAGACCTTAGTGGTCCCTAATACTGTATCTGAAGTCTCTTTATATAGACCTTAGTGGTCCCTAATATTGTATCTGAAGTCTCTTTTATATAGACCTTAGTGGTCCCTAATACTGTATCTGAAGTCTCTTTTATATAGACCTTAGTGGTCCCTAATACTGTATCTGAAGTCTCTTTTATATAGACCTTAGTGGTCCCTAATACTGTATCTGAAGTCTCTTTTATATAGACCTTAGTGGTCCCTAATACTGTATCTGAAGTCTCTTTATATAGACCTTAGTGGTCCCTAATACTGTATCTGAAGTCTCTTTATATAGACCTTAGTGGTCCCCTAATACTGTATCTGAAGTCTCTTTTATATAGACCTTAGTGGTCCCTAATACTGTATCTGAAGTCTCTTTTATATAGACCTTAGTGGTCCCTAATACTGTATCTGAAGTCTCTTTTATATAGACCTTAGTGGTCCCTAATACTGTATCTGAAGTCTCTTTATATAGACCTTAGTGGTCCCTAATACTGTATCTGAAGTCTCTTTATATAGACCTTAGTGGTCCCCTAATACTGCATCTGAAGTCTCTTTATATAGACCTTAGTGGTCCCTAATACTGTATCTGAAGTCTCTTTCCCAAAATTCAGCATTGGTGCAGAATAAAAACCTCATAAAGTGACATTTTCATGCCATGGGACCTTTAAAGATAATTATTTGGGCATTTTAGGCTTTTATCAGATAGGACAGCTTAGACATGAAAGGGGGAGAGAGGGAATGACATACAAGGGCCACAGGTCACAACCGAACTCCCTGCCGCTGCGTTGAGGACTGAGTCTCTGTATATGTGCGCATGCTCTACCAGGTGAGCTGTCCAGGTGCCCAGGAAACTCTTCTTTAGGGTCAAGAGATGGGCAATATGAAGAAAATTATATCTCAGGATATTTTTGATCAAATACAGTGATAACACTATCGCGGCAATATTGTGGGGTCGACAGTTGGTGCTTTCACAAAATATTTACACTATGAGATTTGTGATAAATAATCATCAGTAATGTGGATATAATGACTAAGTGGCTAAAGGCAAATAACAGTCTGGTAAGTTCAGAAAATGACATTACTTGACTGTAATGTAGCCTGTAAAACCAGAAAAACACAACACTTGTGTCATGTTACGATAATCAGAATTTAGGATAATTATGAGCCTTATACATAGATATCAATGTAATATCGATAGACTGCCCAACCCTAGGTAAGTCTTCATTATTTTTGGGAATTGAGAGGAATATCACTTCACAAAGTGTGTTAGGATAGTCAGTAGTCTCTTCAGATTGCTCGGCAATGGGATCTAATTAATTTGATCGTTCCATCATGATTGTGTATTTGTTCATAACGAAGAGAGTTTTTCTCTGCTTGGTGTGATTTTGCAGGAGCGAACTACTTTGACAACACGTCCCAGAAAGAGAAAGAGGACGACGTTGTGCGGCCGAACAGTCAACACGTTTACTACTGGGAGGTGACGAAAGAGGTTTCTCCACAGCCCAGCGACCCTACCTGTCTCACCTACACCTACATCTCCCACAAAAATGTTGTCAAGGACTACAACTCAGGCCTCATTGGTGCTCTACTCATCTGCAAGCCCGGTAAGCGGAAAAAAGTGACTTTAGTTTCAAGTAGAACTTGCCGTGTGTTACCGTGTGCGTAGTCTTGCATCGCCAGACCTTCCTCCACACCGCTGCGGAGGAGGGTCTGGGTTTGGCCAGACTGTTCAAGACCAAGGATCCCTTGGACAAACTGATCAGGGACCCCCTACTACGGTATATACAGTATATTGTATAAAAATAACTTTCACATTAAACTGGGTCTAAAATAAGATGTAGGTTGGTACCTTTTTAGTGCATAGAATAAAAACTGCTGTTAAAATAATAATTGTTGGTATGATTTTATAAATAAGGTTATAATATTAAACATACATGTGGCACAGTGAATTCTTTGGGATTAACTGTATGGCCAGTAAGCAGAGGTGGATAGCGTAGCCAAAAATTGTACTCGAGTAAAAGTACTGTTACTTTAGAATAACATGACTCAAGTAAAAGTAAAAAGTAGTCATCCAAATAATTACTTGAGTAAGAGTAAAAAAGTGCTTGATGAAAAAACTACTCAAGTAGTGAGTAACTGTTTAACACAAGCATCAATCAGACATAGCGTAGCTGCTGTTTGTGTTCCTAAGGTAACCATGCTTTTAATATGAGGCCGGGGGGTTCCTCCCCGTCTGTGTCTGCATTGCCGATGGTTGATTCTGACATCTTTGTTTTGCTACGACTGTAAAGCTAACCCGTCCCGCCGCTGAGATCGAGTATGGTCACATGACTGCACAACGACGTTTGATTGGTGGAACACAGTCAGGTAGAGCCTTTAGCGGAAGACTCTCTCTCTGTCAAAATAAAACATTAAAATGAGACGTACGCCAAAGAGGTAAAAAGAAAAGTAAGGAGCTCATTGTAGCCTGATGTAGCGGAGTAAAAGTACAGCTTCTTCTTCACTAATCTACTCAAGTACAAGTACAAGTATAGTGATTTAAAACTACTCCTAGAAGTATAATGTTTTCAAAAACTTACAAGTAAATGTAACGGAGTAAACTTTTGCCAGTAAGTCTATCATCACTGTTTTGATTTTTTTCACAAATAGGCTGATTTATATTGGCTAATAATATGTTGGATTCATGTTAAGATATTTAAAATTTTAAATTAATAATTTGGTGCCCCCCCCTGCAGTAACTCTGCGGACCCACTGTTGAATATCTCTGCTTTAAACCAATCACAACTTTCAGTCTTGGGTGGCGCTGCGGAGCCACGGTGCCGCTGCAAAACAGCCTCGGGAAGGAACTTGTTTTAGTGGAACATGTGTACGTTCAAAGGTAGTTTTTAGTTGTGCAACAGAAAACTCAGATTGGACAGATAGTCTAGCTAGCTGTCTGGATTTACCCTGCAGAGATCTGAGGACCAGGTAACCATAGTCCTCAGATTGGACAGATAGTCTAGCTAGCTGTCTGGATTTACCCTGCAGAGACCTGAGGACCAGGTAACCATAGTCCTCAGATTGGACAGATAGTCTAGCTAGCTGTCTGGATTTACCCTGCAGAGACCTGAGGACCAGGTAACCATAGTCCTCAGATTGGACAGATAGTCTAGCTAGCTGTCTGGATTTACCCTGCAGAGATCTGAGGACCAGGTAACCATAGTCCTCAGATTGGACAGATAGTCTAGCTAGCTGTCTGGATTTACCCTGCAGAGATCTGAGGACCAGGTAACCATAGTCCTCAGATTGGACAGATAGTCTAGCTAGCTGTCTGGATTTACCCTGCAGAGACCTGAGGACCAGGTAACCATAGTCCTCAGATTGGACAGATAGTCTAGCTAGCTGTCTGGATTTACCCTGCAGAGATCTGAGGACCAGGTAACCATAGTCCTCAGATTGGACAGATAGTCTAGCTAGCTGTCTGGATTTACCCTGCAGAGACCTGAGGACCAGGTAACCATAGTCCTCAGATTGGACAGATAGTCTAGCTAGCTGTCTGGATTTACCCTGCAGAGACCTGAGGACCAGGTAACCATAGTCCTCAGATTGGACAGATAGTCTAGCTAGCTGTCTGGATTTACCCTGCAGAGATCTGAGGACCAGGTAACCATAGTCCTCATAAGTCCAGTTCCCAGAGTTTAAAATTAGAACAAAGAAAGTTGGAGGAAACGGACATCTGGCCTAAAATCAGGGACATCTGGCGTAATTTTTGGCAGCACCTGAGCGATCCCTGAAATGAAACGTCGTCGATAGATAGACTATTGTGTACACTGCTAAGTCTGAGTAATACATTTTGCTCCTTGGAGTTTGTAATATTCTCACATGACAATTAACAATCTGCAATGACCTGGTCATTAAGTGGATTTCTCCCTTTGTTTCTCTTAGGCAGTCTGGATGAGTCCGGGAAGCAGGTCGGCGTCTACCATGAGTATGTGTTCCTGTTTGGGGTTTTTGATGAGAATGAGAGCAAGTACAAACCAAAAGGCCATGCCAACCATGTGAAATACACCATCAATGGATACACAATGGGATCGCTACCTGGTGAGTCTGTCCAGTCATTTTGTTAAAACATCAGGACACGTCAGACTGAGTTCTGATCAGAAACATCTGTTAACAGCAAGTAGCCATTAGGGGTGTAACTCACAAGTTTTATCATTAAACATTTATTACATCAACTATTTGGACAACTTAGAGACTTTCCATTTTTGCTGATTAAATGATTTAACTATTCTTTTATTATGTGACTAATCGAATAGTTGTATAATAGCCCTTGATACGTGCTCACTGTATATTTGGAATAATGCACTGATATAAAACATACTGGCAATGTTTGCCTCCAACTTGTGTGTTATCTTTGTATATCTGAACACTTCATTGTGTACATTAAGATAACTTAGTTTATCCATCAAAACATTAACAGGGCAACTCTTGGGGATGAAACTTTACTCTTTAAACTTCAATTTTAATCGTAATACTTCCTCATTTTTACTTTGGAACAAGAGATCTTTACTGATGTATTACAGTACTTTACTGTTGTGGCTACTTATACTCAAATTAATGATCTGAACACTTCTTCCATCGCTGCTCCCATGTACAGATTGAGAGTAAGATGTCGTGGTGTACAGTATGTAGTGTGCAGTCAGTGCAGAGATGTTCACCAAATGTCCGGCAAAACAATTCAAAGATACTGTAAAACCCAAAACACGCCCACAAGTTGCTAACAGTTTGTCTCCATTGTGTCCAGATGTCAGTATGTGTGCCTATGCCTCTGTGAGCCTGCATCTGGTGGGTATGAGCTCAGAGCCCGAGGTGTTCTCGGTGCATATGAACGGGCAGGTGCTGCAGCAGACCGGCCACAAAGTGTCATCAGTGGGCCTGATAAGCGGCTCCGCGGCCACTGCCAGCATGGTGGCTCTGCACACGGGCCGCTGGCTACTCTCCTCACACACCATCAAGCACATGGAGGGTATGTGGTTCCGCACTCATAAGTAGGGCTGGATAACGAATTCAATACTTTTTAGGCCCTGACTGAATTGCCTCTAAAGTAATGAGTAGCAACAAATGCCTTGTCATTCAATACCCAATTTCAATACGCTGTGACAAATTTAAATTAAAATTTACAGTAACTTACTGTAACAATTGGCAGCAAGTTACTGTGAATTCTTCTTACAGTAAAGGTACCGTACTTCCATTTACAGTATTTTATGTATTCATTGTAAAATACAAAACAATTAAACACAACATAAGATAAAAATACAGTAGTTTACTATTTACAGTACTATAGTGGCTATATTGTGATGTTTTTACAGTAATTTAGATTTACAGTAACAAAGTAACAATGATTTGACTACTGAGGATTTCAATTGTAATACTTAGACTACTGTAATGTTGTCATGTCGACAAGGTTGTAATGTAAACTTTACAGCATTCTACTGTAAAAATCATATACAGTAGTGTTACTGTGAAATCTAAGGTAAATAACTGTAGATTTCACAGCCATTATTTACAGTGTACCTAAGAAGTAAACCTAATCGGTGTTAGTGAGCCAATCAGCATGCAGCATGTGTCATGCGATGCAGGGACAGACAAGAATGCTGAGTATTTAATAAAATAATAACAAAATCCAAACAACAAAAGGTGTCCTGTAACAGCAGACAAAATCACACAGGAACAGGCAGAATCCAAAATAAACGAATATGAGGAACACAAAGAACAACTGGGTAAACACAACATAAACACCATAAACAGAACAATGATCTGACACCAGACAAGGGGAACATAGAGACTAAATACAAGAGGTACAGGTGACACAAGGGCTGGGAACAGCTGAAAGACATCAGACAATCACAAGGGCGAGAAAACTAAAGGCAGGAAGTAAGACAGAAAAACAAGACTATCAAAATAAAACAGGAAACAGAACATACACAAAAAAAAAATTAAAAGATTTGTGCCGTAAAGTTGTCATTTCTTTTTGTTTTATAAAATTGGTATTGAAAAAGGTATCATCTAGAACCGGCATCAAAGTCAATGTATTGGTATCTGTATAGGAACACCCGGCCCTAGTTATAAGATAAACAGACCCATCATCCGGCATAGATAGCTAAATGTATGTCTTTCTGCTATTACAGCGGGCATGCATGGTTTCGTGGATGTGAAAAAGTGTGACAACTTCCAAGCACCCCAGCGAAGAATGACCATTGAACAAAAACGCCACAGCAGGGAGTGGACGTACTACATAGCTGCAGAGGAAGTCATCTGGGACTATGCACCTAATATGCCCGAACACATCGACAAGTAAGCAGCTTTTACAGACCCATTTCAAAAATGTCACGAGTTTCATAGAATTATTAAAGGTGCACATGCAAACTAAAAAACTAACATTTCACTTTATGAGGTTTTTTGACATTAATATTCATTCCCCCAGCCTGCCCATGGTCCCCTAGTGGCTAGAAATAGAGATAGGTGTAAACCGAGCCCTGGGTATCCTGCTCTGCCTTTCAGAAAATAAAAGCTCAGATGGGCCAATCTGGAATCTTGCTCCTTATGAGGTCATAAGGGGCAAGGTTGCCTCCCCTTTCTCTGCTTTGATCGCCCAGAGAATTTGCCCCCCCCCCCCCCATGAGAGAGAGTGAGACATCATGGCTTTCAAACGAGCAAAGGGGCAGTTGGTCAAAGCCACACCCCCAGCCTTCACCTTGCCCCCCCCCCCCTCCTCCTCAATAGCTACAGACTCAGATATGGTACATACTAAGGAAAGCTCATTGTGGGACTGGCTCTAGAGGCTGGAATTCTGGACCAAGGCCGAATTTTAGGAAAGAGACTTCAGATACAGTATTAGAGGACCACTAAGGTCTATATAAAAGAGACTTCAGATACAGTATTAGAGGACCACTAAGGTCTATATAAAAGAGACTTCAGATACAGTATTAGGGACCACTAAGGTCTATATAAAAGAGACTTCAGATACAGTATTAGGGACCACTAAGGTCTATATAAAAGAGACTTCAGATACAGTATTAGAGGACCACTAAGGTCTATATAAAAGAGACTTCAGATACAGTATTAGAGGACCACTAAGGTCTATATAAAGAGACTTCAGATACAGTATTAGGGACCACTAAGGTCTATATAAAGAGACTTCAGATACAGTATTAGAGGACCACTAAGGTCTATATAAAAGAGACTTCAGATACAGTATTAGGGACCACTAAGGTCTATATAAAGAGACTTCAGATACAGTATTAGGGGACCACTAAGGTCTATATAAAGAGACTTCAGATACAGTATTAGGGACCACTAAGGTCTATATAAAGAGACTTCAGATACAGTATTAGGGACCACTAAGGTCTATATAAAGAGACTTCAGATACAGTATTAGGGACCACTAAGGTCTATATAAAAGAGACTTCAGATACAGTATTAGAGGACCACTAAGGTCTATATAAAAGCATCCAAAAAGAACCATGTCATGAGGCCTTTAACTTTTGCTTCACTAAGGGGTTAAACATATTATGAGTTATTTTCCGTCTTTCACTCTCCTGCATTAATTTAGAGAATCTCTCACATCTTTAAGCTCTATTTGAAGTAGAAGAATAGTTTTGCACCGATTAAAAAATAACACCGTTGCCACACAACTTGAATACAGTGTTTTAAATGGTCTTGGTTATTTTATGGAAGTTATACATCAGTGTTAAATAACTCCTTTCATCCTTTGTGTAGGGACTTCACGTTGCAGTACCTGAGACAGTCACCAACACGCATAGGTGGGAAGTACAAGAAGGCAGTGTACACGCTGTTCAATAATGAGTCATTCACTGAAAGGTTAGAGTCCAAGCAAAGGAAAAATGAGCTTGGGATCTTGGGCCCAGTGATCAAAGCGCAAATCCGAGATGTCATCAAGGTGAGATCATGCTTAAATCAATCTGCGTTTATAGCACTTAACACACATCATTACAGAACACCAGAGAAACTGTGAATGCTAAGCTAAAAGAGTTGTCTTAAGGTTTGGTTTAAACCTGTGGACAGACACCATAAGCCCATCGTGCAAGTATTCTCCCCAGCATGAAGCTTCATATGAGCCCTCCAGAAATCTTAGGTACTTTCTCCATTTCCTAGTGTAGACATCCAATCTGAAAAAAACATTTATATGACATTTTCTTAAACGCGGCCACTCTAGCTCGCTCCTGGATTCACCCCTTCATTCTTTGTTCCCATTAAAATAATCTGTCTGGCTATCATCAAGTCTGGACCCAGCTGCTTATGTGCTGATCCATCCCATTTAGGATTGGCTCATCTAACAGAACAAATAATCTTGGGCTGAATGGAACCTGGGTCCCAGCAATCCGGTCCAAAATTCCTCGACCTTATTATAGGACCTTATTAACGTCTCTGTCTTACATTTCCAACAATTCTGTGCATCATTCAAACCAAGTCTAAACAATCTAGAGGGAGTCCAGTAGAGTCGATGCATAATCTTAAACTTGTACCTTCACATCACGTGACGTTTTAATATTCCTACAAATTGTGTCCCACTCCTCATAATCCAGTGTAATACTCAAATCCATTTCCCATATCTTCTGGAGGGCTGTGCAGGCTCCATCCACCAGGTTCTGCATAAGCACAGAATAATACCCAGAAACCTCGTTGTGGTATTGTGGTAGTGGTATTTTAAAACAATGACTGTGACCACAGAGTCAACTCAAGAATCATGTGTCTCTAATGCTTTCATTCTGACCTTCTGGTCATCCAGCATAATCATCCAGCATTTACAGGTATCACTGTCAACAGATGGCATGTCTTCTCACATCCTCCTGTCCCTTTTTAAAGATTGTTTTTAAGAACATGGCCTCCAGGCCCTACAGCATCTATCCACATGGGCTGACAATAGAGAAGTCAGACGAGGGAGTAAACTACCCAGCAGGAGGTACTAAATATCTCCTTACAGTAACACTTGGGTATTGATATCCACTCTGGTTTTATTAAATAAAAAGATTGCAATTAACTTGATGAGGTATTTCCCTATGTGTTTGCCAGGCAACCAGTCTCATGGTGTTCAGCCAGGGGAGACTCACACCTACATATGGAGAGTGGTCGACGAGGACCAGCCTCTCGAAGGAGACTCTCGATGTCTGACACGACTGTACCACAGTGCAGTGGACACACCGCGCGACATCGCCTCAGGGCTGATAGGGCAAATCCTTATCTGCAAGAGTCGGTCCCTCAATATCAGGGGGGTGCAGGTAAGAGGATTCTACGTACATCCATTTGTATGTGTCGTTTAATGTTAATCTGTTTGTCGATTTATCAGTTGGTCCATACATATTCTATTGCACTTAACACTCAGGTCATTAGATGCACATCAATCAAATAAACAGCTGCAGAGAAAACAAGACAGACAAACGAGAATCCTTTAAGTTAGATTAAAAGTCAGAGTTTTGACTTTTGGTTTGTTTCTACAGCTAAAAGCAGACAAGGAGCAGCATGCTATGTTGGCTGTATTTGATGAGAACAAGAGCTGGTACCTGGATGAAAACATTCGCCAATATTGCGATCTATCCAAAGTCAACAAGGCAGACCCGGAATTTTATAAGTCCAATGTCATGCACTGTAAGTTTTTACCACAATTGCATTGAAGGTGATAAAAGCTAATCCTAAAAAGATATACTTTATTCACTCCATTATTTGGTTATACATATGACTGCAATGTCTTGAACTGCCGGTCCAACAACTAATATTCATGTGTGTGTCCTCACAGCAATTAACGGTTATGTGTTTGAGAGCGGCCCACTCTTGGGCTTCTGCAATGGCGAGATTGCAACGTGGCACGTGTCCAGCATTGGAGCACAGGACTACATCCAGACAGCTACTTTCTACGGCCATACATTTGAGGTGAATGGGCGGACAGAGGACTTCCTCAGTCTCTACCCTATGACTGGAGAGACCATCACTATGAACATGGACAACGTTGGTCAGTCAGGGTTTACAATGCCTTCTTTTATGTCAGATTATGTACCCAAATTTTCATCTGTAGGGATACTTTTACTTTAAGAAATTATTGTTACAGCAGAGAGTTAATAGTTAATTAGTTTATAGTTAAAGCTACAGTATATTGCTTAGTTTCGGCACTCGAGCTGATGCATGCTAATGTCGCCAGATTACACCATTTTGTAAACATTGCCATACTGAGGAATACAGATATAGTTTTGTGGAGCTGACAGGCTTAATGGCCTTTGTATCAACTCACTTGCCAATGGCTAAAGGTCCTGTAGGTAGGATTGTGAAGATGCAGGATTTTAAAATTTAAACGTCGACAACTTCTCAGTTCCTCCCCCCTTTCCGCTAAAGCCCAAAACAGCCACTAAGCCACTCCCCCTTTTTTAAATTACCTGCTTCATGTAGTTCTGCTGGAACATAGGGTCAGTTTCAGCAAATATGACAGAAAGTTTGTTTTTATTAGGCTTACCTACTGCACCTTTAATAGTAACTGAAGTTCATTAATATAGAATAGTTGCACACTGTAGCTTTAATGCCGTCATCTTAAAGTTTTGCATTTGCAAAGTGACAGTTGCATCGTTTGTACATGGATGTTTTTTGTGTGTCTTTCTTGAACCAGGTGTCTGGCTCATGGCTTCCCTAAATTCCCATGAGACAACCAAAGCAATGCAAGTAAAGTTTCAGGATGTCGAGTGCTTTCGTGACAACATGTATGAGTACAGTGATGAATCAATGGACTTTAATGCGTGGAACCCTCTGAGCAAGGATGAAATAAAGAAGGACAAGGAAAAACCCAAACCTGTGATAGTAATACCAGCTGAGCCAGACATTTACACAGACTTGTTTGCAGATGAATTAGGTCTCCGGTCTCTGAAGAACCAAACAAGGGCCTCGAGTGCGGAGCAGCTGGACCTCTCTTTCCTCAACTATGATGCTGTTGATGTGCCCGACAGAGATACAAATATCACCCCTAATTCCAAGGAGACAAAGAACAAAAGTGAGACCTCTATTCCAAAGCCAAATACACTAAATGAGACATTGATTTCAAATTGGGAAGAGGTGGATGAACTGAACCTTACAGCGGTTAATTTGCTGAACCAAAGCATGAGCGAGAATGCAACACATGTGCAGAACAGTAGTGCGTCATCAGCTTTTGATAATTCATTGGTTTATAAAACAAAGAACACAACCCTGTTTTATAGCCCAAATAAATTACTAAAGAATGACAGCATAACTACAGATAGCAGTGCTTTTGTATCAAATCTCATTAATGTTTCAGTGTCTGGAAACACAACCGTTCACAATGCTACAGTTTTATCAATGGTTCAAAATGTATCCGCAGAGATTACCAATCATACTGCAGTATTACAAGAAACTACTAATCTTAGTGTAGCTTTAAGACAAGATTCAAGTTCCATCTTGGACACTGAAAAAGTGCATGAATCCCTGACTGGTGATACTTCCGTAGGCGTGGTCTTGGCGGAGGATTTTGAGGAGAGAGTTCCCAGAGGGGATGCGTTTTCCTACTCTGTGCCTCTATCCAGTTCCAGCCCAAACAATCTCCACAGCACACCAGAGAGCAACACCACCTCTCTGTCACACAGTTTAAAAAAGGAAGATGGGAATAATACATCAGCTAATCATGTTAACGTGTCAACAGACGGCACAAACTCTCCGTTGTCTATTCCAACGGCCCATGTTGAAGAGGTTAACATCATTAGCATAGAGAGAAGCAACTTAACCATCTCAGAGATAGAAGTGGAGGCTACAGACAACAAAACCAGTGACATTGACTCCCTGATTACCACAGCCGAGCCGTTTATTTATATGGCTAATGTTGAAGAAGTTAACCTCATCAGCATGGAAAAAAGCAACTTGACCATCTTAGATTTAGAAGTGGAGGCCAAAGACAACACAGCCAGTGATAATGACTCCCTAATCACCACAGCAGAGCCATCTATACCAATGGCTGATGTTGTAGAGGTTAGCATGAACAGCACAAAGATAAGCAACTTGACCATGTTAGGTTTAGAAGTAAAGGTCAAAGACAAAGAAACCAGTGACAATGACTTCCTGATCATCGCAGCTGAGCCGTCTGTTCCAATGGCCGATGTTGAAGAAGTTAACTACATCAGCATAGAAAAAAGCAACTTGACCATCTTAGATTTAGAAGTGGAGGCCACAGACAACACAACCAGTGATAATGACTCCCTAATCACCACAGCAGAGCCATCTATACCAATGGCTGATGTTGTAGAGGTCAGCATGAGCAGCACAGAGAGAAGCAACTTGACTATCTTTGAGTTGGAGGTGGATAGTGACAATGACTCCCTGGTTACCACAGTAGATGCGGAGTATGGACTTCAAATGAATTCCACTGAAAGTGTACCTATTTCAGCCAATTCCAGCCTTGAAGATGTAACATACGTTTTGTTTGGAACTGGGCCCTTACAGAATATGACAGCGAAAACATTAAGATCAAATTTATCAAAGGAGATTAGTTCAGAGAGTTGGGAGAATGTCACAGCACTTCCTGGTGAGTTGAACCACACAGCTCCTGCAGAACGTTTATCCAATGAGACAGAGCTGTACCTCTCGAGCGATGGGGTAAGAAAGAACAATTCTGGGGGGGCCTTAGACAGCATTGAAGAAGTGCTAATCTACCTCACAGAAAACAAAACGCATGTGATGAAAACCACCAACGTCAAAATGCAGGAGCACAACTGGACTTATGAGGAAACTCACCAAATGGAATCGGTGGAGATCCCTGACTACATGATGAAATATTTCGAGAAAGAAACCCCTAAAACGACGCCAACTCCAAAAAAGACCAAGAAGGTGAACCTCCGACAGAGGCCTCAGAAGGGCCAAGGCATGAAAACAAAGAAGAGGAAGGAATACAAGCCTCAGGCCAAGAGTGGGTTACCATTCTCCCCCCGGGGGTTCAATCCAGGCGTGACCCCACGTGGGGCACGACCACTTTTACCACAGCCCCTCTCTGATGAGGAGGAGCTCATTAACAAGCCTGTGGTCATTGGTGTGCCCAGGCCTGATTTCAGTGACTACGAGCTGTATGTTCCTGGAGACAACCCAGATCATCTCGGGTTGGAGGAAAATGTGAAGGCAGATGAATATGAATATGTGACATACAAAGACCCCTACAAAGGTGATGAAGACATCAAGAGTCTTAACCTGGATGACACAACCAAATACTTCTTAAAGTTATCAAGCCCAAATGTCAGGACTTATTTCATCGCTGCAGAGGAGGTTGAGTGGGACTATGCTGGCTACGGACAGAGGTAAGCTCAGAGATAGAAGTAAATTAGTAGTTTGTCATAGATTTATTGGAAAACTTCACAGCAGGTTGTAAGGCTCTAGGTCATTTTTATCGTTTTATCATCGATATCAACTTGTACACCATTACACATCCCAAAAGGCTGTGAACATGTTGCAAAAGATACTCCGATTTTTTATGTTAGTTAAAAGAAAATATCACTAGAAAACAACACTTTCACATATAACTACCTCTATTTGTTTAGTGGTGCCTTTTATTTATCGTGCAGCGCTATGAGGTACACAGCTATACACATCCAATGATGAAATATTGTCCTGTTATCGCAACAGGAGGCAGGACGAATCACAACCAAACAGCAGAGAAACTAAGTTCACCAAGGTGGTTTTCCGAGGTTACATGGACAGCAGCTTTAGCACACCTGACGTCCGTGGAGAGATGGATGAGCACCTCGGCATCCTGGGACCGGTCATCAAGGCCGAGGTTGGGCAAAGCATCGTGGTAAGACTGATCATCATCGACTGCAAAGCCAAAATCTGTATAACTGTTCGGGCATCTCATATTTTCAAATTTTTATGTTTATTGTTTCATAGGAGCATTTACATGGTTTTTATTGTTGCTTTGTGTCAATCATGCCTTAATGGAATATTTTGACATTTTGTGATAACCACATAGTTGCTTTCTTTCCAAGACTTAGAATTACGTATTCAGAATAAAATAAGAAATGTCTGTGTGCTAATACATGAGGTAGCTTAGCACAAAGACTGAAAACAAAGGAAATAGCTAGCCATGCTCCATGTAACAAAATCTGTCTACTAGCATTTCTAAAGCCCACTAATTAACTTGTTAAATCTCATTGATCCGTACAAAAATGTAATGTAAAATTTGTAATGACAAAAAGAAAAGTTTTGGTTTCATGGGTTTTATTTTTGCGGACTATATCTTGGCCAGGAACAGTAACTTCCTGCAGGGTGCTAGCTGATTCCCCCCGTTTACAGTCTCTGTGCTAAACTTAGCTAACTGACTTCTGGCTTGCATATTTACAGACATTGATCTTTCAATCTACCTCTCGGCAGGAAAATAAATAAGTGTGTCTTTTTGTCTTGTAGGTGGTGTTCAGGAACAAAGCCAACCGTCCGTACTCCTTACATCCAAACGGGGTTTCCTATACCAAGTACGCAGAGGGTTTGTCCTATGAAGATGGCTCTAAGTACCGGTATAAAGATGACAACGAGGTTCAACCCAATAAAACCTTTACGTATTTATGGGAGGTCAATTCTATGGTTGGGCCAACGGCAGACGAGTCTCACTGTCGGACCTGGGCCTACTATTCAGGCGTTAATCCTGTGAGTAATTTGTACTTTGTAGACAATTGTTTAGTGTGTCAAGCATTGGATAAATGCTATTTGCAAATATAAATTAAAGCCACTGTGTAAAGAATGAGTTTCTGAATGTGGCACCATCGCCTTGCAAAACTCTGTTTCGGGAAACAACAACCAACTTTGAGTTAGCCGGCTATTAGCTGAAATTGACAAGTTTTAAAGAAAATTTGGATCGTGCAACACGGCAGGCCTGCTTTTTTCTTACAGGGAATAACAACAATAATAATAATAATAATAAGAAGAAGAAGACGACATTTTATTTATGGGTTCCTTACATTTAAAAAGGCAAATATAATTAAATTAAAAAAATGATGGTAATGATTTACAAAGAATATCTTTACGGCATTTATTATCTGACTGGGAGGTTTTGGTACCGACTGGCAGGGATTTGCCATGGAGAAAATACACACGGCGATACACTGGTAAGAGCCAATGGCGTACTGTATGTGTGAAGGAGCCTGACCTTACCCCGCAGCGCTGTAGAGATCCGAGCAAGCGAGACTAGGATGAACGTAAATGTGTCACCTTTCACCAGGATTGTGTAATTTCTCTACAAACCCAGATGTGTTTGGGTTGAGCAAAGTGGAAGTTATTCACATTTCTTTGAAGCCAATATTTAACCTAGCGTTTGATCTGTCTCTTAGGAAAGAGACATCCACTCTGGCTTGATTGGGCCTTTGCTGGTGTGTCGAGAGGGAACCCTGAATAGGGAGTTGACTGACATGAGGGAGTTCACGCTGCTTTTCATGACCTTCGATGAGTCGCAGAGCTGGTACTACAAGGAGAACCACGAGATGATGCAGAGGAAAAGCCGAAGGAGATTTATGGATACCAACTCCAATGAGAACCTCAAGTTCCACTGTAATGCATTATGTGCCTGGTTTAAATGATCCTCCACCCAAAAACCTGTCGTTAACCTAGGATTATATCACATGCTAATTCAAACACACAGAGTATGTTCATACACTTTTGATAATATATCATTGCGTCAACATACATATGTAGGTATAACTGAACTGCGATAACTTTTCTTCCATGCATTCAAGACTTATCAGTTACAGAAAAGAAAAACCGGACCAAAACTGATAAAACTATCTTTTTGTCTGTTGTTTCCCAAGCCATTAATGGCATTACATACAACCTGAAGGGCCTGAGGATGTACACCAAGCAGCTGGTGTGCTGGTACCTGATCAACATGGGTTCTCCCAAAGACTTTCAGAGCGTCCACTTCCACGGACAGACGTTCCTCCACAAGAAGACCACCAGCTACAGACAGGCCGTCTACCCACTGCTGCCTGGTGAGCAACACCACGTCTGATTCTTCTGTTGGTTTTCTGCTTTCAAATTTTCAATAGAGGTATTAAAACTGCTCTGGAACTTCATCCACAGTGTAACTCTTGTAAAAAAAACAAAAAAACATTATATACTGTACATATGAAAACAGACTTATATTTTTGTCAAACATACAATGTAGCTGGTTTCGTTAATGCGCCATATGGTCGCTAGCCTACTAACTAAGTTAGTGAACATGTAAATATACAACAAAACATTAAAATATAAAATAAACATCTTAACCCTCTGAGCCCTAAGGCCATTTTTACAGTTCATTGTCCGTCTGGATTTATTTTATAATAACTTGTAAAACATCAACTTTGTTGTCTACAGTCAAGATATGAACATCAATTTTTTCAGGACAAACTGGGTTATTAGAATATTTGGGTTGCAGTGAAGTCACTTGCATGTTAAAAATGGTTGTAGGACCTTAAAGACAAATAAATAAATAAAACATGAATCTCACAGATATGTATTGATATCACAGACAGAGCAGTAAAACCTCTAAAACCCTTCTCATATGTCTTGGGAGTCACACTGTGAAGAAATAAACATAGAGCACACGCTCTTAAAGGTGCATTACTGTAAGTGATCCTGCACAAATATTGTTGATATTTGAAATCATACCCCAAAAATGTATTGGATTACATCACTTGCTACACCTTTAATTACCATGTGGTGCTAAATCAACCGCACAGACAACAGCTCCCCCTACTGACCACACGGCCACATGCTTTCCACTCAGAGGGATTGGACTTGACAGGGATATTTGAAGGCTATCTCATGGAGCATTTCGGGGAATTCAGCACAAGAGGTGTACAGTATTTGAATTGACAATAGCTCAAAACTGTAATGCAGACAGTGGTGGAAGAAGTATTCAGATCCTTAATTTCAGTAAAAGTACTAATACCACACTGTAAAAGTATGCTGTTTGAATTTAATGTTAATATGTTACTTAAGTAAAAGTATGTATGTTTCATCAGGAAAATGTACTTAAAGTATCAAAGTAAATTGCAGAAAAAGCAAAGAAACCCAATACTTTAAGCTTTTTTTTTGTTAAAGTGGTATTTATCTGCAACATCAAGTTGTATAATTACAGTTTTGTACAATACAAGTTCTCAAAACTATATACTAAATTTATTTCTATTTTAGAAAAAATACATTTATAAGTTTGGCTTTCCTTAGGGTCTATAACCTGGTCTGAAATGGTTCTATTATAATTTTATTAATCGTGATATACTGTATATCGTTATCGCGAGAGGCTGCATATCAAATGGCTGCATGCCATATCCCCCATCCCTAGACTACATGTGTTTTGTGTTCAAAACTCTACATCTGTAACTAAAACTGTCATATTAATGAAGTGGAGTAAAAAGTACAATATTTCTCTCTGAAATGTAGAAGTAGAAAGTGGCATGAAAAGAAAAGACTTAAGTAAAGTACAAGTACCTCAACATTTGTACTTAAGTACTTGAGTTACATTCCACCTCTGAATGCAGAGAATATCTACCGGCTAAACTGGATGTCAACAAACGTAGCAGACACAGTGTGTTTCAATGTAATTTATGTTACAAACTGTCTTTCAGGGAGCTTTGCTACTCTGGAGATGTTTCCATCCAAACCGGGCCTGTGGCAGCTGGAGACGGAAGTTGGTTTCAACCAACAGAAGGGCATGCAGACCCTCTTTCTGGTCCTAGATAATGGTACAAACAACTATAAAACACAGCATGCCAGCATTTAGACCTACTGCTATGCTGTGCTTTTATATTGAGATATTATATTATGTTTCATCCAAGAGTGCTACCGTCCGCTGGGTTTGGAATCAGGCAGTGTGAAAGACAACCAGATCACAGCGATCAACACTAGAGGTACAGTCCAACGCACCTATCTGTAGTACTACTGCAACCACAATGACTTTTGGAATGATCGTGTCGGGCTGCAGCTAACGAGTAGTTGCATTGTCGATTCATCTGAAAATGAATGCATTAGTTGTTTGGTCTATAAAATGTCAGGAAATGGCAAAAAAATTGGATCTGTGAAAAAGCCCAAGATGACATCCTCAAATGTCTCGTTTTGTCCACAACTCAAAAATATTCAGTTTATTGTCACAGAGAAGAGAATATTCTTAAATATTCACATTTGAGAAGCAAGAATCAGAGAATTTTTACTTTTTTCCCATAAAAATGGCTCAAACCATCTATTCGATTATCAAAATAGTTGGCGATTAATTTAATAGTTGACAATGAATTATTGCTGTAATCGTCACAAATTACAATATTTCCATCTTTGAAGGATCCTGGAAGCCCCATCTTGCCAGATTGAACAATCCGGGTAAATTCAACGCATGGAGTACAGAGCAGAACAAGAGCTGGATTCAGGTGTGTGTTGTCGGTGTGTATATAAATATATAGTAAGGGGGGAGGGGGAAGGGAAGAATTCCATTATTTAATTATTGGTTTTGTTAATGTATAGTACCAGTCAAACGTGCTTTCTCATTCACTTGAATATAGTGTATACTGTGTATATATATATAATTTAAAACAATTCTGCTACCTGTGGACCTCCCCCTCCACAGGTGGACTTCCAACGGCCAGTTGTAATCAGCCAGGTGACCACGCAGGGAGCCAAGGAGATGTTCCGTTCCCAATATGTGGTCAAGTACTCCATCTCCTACAGCACCGACCGCCAGAAGTGGATCTTCTATAAGGGCGACAGCAGGGACCTCAGGAAGGTGGGAGAAGTCTGATCACTTTGGATCAGTGCCAACACCAACAGAGAAGTGTGTTATCACCATTTGTCTGGCTATCCCTCCTTCACCAGGTATTCCCTGGGAACCAGGACGCCCACACAGAAAAGAAAAACATCTTATTTCCTCCTGTGGTTGGACGCTTCATCAGGCTCCATCCCATCGACTGGTACGGCAAAGCCACAGTCCGCATGGAGTTCTACGGCTGTGAGCTCGACGGTAAGACGTTACCGGACATGTGCGTGCTGTGGAATTCTGTTTTCAAATTCACAAAATATACATAGTCCACTTTTGGATTCTACTCTGTGTTTATTTCACCACACGTGACATCACGATACGATAACATCACGATACAATAACATCACGATACAATAACATCACGATACGGTAACATCACGATACGATAACATCACGATACGATAACATCACGATACAATAACATCACGATACGATAACATCACGATACGGTAACATCACGATACGATAACATCACGATACGTAACATCACGATACGATAACATCACGATACGATAACATCACGATACGATAACATCGCGATACGATAACATCGCGATACGATAACATCGCGATACGGTAACATCACGACACGATAACATCACAATACAATAACATCACAATACGATAACATCACGATACGATAACATCGCGATACGATAACATCGCGATACGATAACATCGCGATACGGTAACATCACGATACGATAACATGTCGATACGATAACATCGCGATACGCTAACATCGCGATACAATAACATCACAATACGATAACATCACGATACGGTAACATCACGGTACGATAACATCGTGATACGATAACATTGCGATACGATAACATCGCGATACGATAACATCGCGATACGGTAACATCACGATACGATAACATTGCTATACGATAACATCGCGATACGATAACATGTCGATACGATAACATCGCGATACGCTAACATCGCGATACAATAACATCACAATACGATAACATCACGATACGGTAACATCACGGTACGATAACATCACGATACAATAACATCACGATACAATAACATCACGATACAATAACATCACAATACGATAACATCACGATACAATAACATCACAATACGATAACATCACGATACAATAACATCACAATACGATAACATCACGATACGGTAACATCAAGATACGGTAACATGTCGATACAATAACATGTCGATACGATAACATCGCGATACAATAACATTTCGATACGATAACATCGCGATACGATAACATGTCGATACGATAACATCGCGATACGCTAACATTGCGATACAATAACAATACAATAACATCACGATACAGTAACATCACAATACGATAATATCGCGATACGCTAACATCACAATACAATAACATTGCGATACGCTAACATCGCAATACGATAACATCACGATACGATAACATTTTTTAGGGGGTTATGTCGACCAAACTGTAAGTGAGAAGAAGACTCTCAAATATATTTGACTTTTTCTGAATAAAAGCATTTCATACATGTCTGGCCCTCGATGTGATTCCCATTTTCCAGTGAAGTTTAGCTTCCGCTACCTTAAAGGTATGAGTTCCGATACCCAGCCCTAGTGTACACACAGTATGTACTCCAGTAGTGACAGAGAGTTGGTTCTATACATGTAACCTTTCTAATCTCCTGTGTCAGGTTGCTCTGTGCCTCTGGGGATGGAGAGCAGACTGATAGAAGACCATCAAATCACAGCCAGCTCCACAGCTTCCAGCTGGTACAATGGACCCTGGAAACCCTCTCTCGCACGCCTCAACACACGGGGAACCATCAATGCATGGCAGGCTAAGGTACAAATCCTAAATCTGGCATGACAGGTCAAAATGAATGAATTTAAATTTATTGTCATCAGGTAGGAGGTTATGTTCCTGCAACACAGTATCTGAGTGACCTTCCAGCAGTACACACACTTACACGCCCTTCAAAACCATTGAAAATGTGTTAATTGTATGCTTGTGCAGTTGATCACAAAAAAATGATGAAATGAGAAAAACTATTATTTTGCGCATTACAGTTAAACAAGTAAACTCTTATTTGTCTTGTGTTCTGAATGACACTCTCACTTTCTCCTCCCGAAAGCTAAACTCAGTCAGGCAACATTTAAATCATCTTTCCAAAAGTCAACAAGAAATGTTGTTATATAATCGTGATTTAAATTCTGACTAAAATAATTGTGTATATGTTTTTTTTCCACAAGCAAGCAGCCCCAGTAAATTAAATATTATACAAATTTTTTCAGAAGGTCCTAAAGGCATGCTACAAGTCCAACCTCTCTCTCTCTCTCTTCCACAGCATGGGGACATGAACCAGTGGCTTCAGGTGCAGCTTCCCAGAGTTAAGAAGATCACAGGTATCATAACGCAAGGAGCCAAGTCTCTGGGGAAAGAGATGTATGTCATGTCCTACTCTCTGCAGTACAGCAACAATGGGATCCACTGGAACCAGTACACAGATGATGAGAGCATCCCTTTCAAGGTGAGCGGTGGCCAAATCACACAGAAAGTGAAATTACATGAATCAGGTCACGGTGTGAGTTAGTCTCGCTTTGCCAGACCCTCCTCCAAAGCGCGCTAAAGGAAGGTCTGGCTACTCCACAAAACATTCAGGGACGGGAGGAAAACATGCTCTGGTTTAATGAGCGGTGCTAAGCTCCACACATAGTCATGCGAGAGAAAACTCAAATTTGGACAGATAGTCTAGCTAGCTGTCTGGATTTACCCTGCAGAGATCTGAGGACCAGGTAACCATAGTCCTCAGATTGGACAGATAGTCTAGCTAGCTGTCTGGATTTACCCTGCAGAGACCTGAGGACCAGGTAACCATAGTCCTCAGATTGGACAGATAGTCTAGCTAGCTGTCTGGATTTACCCTGCAGAGATCTGAGGACCAGGTAACCATAGTCCTCAGATTGGACAGATAGTCTAGCTAGCTGTCTGGATTTACCCTGCAGAGATCTGAGGACCAGGTAACCATAGTCCTCAGATTGGACAGTCTAGCTAGCTGTCTGGATTTACCCTGCAGAGATCTGAGGACCAGGTAACCATAGTCCTCAGATTGGACAGATAGTCTAGCTAGCTGTCTGGATTTACCCTGCAGAGACCTGAGGACCAGGTAACCATAGTCCTCAGATTGGACAGATAGTCTAGCTAGCTGTCTGGATTTACCCTGCAGAGACCTGAGGACCAGGTAACCATAGTCCTCAGATTGGACAGATAGTCTAGCTAGCTGTCTGGATTTACCCTGCAGAGATCTGAGGATAAGTTATAGTCCTCAGAAATCCACCGGATTTAAAATTCCAACACAAAGAAAGCGGAAAGAAACGGAAAATGGTATCTGGCGGAATTTCCTGAGGCACCAGAGCAATCCCGGAAGGGAAGTGTCAAGCATATAGATTACATGTGAGTGGACAAGAGAAGTGATTCTAACCAATGTTTCTCTCTCTCTCTCTCTCTCTCTCTCTCTCTCTCCAAATTAAGACTTTTTTGGGAAATACCAGTAACAACGACCACGTGAAAAACTACATCTACCCTCCTATTTTTTCCCGCTTCATCCGAATCCTTCCAATAAGCTGGATGAACTCCATCACTATGAGAATAGAACTACTGGGCTGTGACTTTGAGTGCACACACACACACACACACACACACACACACACACACAATACACCAAAATCATGACAGGTCAAATTAACCATGCACATGCAGACTGAAACATTACTCACATAGTGTAAGTGACGTGTCTTATTAAAAGTGACACAGAAACTGAAGTTGATCTTACTGCAAATAACAAAAATGTTAAATAATAATAATAATAATAATTACATTTAAAAACAAATAGTAGTCTACATCAAAATATCTCAGAAAAAAATATCTCCAAATAAATGAACTAAGAAGGCGTAGTGACATAGAAGTCAAATAAGTGAAATGAAAAGTAAATGATGCCCTGGGCCGTTTAAACGCCATTCTTGTTTTTTTAAATCTCAACCGGTTGTAATCTTAACACATTTATACCGATTTAACCGATGCACAATGCTTCTTTACATGAATCAGAGCCCTTGTATCCAGGCAAACATACATTCCTTTCTTAGTCATGTCAAACTCATCATATGTGCAAAGTGCTTTTATTATACAAATATATGCCCAGTTAAATTAGTTATTAAACTCAGTGGTAAGTGTAATGCGCATGAGTTATCCCTTTTGTCAATAGTTGTATGTGTTTTTGAGATACTAGTTGCATTTTAAGCTGATATATGACATCAGAAATGACTATAAATGAATGTAAATATGTTAGTACAGATATAATTTATTTTTTAATAAAAAATAATTACCATTTTTACTTTTTCAGTGTCCAGCTCTGTGACGTATGGGTACATGAATTCATTTTTTATTCTGTTTGTGTCCGTATCCAAAGTATGGCATGTGAGAACTGGCTAACGTTACCGTTAGTTAGCAAATGTTAGCTTGCTAATTCAACCGGGCGACGCTGGTTAAAGATAACGAGCTAAACAAAGTTGTCAGTCCTCTGGCGAGAGCACTGTGCCTGGACGGATGAAACATTCCAGTTTTCTCCGAGTGTGATGATGATAGACAGACTTCCTCAAGCAAAACACGTCATGTCTTTAATGTTTGTAAAACTTAAAACGGGGACACTAGACCTAGAGCTGAGTATCGGATACAATATAAACTATTGAGGAAAGATTTTCCTTTGACATTGATGCAGTATGAAACGAGATCGCTGCAGTCGGCAGCAGAAAAACAAGCTACAATGGAAGTTAATGGGATAATTGTCCAGCTTGTATTTACGTTCATAAAGTGCTCGTTTTGCTGCTGACAGACTCAGATTAATATTCTAAGTGTCTGATAACATTATGGAAAGGATTTCTAAGGAGGCTGACCTTTCTGTTAAAGATTAAGATCATTTTTTAAACATAAAAGTCCACCAGACTCCATGTAAATAATCAGTGATTTTAGCGTGTATAGAGCAGCATATCTCCACCAGACTCCATGTAAATAATCAGTGATTTTAGCGTGTATAGAGCAGCATATCTCCACCAGACTCCATGTAAATAATCAGTGATTTTAGCATGTATAGAGCAGCATATCTCCACCAGACTCCATGTAAATAATCACTACTTTTAGCGTGTATAGAGCAGCATATCTCCACCAGACTCCATGTAAATAATCACTACTTTTAGCGTGTATAGAGCAGCATATCTCCACCAGACTCCATGTAAATAATCACTACTTTTAGCATGTATAGAGCAGCATATCTCCACCAGACTCCATGTAAATAATCACTACTTTTAGCGTGTATAGAGCAGCATATCTCCACCAGACTCCATGTAAATAATCACTACTTTTAGCATGTATAGAGCAGCATATCTCCACCAGACTCCATGTAAATAATCACTACTTTTAGCGTGTATAGAGCAACATATCTCCACCAGACTCCATGTAAATAATCACTACTTTTAGCGTGTATAGAGCAGCATATCTCCACCAGACTCCATGTAAATAATCACTACTTTTAGCATGTATAGAGCAGCATATCTCCACCAGACTCCTTGTAAATAATCACTACTTTTAGCGTGTATAGAGCAGCATATCTCCACCAGACTCCATGTAAATAATCAGTGATTTTAGCGTGTATAGAGCAGCATATCTCCACCAGACTCCATGTAAATAATCAGTGATTTTAGCATGGTAAAACACGGCTTTCTAAAACATCTCTGAGCTCTGAGCAGCGCTGCTCGATCGGCTCCGTTTGGTCAGAGTTTTCTTTCTTTCATTCCAGTATCGGGTCTGTCAGTCACAGTGAAAACCGGGGACAGATCCAGCCGGGGACAGGTCACCAAAATCGGGGACTGTCCCCGGAAACCGGGGATGTCTGGTCACCCTAGCTTAAATGTAATTTTCCCATTACAAAATATCTTCTCATGGTGTCTCAAAGGTGTCACTTTTAGCACCTCGGCTGAGGCCGAGGCCCCTCGTTAAACAGCACCTCGGGGCCTCCTGAGTCAACAGACACATGCAGCTGCGAACACATGGCGTGTTTATCCATATGCTGATCATGTGAAACTGGGCACCGGAGGTGTGAAAGTCTCAGCATGGCTGCCCTGCGTGCTGCTCATCTGTCAAGACAAACCCACTCCCATTGGACGCCTGGCTGTCTGCGAGTACTGTCGATTCACGTCTGACAAACAAGTTACACCAAGCCGATGTGCTGCAAAATACTATACGGTGGTCCTAAAAGGGGACATTTTCATTTAATTTCAGTTATTTCAACGCACATTAATCACCATTTCTGTGAATGCGCTTTTAATACTTTTCTGGTGCTTTTGAAGCTTCTTTTTTTTACCTTTTCAATGCTATGTTTTATTTCCAGTTCCTAAAATGTGAGGATATTTCTGCATTGAGTTCTTTTACTTTTAATACTTTAAGTAAATTTTCCTGATGATACTTACATACTTTTACTTAAGTAACGTTTTCAATGCAGGACTTTTACCTGTAACAAAGTTCTTTTCTTACAGTGTGAGATTAGTACTTTTACTTAAGTAAAAAGGATCAGAGTACTTTTTCCACCACTGGGTAAGACTAATTCAAAGGCTGAAAATATCTGATGCATTTGTGACAGCAAACCACAAGATGTCGCCTTTGCAGAAGGTCAGGCTACGTCAGTGTGATAAGACATCAGTACAGGTTAAAATGTACAGGAGACACCATAAAGACAGCTAGAGCAAAAAGGGAGCGTGCGCCCCATCTTGGCTGAGTCCTTTGCAGCGGCCCGGGTTTGAGTCCGACCTGCGTCCCTTTGCTGCGTGTCACCCCCCATCTCTCCCCCACCACATGTCTATCCACTGCCACCATCAGATAACGGGGTATGCCCCAAAAAATAATCTTAAAAAAAAGAAGTTTTCTTAAGAAGCCATGCAGAGTGACAGGAAGCAGCAACATTAGTAAAGTTACACATCAACAGTATCTAAATTCAGTACGGGAAGCCATGCAAGCAACCGGACACAGCCAATCAAAACAGATTAGGTTCCCTACGCAACCAGTACCAATCGGACCGGATAGGAACGCACATTTCCGGCTCTCATTTAGGTTCTTCTTAATGTCTCGACTGAAATATTTTCCCTCTGTTGCTCTGAAACGGTTGTCATCTGTATTATAATGATTATTTCTTCACAGTGTGACTCCCAAGACATATGAGAAGTGTTTTAGAGGTTTTACTGCTCTGTCTGTGATATCAATACATATCTGGAAGATTCATGTCCGTTTTATTTATTTATTTGTCTTTAAGGGCCTACAACCATTTTTAACATGCAAGTGACCTCACTGCAACCCAAATATTCTACTAACCCAGTTTGTCCTAAAAAATGATGTTCATATCTTGACTGTAGACAACAGGGTTGATGTTTCACAAGCTTTTATATAAAATTAGGCAAAAGTACTCACTTTACTCATACGATGTACTACTATGTGCTAACGTTAGCGCCCTCCATACTGCTATGTGCTAATGTTAGCGCCCTCCATACTACTATGTGCTAACGTTAGCGCCCTCATACTACTATGTGCTAACGTTAGCACCCTCCATGCTACTATGTGCTAATGTTAGCGCCCTCCATACTACTATGTGCTAACGTTAGCGCCCTCATACTACTATGTGCTAACGTTAGCACCCTCCAAGCTACTATGTGCTAATGTTAGCGCCCTCCATACTACTATGTGCTAACGTTAGCGCCCTCCATACTACTATGTGCTAACGTTAGTGCCATCCATGCTACTATGTGCTAACGTTAGCACCCTCCATGCTACTATGTGCTAATGTTAGCGCCCTCCATACTACTATGTGCTAACGTTAGCGCCATCAAGTCGCAATGATTTGCTGTGAATTAATGCAGAATCTGTTGAGCTGTCTTAGTCGTGCGTCAAATGCAACGTCCAGTAGATATATTCCCATCATTTAGATTGAATATGGTATTGATGACGTAAACAATAATAAGGATAACTCCAGTGAAATGATGTGGAAGTTGAGGACTAGATGAGGACTGTATTAAAGCTGATTCTGGTTTCCAACCTGGCCCCAGGTGTGTCTGTTAAAACAGACGGAGACAACGTCTCTCTAGCTAAGTTTCTTCCACTTGTCAACTGACAAGCTAACAGGTGAAGAACACACCAGAACCACTAGCTAACAGGTGAAGAACACACCAGAACCACTAGCTAACAGGTGAAGAACACACCAGAACCACTAGCTAACAGGTGAAGAACACACCAGAACCACTAGCTAACAGGTGAAGACCACACCAGAACCACTAGCTAACAGGTGAAGACCACACCAGAACCACTAGCTAACAGGTGAAGAACACACCAAAACCACTAGCTAACAGGTGAAGAACACACCAGAACCAATAGCTAACAGGTGAAGAACACACCAGAACCACTAGCTAACAGGTGAAGAACACACCAGAACCAATAGCTAACAGGTGAAGAACACACCAGAACCACTAGCTAACAGGTGAAGAACACACCAAAACCACTAGCTAACAGGTGAAGAACACACCAGAACCACTAGCTAACAGGTGAAGAACACACCAGAACCACTAGCTAACAGGTGAAGACCACACCAGAACCACTAGCTAACAGGTGAAGAACACACCAGAACCACTAGCTAACAGGTGAAGAACACACCAGAACCACTAGCTAACAGGTGAAGAACACACCAGAACCACTAGCTAACAGGTGAAGAACACACCAGAACCAATAGCTAACAGGTGAAGAACACACCAGAACCACTAGCTAACAGGTGAAGAACACACCAAAACCACTAGCTAACAGGTGAAGAACACACCAGAACCAATAGCTAACAGGTGAAGAACACACCAGAACCACTAGCTAACAGGTGAAGAACACACCAGAACCACTAGCTAACAGGTGAAGAACACACCAGAACCAATAGCTAACAGGTGAAGAACACACCAGAACCACTAGCTAACAGGTGAAGAACACACCATAACCACTAGCTAACAGGTGAAGAACACACCAGAACCACTAGCTAACAGGTGAAGAACACACCAGAACCACTAGCTAACAGGTGAAGAACACACCAGAACCACTAGCTAACAGGTGAAGAACACACCAGAACCACTAGCTAACAGGTGAAGAACACACCAGAACCACTAGCTAACAGGTGAAGAACACACCAGAACCACTAGCTAACAGGTGAAGAACACACCAGAACCACTAGCTAACAGGTGAAGAACACACCAGAACCACTAGCTAACAGGTGAAGAACACACCAGAACCACTAGCTAACAGGTGAAGAACACACCAGAACCACTAGCTAACAGGTGAAGAACACACCAAAACCACTAGCTAACAGGTGAAGAACACACCAGAACCACTAGCTAACAGGTGAAGAACACACCAGAACCACTAGCTAACAGGTGAAGAACACACCAGAACCAATAGCTAACAGGTGAAGAACACACCAGAACCACTAGCTAACAGGTGAAGAACACACCAAAACCACTAGCTAACAGGTGAAGAACACACCAGAACCACTAGCTAACAGGTGAAGAACACACCAGAACCACTAGCTAACAGGTGAAGAACACACCAGAACCACTAGCTAACAGGTGAAGAACACACCAGAACCAATAGCTAACAGGTGAAGAACACACCAGAACCACTAGCTAACAGGTGAAGAACACACCAAAACCACTAGCTAACAGGTGAAGAACACACCAAAACCACTAGCTAACAGGTGAAGAACACACCAGAACCACTAGCTAACAGGTGAAGAACACACCAGAACCACTAGCTAACAGGTGAAGAACACACCAGAACCACTAGCTAACAGGTGAAGAACACACCAAAACCACTAGCTAACAGGCGAAGAACACACCAGAACCACTAGCTAACAGGTGAAGAACACACCAAACCACTAGCTAACAGGTGAAGAACACACCAGAACCACTAGCTAACAGGTGAAGAACACACCAGAACCACTAGCTAACAGGTGAAGAACACACCAGAACCACTAGCTAACAGGTGAAGAACACACCAGAACCACTAGCTAACAGGTGAAGAACACACCAGAACCACTAGCTAACAGGTGAAGAACACACCAGAACCACTAGCTAACAGGTGAAGAACACACCAGAACCACTAGCTAACAGGTGAAGAACACACCAAAACCACTAGCTAACAGGTGAAGAACACACCAGAACCACTAGCTAACAGGTGAAGAACACACCAGAACCACTAGCTAACAGGTGAAGAACACACCAGAACCACTAGCTAACAGGTGAAGAACACACCAGAACCACTAGCTAACAGGTGAAGAACACACCAGAACCACTAGCTAACAGGTGAAGAACACACCAAAACCACTAGCTAACAGGTGAAGAACACACCAGAACCACTAGCTAACAGGTGAAGAACACACCAGAACCACTAGCTAACAGGTGAAGAACACACCAGAACCACTAGCTAACAGGTGAAGAACACACCAGAACCACTAGCTAACAGGTGAAGAACACACCAGAACCACTAGCTAACAGGTGAAGAACACACCAGAACCACTAGCTAACAGGTGAAGAACACACCAGAACCACTAGCTAACAGGTGAAGAACACACCAAAACCACTAGCTAACAGGTGAAGAACACACCAGAACCACTAGCTAACAGGTGAAGAACACACCAGAACAGGTGAAGAACACACCAGAACCACTAGCTAACAGGTGAAGAACACACCAGAACCACTAGCTAACAGGTGAAGAACACACCAGAACAGGTGAAGAACACACCAGAACCACTAGCTAACAGGTGAAGAACACACCAGAACCACTAGCTAACAGGTGAAGAACACACCAGAACCACTAGCTAACAGGTGAAGAACACACCAGAACCACTAGCTAACAGGTGAAGAACACACCAGAACCACTAGCTAACAGGTGAAGAACACACCAGAACCACAGACAGACTTTTTTTCTTTTCTCTCACTTTTTTCTCCGTGTGAGGCGAATGTCCGCGCTACTCCGACATGAAAACCTCTTGTACAAAACTAAAGTAACGAGCCAATTTTGTAAAATGTAAGGAGTAGAAAGTACCGATATTTGTGTTAAAATGTAAGGAGTAGAAAGTAAAAGTCACCACAAAAATAAATAGTAAAGTAAAAATATCAGAAAAATCTACTTGAGTACAGTAACAAAGTATTTGTACTTCGTTACTTCCCATCTCTGTTTATTGATTTACATTTTGTAATAATAATCTGAATCTGCAACATAGCTATTCTTTTACGTATTGCTTGACAGGGACAGCTTCTTTAGGATGACAGCTCAGTCTGTATGGAACCGGAGGGTCAAGTCCCCATTGTGATTGTATGTAGGGATCAATAAAAGTATACATTTTACATTTTTAAATTTAAATAGTTAGCTGTAGCAGAGTTAAATTACATCCGTAGCAGGAAAGGGCACGCTGTAATTGTTTGCTTCAGGACAGTTTAACAGCTGATTTTAAGCCGAAACAGCACATGAAACCTGACAGTTCATCTCCAGGTCCAGGTCCCTGCTTGTTCCAGACCTTGTTCCAGACCCTGTTCCAGACCTTACTGCTGTATGTCTGATACGGTCGAAAGCTCAGGAACAAGTGAATGAGTCGAGATTGTTTCGTCTGTCAAACTATTTGCTTTTCTGAGCATTTTTGAGAAATAAAAATCACTCAAAGAAATTCAAAGGCTGAAAACATCAGATCACCAGCAGAGGTCGCTCTAACTTCGCCTTTGCAGACAATCAGGTATTTTAGGATTTAAAAATTCTCTCACCTGTTCTACATTACTATTATGCTATTAGGAAATCTAATGTGGAGTTATTTTGGGGATCCTTGCTTTACAATTAAAGAAGCCCAGATTATCATGGGAGTGATTCAGCGGATTAATCAGCTGAATTGTGTTGTGTGGACTGAACTCTACTCCAGCAGTGAGACAAAAATAGGGTTCAAGATTAGAAATGCTCTTCACGCCAAATTCTTACCCCACTTATGTTATGTACCCTAAAAAATAGTCACATCCAGAGCATGTGTGCCTCTCTTTAGGTGGCAGCAGTTCTGGTTCTGGTTGAAGAACAATTAGACAGAAAACAGGATGTAGGATCTCCAGGGGGATTTCTTTTCCTAGGCCAGATTCTTATCCCACTGACCCCCCTACAATCAGTTTGGGCTGAGACCTGAATATTACGCCTGGCTCCGCCCCTGCTTATACATTTTGGCCGATTAGCACATATTGCTGTTTTTCCCCCCAGAGAGTAGATATAAACAGCAGTGGAAGAAAAATTCAAATCCTTTACTTTATTAAAGTACTAATACCACACTGTAAAAATACTCTGCTACAAGCAAAATTATACTTACGTAAAAGTACGTAAGTATCATCAGGAAAATGTAGTTAAAGTATTAAAAGTAAAAGTACCCAATGCAAAACAAATCCTCCCATTTGTGTTTAATGGTCTTATCATTTCAGCTGGACATTGTTGGGTAGTTTCATTTATAATAAAACATCATATTTTATAAACTACATGTGTTTTGCGTGCACAAATCTTGATTTGTAAAGTAAGTAAAGCTGTCTGATGAATGGAGTGGAGTAAAAAGTAGAATATTTCTCTCTGAAATGTAGAGAAGTAGAAGTAGAAAGTGGCATGAAAAGAAAAGACTCAAGTAGCCTAAAGTACAAGTACCTCAACATTTGTACTCAAGTACAATACTGGAGTAAATGTACTTAGTCACATTCCACCACTGCTTAAGAGTATAAGAGAAGAACAATTGTTTGCTTCTGATATGAAGTAAAATTATTGTACTGGCAATTTAAATGGTTATTAGGACGACAACTAGACAACATTCATATAGCTTAGTTATATAACTTGCATATCAATAAAAACCCATTAATAGTGCAGAAACAGCTGGTTCCTAAATGATGTGTCAGTCCCAGTTTGGTCTGGCCCTGGCATGATCTGCCTGGTGATACCACATGAAAAGCACTGGGTCATGATTATTAATATCTCAGATCTCTGCCCGGCAGGCCACACACAACCTGTTTACAAACACACTTTAATGAGGAGACGTCAGGGGAATGTGACAGCGATGTAGCGCGCGCGCACACACACACACACACACACACACACACACACACACCGTGAAAACATATACGTTCAAAAACACTAGCGCCCATCCACACACTAAAACACGGGCGCACACTCACGAGCGCGCACACACGCACGCGCACACACACACGCACGCACATAAACATTCGTGTGCACACACACGCGAGTGAGCACGCACACACACGCGCGCCCGCCCTTCTCCTGCTCGTGTCGTCCCGCCCCCTCTGAGTAGGACTGATAAAAGGCGGCAGTCCTCGGGCTGGAGGTTAGATCTAGACCTGCAGGAGGTTTGGACACAGCCGGACCCAGTGGGACTTTACACGGACGGACATACAGTACTACAGTATTATATATACTGATTTTGGATCATCGCCAACCTGATTACTAAAATAATGAAGTCTCCAAAGCTGCAACCTCGAGGTAAATATGAGTTGGTTTCCTAAATATCTTTAATTGTAACCTAATTAGACTTGCTTGCTGTTATTCGTCTCGATACTCCAATAACATCCCTGTAGCCTATGGATACTCAATTACAATATTCCAGTAGGAAATATTTTATTATGCATGTTTTTTTTATTATATCGCAATACTTTTCACTACTACTACTTCTCGAGTATTATAATCTAATAGCAAACATGAGTTCTTTTAATTGGCAGCCTATAAGACTCTACAGTTCCAATAACATCGGAATATTGTTATATTATTACAATAGGAACTATTTTGTTTAATGTTGTTACTTTTCATTATAGCTCCACATGATTAGGACCATGGAAGAGTCACAGTTGACCTAAAATACCTCTCTTAAATGCCCCTTCTTGCAGCGAAGTTGGTGAACGAGGATCTGAGCGACGTGCTGTGCGAGTTCGACGCGGTGATGGAGGACTTCACGTCCCCGGTGGAGAAGCGACACTTTCGGTACGACGAGCACCTCAAGACCATGAAGAGGAGGAGCAGCGCGAGCGTCAGCGACAGCGGCATCAGCGACTCCGAGAGTGAGTCTCCCATCACTTATCATCAGATCCATAAAGCTCTCCTGGCTGTGACTACACACATATTGTCAAATGTTCTCCTTGGGACTATAAAAAGAAACAAAAACTGATTAAAAAAGTGGATTTAGAGACTAATGCACACTAAGATGCAATATTGATTGTTAAAAATCAATGTTTCAAAGCATATGAATCATTATAATAAAACATAATACTGATAAACTCCCTATGATTTGTATCATGGATCAATACATGTAGTCCTATAACCGGGGATTGTCCCTGATTGGTGCAAACTGTGACTCCAGAATGGAGATCAGGCTCTGACATGTTTTAGTTATGGTTCTGTTTTCTGCATCTGTCACCTGTGGTTGACAGTCGGAAGGAGTTTTCCCAACTTTGCCATGAGATACATTTGCAAGACGTCTTTTCTAGAAGTCTTATAACATCTTTCTGTTACTGTTGCGCATGCATGCATCCATCCATGCATGCATCCATCCATGCATGCATCCATCCATGCATGCATCCATCCATGCATGCATACGAATGCAGAGAGAGAGAGAGAGAGAGAGAGATCCTTGATCAAAGTCCAGAGATCTGGACGTCAGATTAAGCTCCTGCTGCATATCTCGGCAGCTGCCCCCATCGCGTGGCTGCTTCTCTAAAGTTTTACTGTCGTGCATTACTTTATTTCTTTTTTTTAAAGTCTGCTTCCCCAGCTAGCCTCGGGAAGCCTCTTACCCAAATGTGATCATATGCTGACACACAGAGAGACCAATGTGTCAGCTCCTCATGAGTCAGACAGACACATGTGCGTGGGTCGGGACATCCATGGGGACGATGTGGAAAGATCTTTAAAGTCTTCAGTTTCTGGAAAGGCTGTGAGAGAAAAGAGGACATCCGGTGAAATGCACACTGCCTTTAAGGTCCAGAGAGATTCAGACACTAATTGGTGAAGCCCGACCCATAAAGGATTTTTAAGGCCGATACCGATACGAATATTTGATTATTTAAAAATTCAAAATGCCCATATATCGGCCGATATAGAGTATATTTTTAAAAACAAATCCAGAAACGTGTTACAAAAGATAAACAGATTTTATTAACATTAGTTATTTGTAGTTATTTATGAGTTCTCACTAAAATAATATGATAATAAACATAATATGTCATTATTAATAATTCTGATGAATTCATATTAAAAACAACATTTAAAAAAAGGGGCCATTATAAATGCCAATACTGATAGATATGCCTATTAGGAAAATGCCTAATATGGGCTTATAATATTGGCCCTCCGGTCGGGCTCTATTACTAATCTAAGGCTGCATCTAACGATTACTTTCAGTGTCGATAACTCTGTCGATTCTTTTCTCCATTAACTGATTAGTTGTGTGGTCTATGAAATGTTGTTAAAAATTGTTAAAAATGTGGATCAGTTTGTCCAAAAGCCCAAAATGATGTCCTCAAATGTCTCGTTTTGTCCACAACTCAAAGATATTCAGTTTACTGTCCCAGAGGAGAGAAAGTTGCAGCTCTATGACAGACACTGTTGGCATTGATGACGCTCTCACAAACCCACTGGGAGGCAGTTATCATGCATTTATGTTATATATTATATATATCACATAACCACTGAAAAACCTGGAATTTGGGCAAATGCCAGAAGCGCCGCCGCCCCTATGGACCACTACTGATAATTTGTCTTTGGTTAACTTTGATAAGTTATTTTATGCATGCAGCCCTAAATATTGAAGATTGTTCTGCAACAAGTGCGTGCACTCGGAAGGCAGAGTTACTAATTATTGACATAAACTGGACTGTTGTGTTGCAAATGTTTTATCCCAGTCCGTCCCCGCCACTGAGGATCATGGCGTAATAAAAGCAGAGGACGTCGTTGGAACCTGTGTCTGTGGTGCTAATGAGATGTCGATTTGCTCTGGGGAACAGATTCCTGCATGAGCTCTGTCCTCTCCATGGCAGTTTAATGAAGAGGGACCTGTCCCACGCAGAGACAACCTATTGTGTTACAGCGTGATGGATGGACGGACTGGTGACACAGGGTCTTACAGGTCCACTCTAGAGCGACCATGTTTGAGTAAGGGGCAGAGACAGAAAGACGGTAGAAGAGCGAGAATAACAAAACAGAATATATGGGCAGAAATTAAAGCTTAGAAATGAGAGGCGTTCTCGTCCAAGTCAAATGTCAATGTTAAGGCCACAGCTCTGTGTGTGCACACGTGTGTGCGTGCATGCGTGCTCTCAGTCCATTCATGTCCTAATACAGCTGTAAATCTTTAAAAATGGCTCACAAATGCATCATTTAAGTCTTTTTACAGGCTCAGTAATTTCCCAAACAGCTGGGCACTGTTTTTTTTGGCAAATATTACTCAAAAAGGACAGGGACTATCTTCAGCTGCAGACTCATACACATTTGAATTAAAGACAGCGGGATGGTGTATATGAGATTGATTCATATAAACTACAGTGCCCATGTTCACCATAATGTATAAACACGTCACCCAGTGCAACGTAATGGCTCATGAAGCTATCGCTCTAAGCTATATCAGACTTTGGCTACACTTGCAGTACATGATGGTAGAATTACTAACTGTTGATTTATCCAAAGGGTTTGTTAACAATACGTTACTATAGAACATCCTCAGCCTTATCCAGGGGAGAAATACATACATATTGGTGAGTGTGTGTGTGTGTGTGTGAGTGTGTGTGTGTGTGTGTGTGTGTGAGTGAGGTATTCCTATGTGTGGCGTCTCCTATCTCCCGCTGTGTGTTCACAGTGCTGAGTGGTGGGAGTGGTACAGATGGGGGGGGTAATTAAGTGGTCGACATCTGAGACACTGTTAAGGTCCACCAGAGGTCTGCCCAGACGACTGAGATGGACAAGGACAGCTTTGAGTCCCTAATCTTTCTTTATTTCACAGAAACGTCCCACTCACAGAGGCTCTACATTTCATTGGGCAGTTCTTTATAAATGAACGGAGTCAGAGAGACAAGTCCGTTTCTATCCTGTCGTAGAGTCTAGCTGCAGAAAGTCTCCACTTCCTTCTCGATCAATCCATGAGATGTCAACTACACAAGTGTTCCCAACTTTTTGGATAATGGAATATACGGTTTGAGTCAAAATTCTCTGATTCCAGCTACTCAAACGTGATTGTTTTTCTAGTTTCTTCTTTTCTTTCTCTATATCTTTGAGTTGTGGACAAAACAAGACATTTGAGGACGTCATCTTGGGCTTTTTGGGGAACACCGATTGACATTTTTCACCATTTTCTGACATTTTATAATAACCGACAGACTGATCGACGATGAAAATCCTCGTTAGTTGCAGCCCGGCTTTTCACTTCCTCTATTTCTCACCAGGCAGTGAACATGTGTCGTTATGCGGTGGCTTGATATACAGATCTGGCAGAATCAAACTGGCCATTTGATCATTTAGAGTTTGGGCGGTACATTAGAGACGGAACGAGCCCGTGCCCTGCTCTGGTACCGTCTCCCTTATGAGCAGGGAAGAGTCCAGGACCAGGACCAGGACCTCCTGTCTTATTGCTGTCACTACTGTAACTGTCACAATTGAGATTTAGTCGCTGAGTTCAATTTGCACATTTTTTTGAAGCAGAGTAAAAAAACGTCTGCTTATGGAACGGTTTCTGGGTCAACATTGACTTTGGAGTGCAGTTCTTATACTTTGCCCTTGTCCAAGTATGCGTTTGTGTAGACACCAGATGTATATTTACTCAAGTACTGTGCTTAAGTACACATATTGAGGTACTTGAGTCTTGTCGTTTCATGCCTACTTTCTACTTCCACTCCACTTCTGCGTAATACTGTACTTTTTACTCCACTACATACCGTATATCTGACATATATTATTATTTTATTATTATTATTATTATTATGTTATTTTACATGTTAAGATCGTAACACATAAAACGCATGTAGTTTATCAAATCAGATTTTTTTTATTATAAATGAAACCACCCAACAACATAACGGCTACTGTCAGTCCAGCTGAACACATTAGACCATTAGACGCTTGTTGGGATTGTTTCCATTTTCTAAAATCGTTCTGCATTGAGTAGTTTTCCTTTTAACACTTAAACCCGTGTGTTGTCTTCCCGTTAACCATGAACTTGTCCGTCCAGGTCAAAATTGAAAATTAATATTTTTTTTTGTGCTTTTCCAGTGTTTTTGTTGCTTATTCTGATTTATTTGTCACTTTTTCCAGCTTTTGCCACTTTTAAAAAAAAAACCTGAGCTGGTTTAATAATAGGTTTTACACTTATTCATGGAAATTCATGGTCAACAAACCTCATTTATATCAAATTATACATACAGTTTTTAGTTAAAAAGGCAGAAATTATGAATTATTTTGACTAATAGTTAAGATCAGAGGATGTTGAGTGGATCACAGATGGGAAAATGTCAAAGTTTAGTCCAGATACTGTTTTGAAACCATTAAAAAAATAATCCAAAATGCTATAAGATTAAATAAAACACCCAAAAAAATTCCCCTGAAGAACGTATGGAATCATCCATGTTATTTTTGGACAATTTGGTTGAAAGAAATCCATATTTCTGATGTAAAACATTTTGAAACGGGTCAGTTTGACCTGAGGACAACACAAGGGTTAAGTTAATTTCCCTGGTTTAACTCACATTCTTTTATTTAAGTTACATTTGCACTGCATGACTTTTACTTGTAAAGACTATTTTTTACAGTGTGGTGTTAGTACTTCTTATATCTATATATATGATATATATATCCTTCTGTAAAGGACCTAAATACTTCTTCCACGGCTGGTATACACACCTCTGTGTGTCCCAATACAAGCACACGCATGTGTGTGACAGGCCATAGAGGAAGGCTGTCATTAGAGGAGAATGCCAAGATTACACCCTGAAGCTGCGCCGCTGACACACATCACATGTGTGTGTTACGGGGGGGTTCCCCGAACAGTGAACGCTCACCTATCTCTCTCTTTTTTCTACTGACAGGTGCAGAGTCGCTCAACAGAAACAGCTTCAGCTTCAGCGATGAGAGGCTGAACTCCCCCACTGTGCTCTCCCCTCCCCTAATGTCACCAAAACGTAAGCTACACCCCGTTATGCTTAGACGCACACACACACACACACACACACACACACACACACACACACACACACACAACCGGGACTTGTTGCGTTGCAAAAAATGAAATTTAGAAACAGGTTTATTTACTATGGCGAAGCCCAGGGCCGCAGACAGATTCAAATCTCTGTAATTACTCTGTATTACAAAGCATAAATCGTATAACATTAGACTTGCAGAACCTTCAATCTCACAGTTTTATTTGCTATCTAATGATGTGTGGTTAAAGATGCTTATAGTGCCGTGGTTGTGGCAAAATTCAACTTAAATCCACGTCAGACTGTTAGCGGTAGGCAGGATTGGTCTCGACTCATTCCAACATTTATTTCCTCTTCTTTCGTTTATTAATTTGCATTCACAGAACCAGAGAATAGACTTCTACACAAGAGGATTAGGGCTGCAGATGTAAAATGTATTTGAGTTCTGAGTTAAAAAGTCAGACTGCTGAAAATAAAGTCTCTGGGGAAACAAAGTCAGGACTCTTTAACTTAAAAGTTTAACTTAAACTTTAATTTAAACACTTTCACACCGAAAAATGTATTTGAAATCTGGGTTTAAATTCAGAATTGTGAGATTAAAACATAGACTGTGGATTCAAGTCAGAACTCTGATTTGGTTTTTTTAAGGTTGGGTCTGAAATTCCAATGTAGTAGGCTAAAACAGTACGTGAGATTTGTATTTTTGGGGCATTTTAGGCCTTTATTTGACTGGACGGCTTAGAATTGAAAGGGGCGAGAGAGATGGAACGACATGCAGCAAAGGGCTGCAGGTTGGAACCAAACCCGCGGCCGCTGCGGCAAGGACTGAGCTTCTGTATATGCGTGCACACTCTACCAGATGAGCTCCCCAGGCGCACAGTATGTGAGATTTTTTTTTAGAGAGTCTGAAACCTTAATTAAGAAATCTAAAGAGATTAAAGATTTTAGTCTGAGATTTCTGACTTTAAACTCAAATAGATTTTCCCATGTGGTCCTAATCCACATCAGCTTGTTGCATTTTGTGAATTTATTAAAAACTTTATTATTTAAACTTTCCTGCACAGCCAAGTCTTCTATTTTCATCCAAACGCCTTTCCTGAGCTTCTTTCCTCATCGAAACGGTCTAACTTGTTGTACTAAATTCCCAACTTTTCTTTTATGTTACATTACGATAAAAAAAGCTGCTGACCTGTATGATAACAGCAAACAACTGTAATAATATAGGAATTCAAATGAACAAACACAACTCAACCCTATTTTTAGTTAACTGTGGCTCCTACACCATAAAACTTTCACTGTAAATTATTACAGTAAATTTACAGTAAACAGGTTTATTATTTGAAGGTATTTTACTGTAAATAGACCATTTACAATACAATTGTATTATTTGAATTTATAATAATATACTGGCTGCAGTGTAATTCCAGCCTTTTCCTTTAATTTCCCCATTGTATTGTTATTAACAGTAAATTCCTGTAATCTGTTCACAAATAGTGCTGTAATTTTATTATTTTCTCCCACAATGCAATGCCGTTTACAGTAGGATCCTGTATAACATTAAAACAGAAAGCTACTGTGAGATTTTAGCTGTAAAGTTGCGTCACACATCTCGTTCTCTCCCTTGCAGCTAAACTGGGCGACACCAAGGAACTGGAGGACTTCATTGCAGACCTTGACAGGACATTAGAGGGTAAGTGCTAATGCAAGCTAGCTGTCAGAACCCCTGATGAATTAGCCCATGTGCTACTCAGGATTAGGGGGGCGTTTGCTCCCTATGTCAGCTATGTTAACCACCACTCATAAAGTGACACAGGAGTCACTCCCTTTAGGTTTCTAAGAAATGAGGATGCGTCTGGACTGTGAAGGAGCCGGGGTATGTGGACCGTGAGGCCTCTGGGGTTACACTGGAGAGAAAGGGCTGCAACCAACACCACGCAATCTGTGAACTCTGGGGTTTTCAATTTGATCCCATCCTTTTCTCCTCGAGCTGCGTAACTTAAGACTGCAACAGGGCGTTGTACTAGACATGCATGGTTAATCCGTGTTGGTCTGTCTTTCTTTACTACGAGGCTTGTGAGTGTTTGAACTTGCATCCGAGTATAAGGAATGTGGGCTGGTGCAGACCTGGGCTGCGACGGTAAATGTCAGGAATGGAATAAGACAGAAGTAGGATTTGAAACGATTTCCTTATTTACATTTTTTTTTATATATTCCTTCAACCGCCCAGGTCTGTTCTGTGTTTTGACCACTGAATGTCCGTCTTTCAGAGCTCGTCCAGTCGCTGGACATGCAGTCGGCCAGCCCGCTGTTAGCCCCGGAGAATGGTGTGTTTATTAGGGCCACCGGTGTTTATGATGACCAGCCTGTAAACCACACCCTGCGCCGCTCTGCCAAGCAAAGGAGCCAGGTAGTCCAGTTCTAATCATGTCTGTCTCTGTCTCTTCTTAGGCATGTGACCGGGAGGCTCACAGTCATCTTGGAGGGAAGCCATGAGGGAGTGCATGTCTGGACCCCCGTCGAGCGGCTAGCATACGCTCGGTCCCCACCCCCATACAGAAAAACCACCCAACAGGATGCAGCTGGATGGCTCCACCATGGCTTCATGTCTAGCCCAGCACTCTCCTAAAGTTAACCCAGCTCTACTAACTCCAGGCCACCTGGCTCCTGGGCTGTAAGGACGGCAAGAAGTGTCAAAAATAGTTCTAGGGAACCTGAGGACAAGATTACGTAATGGACACCATGAAATGTTGTCAACAAGTCACTGGGGAAATGTATTGTCAGATTCACAAACCACCACACAGGCCAGGCTACACTCCCTCATCCGAAACCTGGAGCTGGAAGAGTATTTAAAAAAATGGCTTTTTATAATTGAAATTTATTTGTAATTTTATAGAGCTTCTTTTTTTTGGGGAAATATATTTTTGTATCTCATGTAAATAATAATGGCTTGGTATTAACAGGACAGTCAGATCACGACTGGAATAAAGTTACATGCTTAAATGTGAACTGAAAACTGGAAAGCAACGTATGTCTATTTAATACAGCTAATGCCTGCCAGAGATTATATTAAAGTATCTAATATTGTTCTTTTGGTAACACGTGCCTCCTCTCTTCATTGAAACATCTGCTTCTCTGCACTTCGGTCACATTCTTCCAGTAATCTGAATTTAATGTAGACTTCTGTTTAGCTTTATATGTGCTGTAGTAATACCCCTCTCTCTTTTTAGTCCTCATATCTAGCTCAAATCACACAGGTATTAAAGGTATACTGTGTATTAATGCTGATATCCTTCCAGATTGTTTGGATTAAGCTACAGCCACACTTCTGCAATGGTTTAAAAAAAATGAACATCTTTTCTTACGTTTACACCTCGTGTCCACACTACTCCGCCGGAGACGTTTGGAAACGCTGCTGCCACTGCTATGGTTTGAAAACTCCGGGTTGCTTTGTACACTGTCAAAAAAAGAGGTACCATGCAGGTCCATTTTTGTTCCCTAAGGTACAAACTTAGCAAATGTTCCCTTAAAAGTACTAAAATGTATCTTGAAGGTACATTTCTGCACCTTCCATTGTACAGTGTGTACTTTCTGAGGTGTAAGGTGCATATTTTGTACCTTTTAAGGTACATTATTGATCCTCAAAGGTTTAATATTGTCCCTTAGATGGTACAAACAGGCAAGGCTGTAGTCAAGACCACCTTAGTCGAGTCCAAGACAAGTCCAAGACCAGGACTAGTCGAGTCCGAGTCAAGACCGAGTCCAGGACAGAATAAAGGTCTTATGCATGACAGTATCAAGACAATCATTTTGGGTTTCACTTTCCCTCCAATATTATTATCAACATAATAAAGACACCTGGACTCGGTCTAGACCACAAGCCATATTGGACAAGACCAGTGGCCGAGTCCGAGACAAGTCCAAGTCCAAATACTAGCGAGTCCGAGACAAATCCGAGACCATAGAAAAATGGTCTCGAGTCCGGACTCGAGTCCAAGACCGGACTCGAGTACTACAGCCCTGCAAACAGGTCTAAGGTCCAAATGTGATCCTCTTATTCAAGGTACAACAATGTCCCTTTGAGGGTACCACCCCAGGGACAAGCTTTGGTTCCTTAAAGGTACTGGTTTGTACTTTTTTTTTGGACACTGTAGTCTGTAATGTCAGAACTGCTTCTTGTATGTGAATGGTACAGAGATTAGTTCTGCTACTGGAGCTAAAACTCTCGTGTGGACGGAGATCGGTTCAGATGTAGCCTTAACTCGGCTAACAACATGCTGCAAACACAGGCAGGCGGACCAAATGGGATCTACATTAAACCATGACTTTCTTGGAAAGTGGATGCAGTTGTGCACTGTAGTCCACCACAGAGAAAGACTGCATGAAGGAAGAGGTGGGACATTCACTGAGAAATACACAGTACATACACAGAAATAGCTATTACACGTCTCAATCACTCAACAAAGCAGGGACTTACGTTCTGTAGCAGCGAGGTCTATTTCCAGCGGTGGAGGGAGACAGGAGGGTGCGACCCTTCGTGGCCCAGCAGCAGGTGTGGCTGAAGTAATCCATCTACTGACCACCAGGGGTCAAAGGTCACTAACTATGGGAAGATACACACTGACACTGGTTCCATGGTAGCAGTGCGGCAGGTGCAACCAAATGAGCTCTACTCTGTTTGATGTACTAAAAGGAATAGTCCAACATTGCTGTTTCATAATGTTTCGGTACTTCGGTACTTGGTCAAAAGAGGCCAAGATATTCTGACTTTTAGTGCAAACAGCCAAAAATGATGGTTTCTACATTTTCCATAATGCAACTGAATGTCGTTTCTCCTCCTCAAAGTGGCAGTTACGTAAGTGTCCTATGCCGGGGCCTACGTCAGTGGTTCAGAATATAGGGGGCCGGGGACCCCCGGGGGTGAAAAGGGGCTCCGAGGGGGTGCTGAACCCTTGGAGAAAATCTTCAAATGGGGATAGTTGGTCCAATTTGTGTAAATTTAGGCGTCCTAGACGTAAAAGGTTTAGGAACCACTGGCCTACGTTGTTGTGAGAATTTATACTCCTGTGGCTGTTTTAGCGTTATCATATCTCTTTAAGAGAAGCAGAGCCGATACATAGTGTGTGTGTGTGTGTGTGTGTGTGTGTGTGTGTGTGTGTGTGTGTATATGTGTGAACCATGTTTTACTACATTTGTGGGGACCAAAAACTGGGAATACAGTATACTTATGGGGTCCTGACAGCTTTGTGGGGACAAAATGCTGGTCCCCATAACGTTAAAGGGCTGTTTTGAGGGTTAAGACTTGGTTTTAGGATCAGGGTTAGAATTAGGTTATGGTTAGGGTTAGGGTAGGCATTTAGGTTTGATGGTTAAGGTTAGGGTAAGGGTTAAGGTTAGGCATTTAGGTTTGATGGTAAAGGTTAGGGTAAGGGGCTAGGGAATGCATTATGTCAATGACTGGTCCCCATAAAGATAGTGAGACACGACTGTGTGTGTGTGTGTGTGTGTGTGTGTGGGAATTAGCTTCGGAGTGAGTACCAACTCCAGCGGTGGAGGCGGAGAAACAAAGTGTCTCCCCACTAGCAGGAAAAGTTGACCCTCTTCTTGATTTCATGTTGTTCATTGAGAAGGAGAAGTAGGAGGATATGCAACGCTTCCGAGCCGCGGCCAAGTGGACCAATCACATTTCTGGAAGGTTAGCGCTAAGGCGTAGGGACTGTATCTACGCCTACCTACGGGCATAGATTCAACATAGAAGCATAAATCAGACCTTAGTCTCCACATCATGCAGGGGGTCTGCAGATGGAAATTAGCCTAAGGCTATAATCTGGCATATTTACATTTGCAAAAATGTTCATTAATATGTATTGTCCCCCTTTTGTAAACAATAAATAAAAAATAAAAAATCAAGACAACCCTACTTACATCCCTGTGACATCATCAGGGTTATTATTTCAGACGTTAGACTGCTCCTTCCAGAGTTTTCACAGATTTAACAGTACTTCTAATCACCAGGCCCATATGGAATCTGAGGATGAAAGAGTCAAATTAATTCTGATCACCATCATCAAAAAATCTGCAGATTTGCTAATGACCAGTAAACTGATGTGTGGAATCAGTGGACGGGCCTTTTAATACTTTATTGAAGTTTTATGTAGCCCACAAGCTGAGAGTCGCTCACAGCTGTGCACTGCTGCTGGTCACGGCCGGTGGATCCAGCCTATCAGGGCATGCCAGACTGGGTTAATCTGATGGCAGGAAGCTGGCATGCAGACACCCGTCTCTGTGTTGTGTCTACACAGTTGGCAGAGGAAAAGCTGTGGGCACTCTCCCTCTGTGAGTCCACCTCTCCGCACTGATCTGAGCGACCATGTTGACACAACACATGATCCCTCGAGGGCAGGGGGGGGGATTGCCCTTTCTTCTAAAACAACTTTCCCACTTGGCAGAAGGTGGGCATCTTTCTGGCAGCATGGATCAGTCCTGTAGAAGTGTTGTCTTTGCCAGTGGACTAGTTTACTAGTCTGGATCAACAGAAGTACATAAGTTACGGTAAACAACACAAACTTTGAGCTAGCAAGCTACACACCAAAAATGGAAAGTAGAAGAAGATGAAGGAAATGTGGATGGTGCAACAAGGCAGGCCTGCTTGGTTCTTTCAGGGAATGATTGTTAAGATTTACAAAGAATATGTTGAGGGCGTCTCCTCTCTAACTGGGAGGTTTTGGGACAGATTGGGGGGATCGCTGTGGACAAAGTACACAGGGAGATACACTGGGAAGAACTACTGAGGTGTAACCATGTATCAGCTGATTTAAATAGCTCACATTACTGTATTGTGTCAACAGTTAACTCCATATAATATTGTATGTGGTGTTTTCTTTGCGGAGTGAAAATGTTTCTTTCCTGAGACTATTTTGCAGAGCCACTAGCTCCGTTTCCATCCACACGTTTTTATCTGAATTAAGTGATATTGAATGAAAAATGCCTTATGGAAACAGTAAAATTCGATGGAATTTCATGAATATCGACTCAAAGGAAATCCGTTCGGTCTCATCGGATTTTCTCTTGATCGATATCTCCGCCCAGTATTTCCACTCTGTCTGCACACATGGAGGGCTTCAACAAAGACAGGAAGTGGACGGACGAGGAGACGAGAGACTTTCTGAATTTAACTGATCAGGACAAGGTTAGGACAAGCCGTGGGACGTCCTACGGGGTAAATGGAATGGACATGTCTCAAAAAATAGTTGTCTCTCAGCGGTGCCGGAGGGACAATAAAAGACAAGTTGCATCTGCATCGTCATAGCGATGTGTTGATAGTGTCAGCTGGCACGTATAACTATTACAACTTGTCCAGTATTGATCATGTGTTGGTAGACGGAGCGATCCATTTTGTCTAGAAAAACTTTGTTCGCAAAAGTTTGCTTGAATTTTGTGCAATTCAGTGTGAAAATGAATGAAAACACCTTTAAATGTCTAAAATCAATTCGACATGCCAGTTTGATCGCAGAACAGCATGTGACGTCATCACCGCAGGTTTTTATTGCTATTGATAGTTTGATTGACGGGTGGATGGAAACTTAGCTAGTGTCGCTGTGTCCGGAGCTTAGCGCCCCCCAAGCCGACTGTGATTGGTTTAAAGACATGCAACCAACCCAGAGCGTTTTAAAATAGGAGCCAGACCTCACCCCACAGCGCTGTGGAGATATATCTGGCAACACATTGTGGGAAAGCAGGGGACTCAGGTTATCTGGAAGTTAAGAGAACACAGTAAACAGAAGGCCTTGAAATATAGAAAGCTAAGGTGAATGAAGGACTGGGCGGATAGATGGAGAAATAGACGGAGAAAGAGGAGCACACCAAACCCTGTAACCATGTGTTGATGGGAGGCCCCTCAAGACTGCTGAAGTGGTCGTTCTATGAATAGGCTGGGCAGAGACACACAGATGTATGTCCACATCACAAAGAGACAGAAATACACAGAGACAAATATCAGATTTGGCTTTCCACCGAGTCTTCACATCTCTGAAAGGGGCACATTAATGACGAGCATGTATTTACTGTATGTTACTCTCTGCAAATGTGTGTGCATGATTTACAGTATACACTCTCTGTATGCATACATCTTAGTGCATAATGAGGCATAAAGAGTGGCGTGTGTGTGTGTGTGTGTTTGTGTGTGTCTTTTAGAGTTGGGTTTGCATGTTCTTCTTGGGTTCGTGAGGTTTTCCTTTACGTGTTCTGATTTCCTCCCACGCCTCCCTAGGGAGGTGGTCCAGGCACGGCCAGCTGGGAGGAGGCCTCGGGGAAGACCCAGGACTAGGTGGAGGGACGGCCAGCTGGGAGGAGGCCTCGGGGAAGACCCAGGACTAGGTGGAGGGACGTCCAGCTGGGAGGAAGTCACAGGGAAGACCCAAGACTATGTGGAGGGACGTCCAGCTGGGAGGAGGCCTCGGGGAAGACCCAGGACTAGGTGGAGGGACGTCCAGCTGGGAGGAGGCCTCGGGGAAGACCCAGGACTAGGTGGAGGGACGTCCAGCTGGGAGGAGGCCTCGGGGAAGACCCAGGACTAGGTGGAGGCACGTCCAGCTGGGAGGAGGCCTCGGGGAAGACCCAGGACTAGGTGGAGAGATTATATCTCCAACCTGGCCTGGGAACGCCTCGGGATCCCCCAGTCGGAGCTGGTTGATGTGGCTCGGGAAAGGGAAGTTTGGGGTCCCCTACTGGAGCTGCTGCCCCCGTGACCCGACTCCGGATAAGCGGATGAAGATGGATGGATGGATTTCCTCCCACAGTCCAAAGACAAGTCAAGTGGACTGGAGAATCAGAGTCCTCGTCTCTGACACAAAGGGTTTGAAAAGGTTGTTCAAAGCATGCCGCTCGATTTAGTCACATACTAAATGGTCAAGGATTTTAGAGAGAAAAGAAAAATGACAGAAGGTTTAATAATGGCACTTTGAAAGGCAGAGGGCACTACCTCAGTGGAAACAACATATTCATAATGATCTCTAAACTGAGTACAGTTTGAATGTTTAAAACAAGAAGAAGGATATGCTGAGTAAGAGTAACAGCAGCCAGCGCCAAGGACGTCTAAACCCATTCCCTCGCAATTATGACAGACTCAAGACTCACTTAAATGAGGATTGACGGGCAGGTTTGGCTGTCATGGAGATAATTATTATTGCCTCTCCCTGAGCCTGAGCCCATGCAGCGCCTACACGTCCATTATGATCTCCATCATCACTAGATTGTGTTTTCTACGACCTGACTGACTGCCTCCGACTATAATATAATAATATCTCTGTCTAAAAAATGTAAAAACAACACTGAAGTACTGGATGGTAATGTGTTACTGCTAATAAAGACACCTTGTGTCCAAGCTAATGTTATTTAGCTTAGGACTAAAATTACATGATGATGACATTTAGTAGGGCTAGGATATTATTTGTCCTAAAAGGGATAAAAAATGATTTTTTGGGATTGTCTTTTCCTTCTTTAGCAAAAACAAAAGTTGACTAATCCAGAGACACTTCCAAAGACATTGAATCAAGAAGACATTTCTAAAAATATAATGTACATTACATGTTAGTCAGTCTGACATTCATTTAATTTAAAAAAAAAGTACATAAAATGTTTTTTTTCCGCAGTTTCTGTATTCTTTCTGTTTCGCTGGAAATGGATACGATGTTGGCGGTAGCGTATAAACAAAAAATAAAACACACACACACACACACAGCTGGGAAGTCTGAACAGTGTGTGTGTGTGTTGCAGCTGACTGAGCAGTGAATCTACTGCTGAGGAAGTCCATGCAGCTGAACTGAAAGCAGGTGCTAGATGGTTTTCTAAAGACTCATTACTTCAGGGGAAAATGGGATATGTTACTTTTTGGCTTGTTTGGTAACTAAGAAACAATGTCCAATGTGTACACTACCAAAAAATTAACATTTCTAAACTGGACAAAACACATAACACAGTGTCATGACAACAGCATTTTGAAAAAAGCTTAAATCGTTCTACAGCAGGAAGTTCTGCAACTTCTCCTCCGTTAGAGCATTCATTCATCAGTCTGTGTCAAACCTGAAACATGTTGCTAAGGTTATATAAACTGTAGTCCATATCCACGACGCTCCACAGTGCATGTGCATGTGTTGCTAGGTTTAATTACCTTGATTGGATGGACTTTAGCTGATATGAGACATCCTTATTTGTTTGATTTTCAAGCACTTACAAGTGATCAAGCACGTAGCTTTTGACAGAAGTTTTCTAGTTTTTTTATAACTTGGGTGGTTGTCACAAACTAACCCAGCGTCAAAGCTACATGTTATAAAACACTGATGAAAAAAATCTCTCTATGAGAATGTCTACATGTGGAAAATATTCCCAAATGTCGACTTCATTTAATTGTTCTTATTTGTTACTTTGTGTGTTTTAATTGTATGGTCGTTGATTATAAATATGTTTCTGTTTGTGTTTCTGTACAGCACTTTGGTCAACTTTGGTTGTTGTAAAGTGCTTAACAAATAAAGTTGGTATGGTATGGTAAATAATGTAAGCAAAACAAGGTTATATGCATTGTGTGAATTAATGGCATTATTATTATTATTATTATTAGGTATTATTTAGCTATTCATTTTGTCTTGTTACTTACGTAAAGCAGCATTGCAGGTTTTCCATGCGTCAGCAGCACATCATGACAGACAGGGACACGGGATGGGAAGATGTTGCCATGTGTTTTTGTGAAGAGAGATGGTGATATCACGGGCGTTGAGCTGTGTCCCTCGGCTACTCTTAACTCAGCCTGCACTCCCTCTGAGTCCAGCTGGAGGGGTTTATACCGGGGAGAAATGGGGACACTGGTGTCCCCTAATACAACTTTCTGTTAGAAAATGTTGGCATTTCTTCTTTATTGGACAGCCAGTAGTAGACAGAAACACCTGAAGAAGACAGGGAGGGAAAGACAGAGAGACAAAGCACACACAGTTTAGAGGAAACAAAAGGAAATGCCATTTAGCTAATGCATGTGGCATTAGCAGCAGCCTGAGCTGTTAGCTTTGGTAAATCAACACCAGATCGCCATGATTCTTCTGAGTCATGCAGGACGTCTACGTGGCAGAGTGACCAGTTCACAGTCAGACTGAGTCAGAGAGTATACTGTCCATTAGTAGGAAAGGAGAGTGACCCTTTATTTCCAAAGTGATGATGACTCACGGGGAGCTGTGGTAACCCCAAGAGGAAACTGTGGTGACTGCGTTCGACGTGTCAGCTAACTCAGCTAACGCAAATCTTGCACATTAGCGAGAAATATATTGATCACACACAGAAGAAATGCTTATTAGGAAGTCACTTTGTAATGAAATAAAAAAAATCTAAATGTGTGTGTATGTATGTATGTGTGTGTGTGTGTGTGTGTGAACCATGTTTTACTACATTTGTGGGGACAAAAAACTGGGAATACAGTATACTTATGGGGTCCTGACAGCTTTGTGGGGACAAAATGCTGGTCCCCACAACTTTAAAGGGCTGTTTGAGGGTTAAGACTTGGTTTTAGGATCAGGGTTAGAATTAGGTTATGGTTAGGGTAAGGGTTAAGGTTAGGCATTTAGGTTTGATGGTTAAGGTTAGGGTAAGGGTTAAGGTTAGGCATTTAGGTTTGCTGGTTAAGGTTAGGGTAAGGGGCTAGGGAATGCATTATGTCAATGACTGGTCCCCATAAAGATAGTGAGACACGACTGTGTGTGTGTGTGTGTGTGTGTGTGTGTGTGTGTGTGTGTGTGTGTGTGTGTGTGTGTGTGTGTGTGTGTGTGTGTGTGTGTATAGCACCAGGCTGATGCCAGATGGCTCCGTGCTGTCATGGTCCTCCTCCTTATTGTCAGGCTGGGCTGTCTGGTTCTTTCCCTCTCTCCATTTCCTCCCATTTATCCCTGTCTTTCTGCATCTCTTTATTGCTCCGGACAGCATTCAACACACGCATCCCTCTATCTCTGCACCTCTCCCCTCCCTCTTCCTCTCACCCTTTCTAGCACTAGCGAAGCACTGATCCTCCATGCTACACCTGGAGGTCCTCCACTGCATCTGTCTCAGAGCTGTGAGTTGCATAGATAAGACATTCAAGCCGAGGTTGTCCATCTAGATGCAAAGTGTCCTTCCTTTGGACTTTAAAGAGCAAGATTACAGTAAGTAGGACATTGGTAGAGGAAGTGTTGCAGCTAAGGCTCTGCTGCAACGTTACCTTAAAAATTATTCCAAATCATTACAGTTTGAATCTCCTTCATACAGGGTTTATTTTTGGTAATTAATTTGGTAATTAATGATAATGACAGTAGAGATACAGATAGGTAACTGTGACAAGCTTTGGTTTCATCCTGTGGACAGTTTTTGAAAGTATTAATTGTAATATAATTTTTTATATTATTTGTAACACTGTAAATACAGTATATATTTTTCTTTTTCCATTGGTTGTTGCTATACACTTTTGTATTTTTATATTTAATTATAGTTATATATACTGTACACATATACATATATATATACTTTCAAAATAAAAATAAATGAAATGAAATGAAATGAATGAACTGAATGAATCTGTATCTAGGAAACTAGGAGATGAAGAGAGGGGTATGTCATGCAACAAATCTGGGTAAACTAACCCTTGATAAAGTCGACATCAGAGAGTTTTACACTCTGTGTCTCTCTCCAGGAATGGTATGCACTGATGCAATTTGTCCCCTCTTAATTCCTAAATGGCCCCCAGTTCAGCCACAATGAACCCTCTCTTCTCTCAATAGACCTCTCTGTGGTGCACACTTATCTGTTCCAGTGGTTGCCAAAAGGCGGATTAAACAGAGAGAGAGAGAGAGGGAGAGAGAGAGAGAAAGGGGGGAGAGTGGGAGAAGCTATAGAGAAGGAGAGGAAAGATGGATTCCTGCAGTTACTGTGTGCAGTCATGTTACCAGTATGGACCATAGACAGTGAAGGAAATGGACACAGCGACCATGCGCCGCCTCCACCTGAGCTGGAAGACGTAGATGTGACGTGAGCAACCCGTCTGAAAGCTAAGTCTTCTGGTAGCTTCTTTATTTTCACAGGACAGCAGAAAGGGGAAAGAAAGGGAGAATGAAATGCAGAACAGGGCCACAGGTTGGAGTCAAACTCACAGCCGCTAGGTCAAGAATGAAACCTCTATGTGCGTGCGCCTGCTCTACCAACTGAGCTAACCCAGCCCCGTGCAAAGAGAAATCTAAATGTTACTTCATAGGAATTCATATGCCACATACCAAAGTGCTTCCAATCCATCAAAACGTTGCTGAAATACTTTGTTCTGATGCTTTAAAAGGACTCTCCAGGGGCTTCTCGCCCCCCCAAGTGCCTGCAAGCTTCTCCTGACTACGGTAATTTCTCTAATGTGCGACAGAAAGTCTCGGGGTTATGACATAATCGTTTTTACAAAAACAAGGCCATAACGTGAGATACTAGCTAATGGGGCCTTTTATACATTGTTATGTTTCTTTAGAAATAAACAATGGATGAATAGAGTCTTTAATAATAATGTGTTGTTACATGTGTCCGTGTCCCAAATGCATTATCATTAAATATAAATCCACGGCTGTTAACTTAAATTAACTAATCATTATTTTAGCAAACAAAGGCCATTGTTAATAATTAAATTCCATCAGATGCTGCCTTCTGTAATCCCTCCTCCTGCTGTCATCCCTCCACCCATCCTCCTGTTTTACCCCTCCACCCATCCTCCTGTTTTACCCCTCCACCCATCCTCTTGTTTTACCCCTCCACCCATCCTCTTGTTTTACCCCTCCACCCATCCTCCTGTTTTACCCCTCCACCCATCCTCCTGTTTTACCCCTCCACCCATCCTCCTGTTTTACCCCTCCACCCATCCTCCTGTTTTACCCCTCCACCCATCCTCCTGTTTTACTCCTCCACCCGCCTCCATCTTTAATCCTCTTCCCCTCATCTACCCTGCCAAGACATTGTATTCTTCTCCACCCTCCTCCCCTCTTCTCTCTGTCTTTTATACCTTTCTCCGTCTTTCTTCTCCACCAGGGGCTGAGAAACAGACTCCCAAAATCTGTTCATCATTTTGGAAAAACACGATGGTTGTAATATTCAATTTTTTTTGTCACTTTTTTCGATTTGTTTAGCTTGTATTGGTCAGTTTTTTGCAACGTTTGTGTCATTTTTTTCAACATATTTGTAGTTTTGTTTATGTTTTTGATGCTTTTTTCCGATGTTTTTGCCACTTTTATTGATGCTTTCAAGGTCTTTTGCTGCTTTTTTCAATGTTAACGTGTCATTTTTCAAGGTTTTTGTCACTTTTTCGAGACTAGTTATTTGCTATTTTCACTGTTTCACAGTTTTGGGTTTTTTGTTGCCTTTATGGACATTTCTGCTGTCAACGTTTTTGTCGTCCCAGGTTTTGTCACTTATTGTTCTCTGATTGTCTTTCTCAATGTCTGATGTTTCTGATGTCAGAACACAACAAATGTTGAGGATGACTCATTTTCCCTCCTGACAAAAAGAGAAGAGAGAGAAACTGTCTGATGTCTCTATTTTTTGAGTTACATACCATTGGTTTCTTTGCATTGCTGCATTAATCTGTCGGTCCAGTCAGAGAGACTGAGGGGAAGTGGCTCTCCTGCCAGTGCCCCCACCCCCCCACTGCCTGCCCCGTGGCCATGTTAGAAAGCTGTGTCAGGGGTTAGCTTTGGGCCAGGAGCAGCACCCTGTCATTAAGGCTGAGTGACAACTGCACCCTGAGGAGAAAACCTCATCTAAGTTTATCTGACGGACGGCGAGAACTTTCTTCTAGACCAGTGGTCTTCAACGGGTTTTTTTTAAGCCAAGGACCCCTTAGCTGAAAGAGAGACAGATCAGGGACTCCCTACTACATATATTGTGTTAAATGAAGTTGCATGTTAAACTGGGATTACGTGTAGGGTGGCCTAAAGCCTTTACACACAACCAGTTTTCACTACGAACTCTTAAAATACTGACGCTTGGGCAGTGGCTGTCGAGAGTCCGAGACGTGTGTGGAACCACCGGGCAGAGCAGCAGCCACGCAGCGCTGGAGATAACGAGGTATTAAGAGATAACGAGGTATTAAGAGATAACGAGTATTAAGAGCAACAACGGCAGCGAGTAGTAGAAATGAAGTAGTATGAGTAGTATGACGTTCCGCTGGCCGTCGGGCCGATTTGGCATGTTGAATCGGTAGGCGGGCAGTCGGACTCAGTGACCAATCTGATTGGTGGAGTGCTAACCAAGAATTTTGTTTTTTTTTAATTGACTGAAACATAATTAAAAAAAAGTCAAAAAACTGACAACAATTTTTTTATAAAATTGACAAAAACGTCAAGAAAAGTGCAGAAAAACCACAAAATGTTGAAATTTCAACCCAGAAAAACACAAAGTTGCAGGTCGACGGGAAGACGACACAAGGGTTAAATCATCGATGAAGTTTATTCTGTGTGTGAACAGTAGGTGTGTGTGTGTGTGTGTGTGCACGTGTGTGTGTGTGTGTGTGTGTGTGTGTGTGTGTGTGCATGTGACCCATAAATCACACACCACACACCAAAGAGCGGTAGACAGGATTTGTCCTTAAATGCATCAGAGTTCACTTTTTTTAAATGCATCTTTACTCAGTTCAATATTTTAAGTGGAAGGAGAATGAATTATTGTCAAATTAAAATATTTAATCACCCTTTCCTGTAAAAACGAAGATCTCTATCTATCATCCTGTCCTCCCTCAGCACGAAGAAACAGAGAAAAGTTCCAGACGAGGCTGAAACAAGACCCGGCACGCTTGCTATTATTTTCTGAACTCTATTAAACGTATTTGTCATGACCAGTGAATTATGTAGAGTAGAGTTTAACTGAGAAGGTGAAAAATTGTTTTAGCTACAAGTCCAAGCAGAAGTCCATGCTGGATGTTGACTTTTAAACTACTGAACTACTTATTTTTTCTGTAAGACTTCCCACAAATTATGACAATTAGTTATAGCACTGTAAAAATCAAAATCCTTCTATACTAAAAAATGCATGAGGATATACTGTATCCCCCTCAATATTTAGAAGAAGAGGATTTGTCTCCTTCAAAACAATATGAAAGAGAACAAATAACCGTTCAGGGGGCTCAAAACTAAAACAAGAACTGTGTCTACCTCTTCTTGAAAAATAAAAGATGTGATTTCTTGTCTTTTAGGTAGATCATGTAGACAAGGTTTAATTTCTCTACCAGATTTGTTGCTACATGAATCCTAGGAGAAAAAAACCCATTGAGAAACATGTGTGATGTTAATAATATAAAGGAAGTTTTGAACAATATGGGGGACCAATTATTTCCTTTACATTAATAAAGACATTTGCATCATAAATACATACAAAAACAAGTCACCAGACTGAGGGAAAGATGTGTTTGACACTCAAAATGTAAGCGGGGGAGTAGTCCCAGACCCCCCCCGGTTACTATGTGCACCGTCCGCTGCTGAAACAGAAGCTACGCCCTTGGCTGGCAGAGCAGGAACGCTCATTCACACTGTCCAAAAAAAAAAAAGTACAAACCAGGACCTTTAAGGAACCAAAGCTTGTCCCTGGGGTGGTACCCTCAAAGGGACATTGTTGTACCTTGAATAAGAGGATCACATTTGGACCTTAGCTGTTTGCAGGGCTGTAGTACTCGAGTCCGGTCTTGGACTCGAGTCCGGACTCAAGACCATTTTTCTATGGTCTCGGACTCGCTAGTATTTGGACTCGGACTTGTCTCAGTCTCGGCCACTGGTCTTGTCCAATATGGCTTCTGGTCTGGACCGAGTCCAGGTGTCTTTATTATGTTGATAATAATATTGGAGGGAAAGTGAAACCCAAATTGATTGTCTTGATACTGTCATGCATAAGACCTTTATTCTGTCCTGGACTCTGTCTTGTCTCGGACTCGACTAGTCCTGGTCTTGGACTCGACTAAGGTGGTCTTGACTACAGCCCTGCCTGTTTGTACCTTCTAAGGGACAATATTAAACCTTTGAGGATCAATAATGTACCTTAAAGGTACAAATATGTACTTTACACCTCAGAAAGTACACACTGTACAACGGAAGGTGCATAAATGTACCTTCAAGATACATTTTAGTACTTTTAAGGGAACATCTGCTAAGTTTGTACCTTAGGGAACAAAAATGGACCTGTATGGTACCTCTTTTTATGACAGTGCAGAGAGGCGCATCGAGCCTCACACACCCAGGAATAACCAAATCTACTTTAACTGTGGCTGCGCTAATTATCTCTTTTGTGCAGGTCGCCAACATTTATTCAATGAAAGAGGGAGAGCAGGAAATCCATATCAGTGTTGTTTCATTTCCCAGCTCATTAGGCAGCACGCCTATTATGAGTGACTTATTATTATTATTATTAGATGAGAAGGGATCCTCAGTAGAGATAATTTGGGTGATGACGTCTTTCCAAAACAGAGCCGGCCTCAGCGGAGTGCAGGACTGCTGTGTTGTTATAGTATAGTCTTTGGAAGAATGCATGCATGGGTGCGGGTGTGGGGAAAATTGTATGTTGTTTTCTTTTTCAGAGATACATCAGGATAAAGACTTAAAACCAGCGGCAATAAAGAATAATGTCTGTGTTAATCTATAGTGAGCTAAAGAGTTCTGCTCTAGGAATATCACAGCAGCGTGATCCAGATGACTCGATGGTCCAAACTGATGTTAAAATGCAGTTAGGGCTGGATATCAGTTCAAAAGGTCTGATACCGGTACCAATACCAGTACCGTGACTTTCAATACCATTTCCTAAACAATACTGTTTGATGCCAATTTTAATAAACAAAAAGAAATTACAACATTACGGCACAAATCTTAATCTTTAAGTGTGTTTTTCAGCTCCTACTACGTGAGCCTTGTGTGATGAAGTGTTGTTTTGCAAACGCAAAACAGCCAATCACAGACATTAGATCTCGAAAGAAGCATCATTCTGCATGCTCATTGGCTCACAGACGCTGATGAGATTTACTCCTTAGGTTTCTAAATTGAGTACTGAATGAGTATTGAGGGTGATGAGCCCCCAGCCCTAGTGCCAGGCACCTCTGCTTCTTATTGTACCTCTAAAGGAAAACTGGACCATTTGGCTTTCAGAAATCCCTCTCTACCTGTTTGAGTTTTACAGCATCTTCCATCATCATTATGGTCGTTACGGCTCCTCTCCTCGGGGCTGTTGTCAGGGATGATCTCCAGCTTAGACACTGTCGGCAGGACGCTGCAGTTCTGAGGTCAACGACTACAGCTCCACCCTTGAATTGTGCTTGCGGGAAGAAAGAGAGAAGAAAGGAAAATATGAAGCACAAACACACAAAGATACACAGGCTGTGGTGGAAGAAGTATTCAGATCTTTTGCTAAAAGTAGTAATACCAAGTAAGTAAAATCCCTGCATTGAAAATGTATGTTAGTATCATCAGGAACATGTACTTAAGGTGCACTATGAGTTGACTATGAGAGACACCTATGATGAAACCATGCAGGAACTCATAGAGCACCTTTAAAGTGTTAAAAGTACTCAATGCAATGATTTACAGTAAAACATTGTATTTTATTCATAGCATGTTAAGACACTTTACAGAGCAGGCCTAGACCACACTGTAATTTACAAAGACCCAACAGGAGCAAGCACTTGGTGCAACAGTGCTGCTTGTGTTTTGTGTGCAGACATCTTCATCTTTGTAAAGTAACTAAAGCTGTCAGATAAACAAGTAGTGGCATGAAAAAGAAGAGACTCAAGTACAGTGCAAGTACCTTGAATGTGTACTTATGTAGAGTAACTGAGTACATGTATTTAATCACATTCCACCACTGGACACAGCATAGACTGAGTAAGACTGGAAGCATCAGTCCTTTTTTTATTTTAATTTTTTTTAATCGCTCATCACGACAGTAATGCTGAAGGAAACATTTGTTTCTATTGGTCTGAACAGGAAGCATTATCACATATCATCCCTGAAATACACTGGAATGCAGCAGAAGATATAGAGAGAGAGATAGGAGAGAGAGAGATAGGAGAGAGAGAGAGAGAAAAGACAAGGATGGTTGTTTGTTATGTACTTTTTATTTACGTAATGTTGTAATGTTGTCTATCTGTATCGAGTCAGATTTTAAATCATCTGCCTTGGTTGGAAAGCACTTGGGTCAGCTTATGTTATGTAATATACAATACATTTATGTATGTAATATGACTTGACAATTACAAAACACACAAAGATACTGCACAAAGACACACAATATTTACACAGCATATCTGACCTGTGACCTTATAGATTTAAGACAGTGTTAGTGAAAGGCACCTTTGATAGGTATGTGTGTTTTGTGTCATTCTTGATACCATTAAATAAATCAAAACAAATCATACACTGACACTGACTGACATACACTGGAATGCAGCTGGAGAAGAGGGCAAGAGAGAGAGAGAGAGACAAAGAGAGAGAGAGAGAGAGAGAGAGAGAGAGACACAGAGAGAGAGAGAGAGAGAGAGAGAGAGAGAGAGACAGAGAGAGAGAGAGAGAGAGAGAGAGAGACAGAGAGAGAGAGAGAGAGAGAGAGAGAGAGAGACACAGAGAGAGAGAGAGAGAGAGAGAGAGAGAGACAGAAAGCGGGAAACATGGGGCTGGTTAAAGGTCTTGCCAAACCAGCTTGGTTTTGACGTGGTGGTGTGAGAGAAAGAAGCAGGAAGGAAAGAGTGAGCGCGTGGAAGAGGGAGAAAGAGAGAGAGATAGGAGGGAGAGGGAGGAGAGGGAAACAGAAATCTGCAAAACAAATCAGTGCAGCGCCGGTTGTTTTGCACACACACACACACACACACACAGACTCCAACACACACCAGTAACACACTCACATCGCCGCGCAGGGAGCGGAATAACGGACAAGCAGCAGTGAGGACACATGGAGCTGAAGGTGGAGCCAGATGTGTACATGGAGCTGAAGGCTGAGCCAGATGTGTACATGGAGCTGAAGGTGGAGCCAGATGTGTACATGGAGCTGAAGGTGGAGCCAGATGTGTACAACATCAGCACGCAGTCAGCAAGAACGCAACATATTGTCATGTGACTGTGAGCTGGCATGGCAAACTTTGTCATGCAACATATGTGTCATGCAACATATGTGTCATGCAACATATTGTCATGCAACATATTGTCATGCAACATATTGTCATGCAACATATGTGTCATGCAACATATTGTCATGCAACACATTTGTCATGCAACATATGAATGCAACATATTGTCATGTGACTGTGAGCTGGCCTGGCAAACTTTGTCATGCAACATATTTGTCATGCAACATATTGTCATGTGACCCAAAGCACACACCATGACTGGCCGACGTCGCCAACGAACACACCTTTAACAAGCAAGGAGAACATAAAGGAGGGAAATGAGTCTCAATGCTGTGTTTCGAACACATCAACAACTGCTGTACTAATAAATACAACCCAATTCAAATATATGTCAGTATTCAACATTAGTGGAGGAAGTATTCAGATCCTTAACTTACTACCACCACATTGTAAAGGTATTGCACATGTGTATAATGACAGTAAAGGCATTCTATTACGTTCTATATAATATACTTTTTACATCAAAGTTGATTCTTTACAGCTATTCTTCTTCTAAATCAAGGGCCCTTGAGATAGAGGCTGTCTGCTGGTGTACATCCCTGACTGAAAACCCCTCTGAGTCAAGTGTGAATTAGAATTTTTGGCTAATATAAATAATATGAACTATAAATTGCTTTGGGTTAAACAGCAACAGAAGGCAAACAACGTCAGCAGTGCAGAGGAATATTTGAGCCGTGTCGTTGCCTCCACAGCTCCAGGCGTGGCCTCGTGCACCACAAACACTTGGCCCTGTCAGAGGGGAAAGCTCCCTGACTGCCCCATAAATCAACATGTGTTAAAAGACACACACACACACACACACACACACAGACACAAGCATTTTTTTCTTGTGATTGCATTTATAAATGTTGTCATGTAGGACACACGCACTTTCTTGACATTTAACTCTTTCAAATAAGTGTTTTTGTCTAGAATACTATTAATTATAATACTATTCTGGGATGATACTTAATACTCTATTCTCTCATTAAAAACATAAATATGAGAAATGACCTCATTCGTAAAGAATACATCGCTAGTATAAACTAACAACTCAACAGTCACAAGCACATCAACAAAACACAGTTTACCAGTAGTCAAGGACAACAGCATTATCATGACCACAGCAACCCCGGGACAAAACCACATCCTCCGCGTGATGTGCAGTAAGAATCGTCACAGGACTGTGAGACAGGATTAGTAATGGAAGATTCACTCAGCCTGACATCAAGATGTTGGGTCTGGGATAAACTGTTGTCTTTCAAATTCCCTCTGCACGCAATAGGATGGCGTTACAACCAACCAGAGCAACGCTAGTTGATAAATTAAACTTTTGCCGTATCCGGTTGGTCATTTTTTAAGAATGGCTTCAGTGCTTAACTCCAAATCTTCCCATCAAGAGTCCCAGAGTTGGGTGTGGCTGCAGCCTGGAGACCTCCCGTCTCATGCCCTTCCCGGCTACGCGTAACCATCGCAAATCGGAACTCTGCCGTCCTTATGTTAAGCCCGCCCACCGACTCTATACACGATGTGATTGGCCTGACCAGAATTTGGTTTTTCCAGCTCCCAATCCAACAGAGAGTTGCTTGACTCACCCTAAGGTGCGTCTAGATTTCTAGTCTCTGATGTCTCATTTCACAGAGAGTGTATGATGGCCAGATATTGACAGTTTCACACATTTTTCACTGTTAATTTTTTATCCATTTTTCGAATAATCATATTTATGAGCATGACTCGAATGGAGGCTATGTGGAGGCAGACATGGGGAGAGCTTAAAAAGGAGTCTGTGGCGACAAGTAAGCTGTAAGTGGTGAGAGGACGCCAATACCAAGTGGAAAGGTTTCCGCCCTTATGTCTCAGTTTTCATTAGCCTGATATTAGACACTCACACATGCACGCACGCAAACACACACACACACACACACACACACACACACACACACACAGTATACATCCAGCTATCTGGATTGACTCACAAATGTCCCACTTCAGCCAGGGTTAACTAAGTTATTCAATAACCTAGGACATAGTTTCAGCTGACAGACTTTTCCAGGGAGGATATACTGTAAGTGTTAATCTGATGATAGAGAGACCACAGACACACTTACAAACATGACAGCAACGGCTCTAATCTTCAACACTAACAAAACGTGTTTAGGTTACACGGGGACGTCGTTTCAGTCTCAGTCCATGCTCATTTCACGTTTGTCCTGGACTGTCCTCTGGACCCCGTAGAGTTAGTAGGGGAGAGAAGGATGTTAGCTAAGCTGACAGCCATCATGGACAACACCTCTCACCCCCTACACGACACTGGGGGGTCCCTGAGGAGCTCCTTCAGCAGCAGACTGATACCCCCCCCCCCCCCCTACACAACACTGGGGTGTCCCTGACCAGCTCCTTCAGCAGCAGACTGATACCCCCCCCCCCCCCACATGACACTGGGGGGTCCCTGAGCAGCTCCTTCAGCAGCAGACTGATACCCCCCCCCCCCCACATGACACTGGGGGGTCCCTGAGCAGCTCCTTCAGCAGCAGACTGATACCCCCCCCCCTACATGACACTGGGGGGTCCCTGAGCAGCTCCTTCAGCAGCAGACTGATACCCCCCCTACATGACACTGGGGGGTCCCTGAGCAGCTCCTTCAGCAGCAGACTGATACCCCCCCCCCCCCTACATGACACTGGGGGGTCCCTGAGCAGCTCCTTCAGCAGCAGACTGATACCACCCCCCCTACATGACACTGGGGGGTCCCTGAGCAGCTCCTTCAGCAGCAGACTGATACCCCCCCCCCCCCCTACATGACACTGGGGGGTCCCTGAGCAGCTCCTTCAGCAGCAGACTGATACCCCCCCCCCTACATGACACTGGGGGGTCCCTGAGCAGCTCCTTCAGCAGCAGACTGATACCCCCCCCCCCTACATGACACTGGGGGGTCCCTGAGCAGCTCCTTCAGCAGCAGACTGATACCCCCCCCCCCCCTACATGACACTGGGGGGTCCCTGAGCAGCTCCTTCAGCAGCAGACTGATACCCCCCCCCCCCTTACATGACACTGGGGGTCCCTGAGCAGCTCCTTCAGCAGCAGACTGATACCCCCCCCCTACATGACACTGGGGGGTCCCTGAGCAGCTCCTTCAGCAGCAGACGGATACCCCCCCCCCTACATGACACTGGGGGGTCCCTGAGCAGCTCCTTCAGCAGCAGACTGATACCCCCCCCCCCCACATGACACTGGGGGGTCCCTGAGCAGCTCCTTCAGCAGCAGACTGATACCCCCCCCCCTACATGACACTGGGGGGTCCCTGAGCAGCTCCTTCAGCAGCAGACTGATACCCCCCCCCCCTACATGACACTGGGGGGTCGCTGAGCAGCTCCTTCAGCAGCAGACTGATACCCCCCCCCCCTACATGACACTGGGGGGTCCCTGAGCAGCTCCTTCAGCAGCAGACTGATACCCCCCCCTTACATGACACTGGGGGGTCCCTGAGCAGCTCCTTCAGCAGCAGACTGATACCCCCCCCCCTACATGACACTGGGGGGTCCCTGAGCAGCTCCTTCAGCAGCCGACTGATACCCCCCCCCCTACATGACACTGGGGGGTCCCTGAGCAACTCCTTCAGCAGCAGACTGATACCCCCCCCCCCTACACGACACTGGGGGGTCCCTGAGCAGCTCCTTCAGCAGCAGACTGATACGCCCCCCCCCTACATGACACTGGGGGGTCCCTGAGCAGCTCCTTCAGCAGCAGACTGATACCCCCCCCCCTACATGACACTGGGGGTCCCTGAGCAGCTCCTTCAGCAGCAGACTGATACCCCCCCCCCCCCTACATGACACTGGGGGGGTCCCTGAGCAGCTCCTTCAGCAGCAGACTGATACCCCCCCCCTACATGACACTGGGGGGTCCCTGAGCAGCTCCTTCAGCAGCAGACTGATACCCCCCCCCCTACATGACACTGGGGGGTCCCTGAGCAGCTCCTTCAGCAGCAGACTGATACCCCCCCCCCCTACATGACACTGGGGGGTCCCTGAGCAGCTCCTTCAGCAGCAGACTGATACCCCCCCCCCCTACATGACACTGGGGGGTCCCTGAGCAGCTCCTTCAGCAGCAGACTGATACCCCCCCCCCCCCCCTACATGACACTGGGGGGGTCCCTGAGCAGCTCCTTCAGCAGCAGACTGATACCCCCCCCCTACATGACACTGGGGGGTCCCTGAGCAGCTCCTTCAGCAGCAGACTGATACCCCCCCCCCTACATGACACTGGGGGGTCCCTGAGCAGCTCCTTCAGCAGCAGACTGATACCCCCCCCCCCTACATGACACTGGGGGGTCCCTGAGCAGCTCCTTCAGCAGCAGACTGATACCCCCCCCCCCCTACATGACACTGGGGGGTCCCTGAGCAGCTCCTTCAGCAGCAGACTGATACCCCCCCCCCCTTACATGACACTGGGGGGTCCATGAGCAGCTCCTTCAGCAGCAGACTGATACCCCCCCCTACATGACACTGGGGGGTCCCTGAGCAGCTCCTTCAGCAGCAGACTGATACCCCCCCCCCCCCCTACATGACAATGGGGGGTCCCTGAGCAGCTCCTTCAGCAGCAGACTGATACCGCCCCCCCCCCCTACACGACACTGGGGGGTCCCTGAGGAGCTCCTTCAGCAGCAGACTGATACCCCCCCCTACACGACACTGGGGGGTCCCTGAGGAGCTCCTTCAGCAGCAGACTGATACCCCCCCCCCCCCCCTACACGACACTGGGGGGTCCCTGAGGAGCTCCTTCAGCAGCAGACTGATACCCCCCCCCCTACACGACACTGGGGGGTCCCTGAGGAGCTCCTTCAGCAGCAGACTGATACCCCCCCCCTACACGACACTGGGGGGTCCCTGAGGAGCTCCTTCAGCAGCAGACTGATACCCCCCCCCCCCTACATGACACTGGGGGGTCCCTGAGCAACTCCTTCAGCAGCAGACTGATACCCCCCCCCCCTACACGACACTGGGGGGTCCCTGAGCAGCTCCTTCAGCAGCAGACTGATACCCCCCCCCCCTACATGACACTGGGGGGTCCCTGAGCAGCTCCTTCAGCAGCAGACTGATACCCCCCCCCCCTACATGACACTGGGGGGTCCCTGAGCAGCTCCTTCAGCAGCAGACTGATACCCCCCCCCCCCCTACATGACACTGGGGGTCCCTGAGCAGCTCCTTCAGCAGCAGACTGATACCCCCCCCCCCCCCTACATGACACTGGGGGGTCCCTGAGCAGCTCCTTCAGCAGCAGACTGATACCCCCCCCCTACATGACACTGGGGGGTCCCTGAGCAGCTCCTTCAGCAGCAGACTGATACCCCCCCCCCCTACATGACACTGGGGGGTCCCTGAGCAGCTCCTTCAGCAGCAGACTGATACCCCCCCCCCTACATGACACTGGGGGGTCCCTGAGCAGCTCCTTCAGCAGCAGACTGATACCCCCCCCCCTACATGACACTGGGGGGTCCCTGAGCAGCTCCTTCAGCAGCAGACTGATACCCCCCCCCCCTACATGACACTGGGGGGTCCCTGAGCAGCTCCTTCAGCAGCAGACTGATACCCCCCCCCCCCTTACATGACACTGGGGGGTCCATGAGCAGCTCCTTCAGCAGCAGACTGATACCCCCCCCTACATGACACTGGGGGGTCCCTGAGCAGCTCCTTCAGCAGCAGACTGATTACCCCCCCCCCCCCCTACATGACAATGGGGGGTCCCTGAGCAGCTCCTTCAGCAGCAGACTGATACCGCCCCCCCCCCTACACGACACTGGGGGGTCCCTGAGGAGCTCCTTCAGAAGCAGACTGATACCCCCCCCTACACGACACTGGGGGGTCCCTGAGGAGCTCCTTCAGCAGCAGACTGATACCCCCCCCCTACACGACACTGGGGGGTCCCTGAGGAGCTCCTTCAGCAGCAGACTGATACCCCCCCCCTACACGACACTGGGGGGTCCCTGAGGAGCTCCTTCAGCAGCAGACTGATACCCCCCCCCCTACACGACACTGGGGGGTCCCTGAGCAGCTCCTTCAGCAGCAGACTGATACCCCCCCCATACATGACACTGGGGGGTCCCTGAGCAGCTCCTTCAGCAGCAGACTGATACCCCCCCCCCGGTGTAAGAAGGAGAGGTACCGCAGGTCCTTCATCCAGGTCTCTGTCAGACTCTACAACACCTGCTCTACCTGATAATGTTGTAGTTTCTCTTTAATATCGGTATTTATATTAGTTTATTACAAGTACTTACTTTTCAATATTTATGGTCACAGGTTAATATAATTTAAATTATGCTACCGACTCTTGCTTCATTACTCTAATTACACATTCAATTCAATTTTAACGTCACTTACACTGCAATATTGTTTCTTGTATCATGGCAACCGCACTTTAAAATACCTTCATTTGACGCCTTTTTGCTTACTCAGTCTACCATATAATCATTGTCTATTGGTGGCCTGTATTTCTTGTGTGTTTACTTGTTTGTGTGTTTTTGTTTTTTGTTGTTATTGAAAAAAATGCTGCTGCTGTGATAACAAAAGTTCCCCGTTGTGGGATGAATAAAGTATAATCTAATCTAATCTAATCTGATCCCAGGCTAGGTGGGGAATGTAATTCCTCCATCCATCTCCAGACTCTGTCTTCTGGTTGTAGATCACAACTACAAAGTCATTCAGTTATATTTGGCCAAAGGTGTGTGGATATTAGTGTAACACTCCTGTTTGCTTAAACATTTGTTATGGACAGTCCATGACAAATGCGGCAGTCTAATCTGTCCAGATCCTAGGAGGCGTCCTAAGGAGCACAACGTAAAGACTCCAGAAACTACCCCAGATACCCCAAAATGCTGTTCAACAAATACTGTAGGCACTGACAACAGGCTGAAAGTGCTTCCCCACTAGAAAGGTGATACTAGCTCCAGTTTTTGGAGCTGGGGATTAGTACAACAGGACCCCTCTTTAGACTACTACCCAGTTGGCTGCAAAATCCTCTCCCAGGTCTTGATTCATAAGGGGTCTCGGATTCTTTGATTTGGGAGTGGTTGCTCTAGAGTAATCCATAGAGGTCTTTGAAACACTCTTTGTCTTGCCCCCTTTTGGCTCAATCCACAGAGAGTGCACACAGCCTGTATTTAGAAACTGTGTCTTTAAATGAGCAGGATTTACAACTATACTATGTACTATATATAGAAAGTGCTCGTACAGTCAATCCCTGGCTGCAATGATGGTACAGAGACGTCAAGAGCACAGATGTGGAAGAGCCGGAAACATTGACCAATCAGAGCAGGCTGGGCATTTTCAGGAGGAGGGGCTTAAAGAGACAGATAAAACAGAGTATATTAACACAGACAGTATGAGAAGAATAAAGTGTCTTTTGAACCTTATGCATGCAAACTTAGTAGAAACCTAAAATTACAAGTATGAACCTGAAAATAACGCAATGAACCGAGGATGAAACAAACTGGCGTATAGATTACCATATCTGACGAATCAGAGTCAAACTTTCCAGTTCAACACAAAGTCCACTTACTTTTCCTGTTGACCTCTTAGTCCTAACATGTTTCCAAAATTAAACCAACAGTAACATCCGGAGTAACTAATGCACCAACCAGCAGCTTCAGCATGTGTTTTAGGAAGGGGTCTACACCTAACAAGACAAAGATTGGTTCCTACTTATAGAACCGAGTGCTAATTGGCTCCCACACTGGGATCAATTGATATTCAGAGGGTGCTGCAGAAACCCATTCAAATGAAGTAGCTTTCACAGACATAAGCCCATGTTCGGACTACATGATGTAGTTGATCTTGGAGGATGTGCTGAAATCTGGTTTAGTAATCCTCTCTTTACAGCAGGTTGTTTGTCATTACTACTCTGAGTGTCTGAGTGACGGCCCGTACATGTGTGTGTCAGCATGTCTGTGTGTCAGCTGCTTGCTCCCCCATTAGGTCTGTCATCAGCTCGGCTCATAAGGCTCCTCTCAAGAGTCAATGTGCAACTCAATTAGGACTTGACAGGTGCAGGTGTCAGGTGGTCGTTGGCTGTGTGCGTGTCCACGGTGTGGTTGTCGGCCAGACTAAAGAAGGATTTCTTTCAGCCCGATGAGACCAGCCTCTCTCTCTCTCTCTTTTTTCTTTTTACCACACACGCTTTCTTTCCACAGACTCATATCAAAAGCCAAAGAGAGAGAGAGACACACACACACACACACACACACACACACACACACACACACACACACACACACACACACACTCTGGATTGATTTACTGCCCAATCAATCTGCCATAAAGCTTTGGGACTGCCACCAGCTGTTTGTCAATTCCACCACGTGGGATGTGTTTGTGTGTAGTTAGTTATCCCTAAATGCTACACATCAGTATTGAGGGGATGCTTTCCTTATATATTAAATAATTGTATTCATTATTCATGATTGCCTTACTGGTTAGTTCAAAAACATTCAAAACACCAACGTACGAAAACATTGCGGACCAGATGCAAGCTTTTATTTTGAAAAGTCAAAGCTTGCGGACAGCACTAGCTGGGAGGGCATGAGACGGGAGGTCTCCACGCTGCAGCCATACCTCAAATATCCTTTTGGTTCTGGTGATTATTTGTGAAATTGTGCGGCTTTTCAAGGCATTTGAGAAGGAAGGAGGGGTCCCAGTCCCAGCAGTCCCCTATAACTATATTTAAAAAAAAACACAATTTTTTTGCAACTTTCTCTGTCTCCCGCTACTTGCAACAAACATACAAAAAACATCGCAACTTTTAGCGCAATTTTTTTTACAAAATCTCCCACAACATCAGGCATTTTGGCTGCAAAAATCCTGGAGGGAGTGCTTACTGGCGAAGGGAGGGAGCCCAAAACTCCTCCGGTAGCCCCTTAAATAGAAAACCAACAGTCCCTTAACATAAATAAATACATTTTATTTAAGTAGGGGACAGTGCAAATTAATAAAACACATCATTGAACATGAGTTAATGCCAGAATGAGCCAAAAGGTTTTTTTTATTTTTTATCTGTAGTCCCTAGCAGGGCTGTAGTACTCGAGTCCTGGTCTTGGACTTGTCTTGGACTCGACAACGGTGGTCTTGACTACAGCCCTAGTCCCTAGGCTTTTCATCTTGCATCTGGGTGTATGTTATTAGGTTGCCATTATTACATTCTCCTTCTTAAAAGCTTCCTGTACCCCTGATTTTACTATTGCTCATTACCAAAAAACTCACTCGCTCAACATGTGGCTGCACGGACGCATGCATGCACGCACGCACACGCACGCACACACACACACACACACACACACACACACACTCAGGAAATGTTCACATCTGACCACATAATTATGTGAAATCACGCTACAATATGTACCATTCTTGCACTGTGGACACACTTCTAACATACAGGCCTGCATCAATCACCCAGCTCCAGTTAAATCAGCACCCACAGCTTCCTGTTTCTATTGTTCAGACAAACATTGGGACAATCACTGTCCCCTGTTTGTCCTGCTGGGTTGCCACGAGATCAGCAATCAATCACAGGGATCACGTTGACTGGTCAATTTCTTCATGTGGCGTCCCTCCATGATCAATCATGCAGCAGTTTAGCCCCAAGTCAACACCCGAGACAGTCACACTTATTAAGTACTGCATGTGCATTGGTTAATGATTTTCTTGTATTTTATGTTTCAGCCAGAGCACAACGCATTTTTTTGGTTTTTATTTTTTTAAATGTTCCTTATGTGGCCCATACATGGACTGGTGAAAGTGCATCCTGTTTTTAACGCCCCTAAAATGTGGAACTTACTTCCTTTGGATGGATATTAGAATGACATGCTCTCTCAGTATTTTTAAAAGAAAATTAAAGACTCCTACTCACAAGCCCCCGGCTGAGCGCCGGTGGACGAGAGGGTCGCCTCCCTACGCCTGCGGGTGGTGGGGGGAAAACTCTTGCTGTTGTTTGTGCAAATGCACCAAACAAGAGTTCGGAGTATTCTGCCTTCTTGGAGACCTTGTACAGAGTCCTGTATGGGGCTGCAGTGGGGGACTCCATAGTTCTGCTGGTGGGACTTCAACGCACACGTGGGCAATGATGGAGATACTTGGAGAGGCGTGATTGGGAGGAACGGCCTCCCTGATCTGAACCAGAGTGGTTGTTTGTTGTTGGACTTCTGTGCTAGTCATGGATTCATCAACAAACACCATGTTTGAACATAGGGATGCTCATACTATACTATACTATACTTGGTACTAGAGCACCCTAGGCCGAAGGTCAATGATCGATTTTATAATCGTTTCATCTGATCTGAGGTCGTATGTTTTGGACACTCGGGTGAAGAGAGGGGCGGAGCTGTCAACCAAAGGGCTGCAGCCTCTGCCGTGACAGAGGCAAAGCAGCGGGTGTGGGAGAAGTTCGGAGAAGACATGGAGAAGGACTTTCGGTCGGCACCAAGGTGCTTCTGGAAAACCGTTCGCCACCTCAGGAGGGGGAAGCGAGGAATCATCCAAGCTGTTTACAGTAAGGATGGGACGTTGTTGACCTCAACTGGGGAGGTGTCTTTTTTCCATCTGTGTTTTCATTTTGTGCTGTGAGTCACCATGGGCTGCATGCTTGCATTAAACATGTTATATAAATAAAGTTGCGTTGCGTATGTGTGAGTATTATCTGCTTTGTCAAACACAGTGTCTGGACCGAAATGTAATGACATCAGCCAAATATAACCAAAAACAGTCTGCTTCAATTGTTGCACGTTATGAATCACCAGATAGTTTCAGCTGATTTTTCCACAACTGCAAATAAATGTGACTAACACAGCAGGTGAGCAAGCACACACACACACACACACACACACACACACACACACACACACACACACCAAGCAAACACCAACACACACTGACTAATGCATGTAATGCCCTGCTAGTCTAGACCTCTTATCTCTCTGCTGTAATCATACAACTGGTCTGTGTATTTTAGAATACAAAGACCAGGGGGGCATTAAGTGTCTGAGTGTCTAAAGTCTTTCTGAGTGTCTTTGTCATTGTCTACGGTGATAAACAGCGCGTCAATAAAGCTGTGTACAGGAAGCAGACAGGGAAGAAAGTGGAACAGACAGCAGTTCAGTAAATACATCATTATTATTGCTACGGACTTTTTTCCAACACCTTTTCGGACATTTCAAAAAGTGTTTGACATAAACATATCTCAGTGTCTTTGCTATTTTGTGTAATATTTTCTGTTCTAAATGGACTGTTTTTATAAAATCAGCTACCACTGACCCACACCCCCAGCCATACAATATACTAAATAATAATCTGAATCATTTTCACTCAAATGTATGCATTTTTACCATCTGATATAATTGGAGTTAGTGACATCTGGACATTGTGAACTCCACGAGTCAGACATCCCTGGAGTCACGTTCTCCTCCGTCCTACAGGAAGAGAGCTTGAAGTTTTCCAGAGGTTTTGTTTGGAATAAACAGAGGAAGCAGCGGGTTTGATAGCCAGTGACATTCTCAGGACTGTAACTACAACGTGAAATACAAAGTGCGGGGCGGGCCTCTAACTCACCCAGTAGGAGCGTGTCTCCCACGCAGCGGTCCGGGCTCGAGTCCAACATGTGGCCCTTTGCAGCGTGTCATCTCCTCTCTTCCTCTCCCCCTTTCCTGTCTGTCGACTGTCACTATCCAACAATGGGAAAAGCCCCAGAAAATAACCTTAAAAATAAATAAATGGTTAGTAAAAACAATGAGAGTGGGCTGGTTGATTGTGGAGGAAATGAAAGGGAAGCTGAAAATATACAACACAATACACACTTATTATCTTAGAATAGTAATACTACAAAATGCTTCCACTACTACTTAAAATGTGTTCTGCCACCACACTAATCCGTTTTTTGATATAAGTGTGGGGTATGATTTTGGCATTTATTGTATCTTAAAATTACAAGCAAAAATAATCCAAAATCGTAGTTTTTCTTATGAAGAATAAGAAAAGTAGCCTTGTCTTGTCTCGTCTTTGTAACAATGTATCTTTAAAATTGTCCAGTGATTTTCTTTTTTAAATGGTTCATTCAGCTAAAGATAAACTAAAAATGAACAAACCTAGAGATACCAGAGATAGATTCTAATTAAAAGACAGTTCTAATTAAGGACCAGTTGTTAAAATGCAAAGGTTCACAGTTCAATAATCATAAAAAAGGACAGATATTGAGAATCAGCTGAGCGATATTAACATGATTTATTAAAGTTTTGTACATTACTTTTACAATATATTCCACATAAAGTACTAACAATGTACAATAAATTAGACTAAAAAGATTAGATATGTATTTATGACTTTAATATGCTGCTATGCACACTTTAAAGCTATAGGGCGTAGTGTCTGTCGCCCCCATGAGGAACTCTAAGTAATGACAACACAACTGTTGGCGCGTCCACATGACACAAGCCTTCCGTGATCGCACAGCACCCCCACCCCTCCTCCACGCAGTTGCTAGTAGCCAAGGAGGACACGGAGAATTACAAAAACATGGACTATTCAGAAGACGTAATTACCTTCACTTGAGAGTCCCAATCGTCTGAACATAGTCACACTGAGAAATCCAGAGAGAGATGTGTGGAGTCTGAATTAGCTTTGTAGCAACACATTTGGCAACGGCTTGAATGGGGCGTTCATTAATATAAAAATATTTACGCACTACAGCTTTAAATGCCTAATCATGACGTTTCAACAAATATACAATGTAAACAAAATGTCTCTCGAGAAACTGGTCCAGTTCTTCCTATGAGGTCACTTCTGTTGCTTCCAACTCATCTGCAGAGCAAGACAAAGGTCTGATTTGACTGTCCTTTTGTTATTTTGTATTCTTGTGTCTTATTGTATTTCACTTTATTGTGAAGGACTTTGTGTTTTTTATCTGTGCAAAGTGCTGTAAAACTTTACTTGCTTACTACCTTACAGGAGAGAGGGAGAGCGAAGTGGGTTAATAAAAAGAGGGACATCCCTCTATGTGAGAGGGATCAATGGAGACCGGCAGTCAGAGAGACTGTTCTATTGATCCTATCAGGCTAGCACAGTGAGGCCAGTATCACAACCAGGGGCCTAACTGATACAGTATCGATGCACGGGTCTGTGGTTAGGCACAGAAACAGAGATTGTGACTGCACAGCATGACAGCAGAAATACATACGATAAAACACACAAGTCAGTGTGCACTTCATCTCTTATGTAATGTCTGCTTGTTAGGTGTATGAAGTATTGTGATTGGTTAACAATTGAGTCAATTTTTTCAATGTATAAAACAAAAGAATGCTGAAATGATGCTGAGCTCAGTTATTTGTGCTGAATTACCTCAGATCTCTCAGTTGAATAAAGAGATCTTATTAACTAATCTCCAGGTCACACAATCTTCTTCAAAATCACCTCTGGACATCGGCTAAGCCACAAAACAATCTCAACCAAACACAGGCAAATAGAATTTGTGTGTGTGTGTGTGTGTGTGTGTGTAAGAACGGATAGAGGGAGGTCTGGCAATGAAAGGCGATCTCAGATTCCTTGCAGGACCAATACGAACATTTGGGCGTCACAAGGTCCAGCTGCCAGGAAGGCAAGGGCTTGTGCATGTTGTCATAGATGCTGTAGGAGAACACGCATGCACGCACACACACACACGCGCACACACACACACACACACACACACACAGCAGGGGGTTGTGCAACGGCGGCTCCCTTAAAAGAGTGTCTGCAGTCAGGTGGGAAATTCCCTGGTCACAGTCCCGCCATTCCAAAGGAGCCAAAGTTATTGCCGCTAGTCACATCCGAGTGTCGGGCAGGTGGTGCGTTGGTGTCGCCTCTGCCTGTGTGTGTCTGTGTCTCTTTCTGTGTGACAGACAGATTAATGAGGAGGAAGTCTAAATGAGAGAGGCCGTTTCAAGTTCATGACCCTACCTTCTAAGTTAGGCGGCTCACAACCAAAAACAGGACAAAGGCGTCTTGCGTGCGTCAGCGCGGTCTGCCGAAAACCCAAAAACAACAACAGGTTCGGCTGTGTGTTTGATCCCAGCATGGGGTCTGAGACGGGCTCCAGGCATTCATTTAGTTACTCTAGGTACAGTGTGTGTCATTACACAGTACAGTCATACACAAAGATCACAGTACCTATTCCCAGAGGGACGCAGCAGCTAAACATGACTCTACATTATTCTGTCACGCTAACACAACACTGGCAGATTTTACTGACAAACCGAAGGCTTCTGTAAAAAGAAAAAGAAAACAAAGAACCGTCCTCAGACCTGACACAGCTCAGATAAAGTTATAGTATCTGAAACAGAAAGTGGGTTAAGGACACATGGTGATGATTCACGAACTTAAACCCAACGTCGGACAAGTTTTAGAGCTTGCAGATAAATGTTGAGGTTTTGAATGCTTGGGATAAGAAGTGAGTGTTGCTTGTGTTTGTGTCAGTGTCAGTCTCAGTCACTGGACAGCATCGTAGATGTGAAGATCTGCTGCAGGATTTGGGGGATCTGCTTGGTGTCCATGGCAACAAAGGATCTCCCTGCTGGAAGGGTCTTTTGGAGTCTGAGTTAAAGAGTAAAAAGAAGACGTTTGAGGTTAAACAGAGGCACACAGAGGCACTTAAGCAACAGAAATGCTTTCCAAAAAAACAGACAGGTACATGTTTGCTGTGTCAATCAGCGGAGTGCAGTGTGTGTGTGTGTGTGTGTGTGTGTGTGTGTGTGTGTTAATGAAAGGACTGTCACTTACATGGAGGGGGAAAAACTGCAACCCATCGCATACTCTAAAATGTAACTCTTTTAATTAATGGTTCCTCTTGTGTTCAAATCCAAAAAGCAATCTGTTGTATTTTAGCAGAACTGCATACACTTTAACATCTGTTTACTTATCGCAAGTAATGTTCTTTTCCCGATATGTACAGTGGGTACGGAAAGTATTCAGACCCCTTTAAATTTTTCACTCTTTGTTTCATTGCAGCCATTTTCCAAAAATCAAAAAAGTTCATTTTATTTCTCAGTAATGTACACTCAGCACCCCATCTTGGACAGAAAAAAACAGAAATGTAGAAATTTTTGCAAATTTATTAAAAAACAAAAACTGAAATATCACATGGTCATAAGTATTCAGACCCTTTGCCGTGACCCTCATATGTAACTCAGGTGCTGTCTATTTCTTCTGATCATCCTTGAGATGGTTCTACACCTTCATTGGAGTCCAGCTGTGTTTGATTATACTGATTGGACTTGATTAGGAAAGCCACACACCTGTCTATATAAGACCTTACAGCTCACAGTGCATGTCAGAGCAAATGACAATCATGAGGTCAAAGGAACTGCCTGAGGAGCTCAGAGACAGAATTGTGGCAAGGCACAGATCTGGTCAAGGTTACAAAAAAATTTCTGCTGCACTTAAGGTTCCTAAGAGCACAGTGGCCTCCATAATCCTCAAATGGAAGACGTTTGGGACGACCAGAACCCTTCCTAGAGCTGGCCGTCCGGCCAAACTGAGCTATCGGGGGAGAAGAGCCTTGGTGAGAGAGGCAAAGAAGAACCCAATGGTCACTGTGGCTAAGCTCCAGAGATGCAGTCGGGAGATGGGAGAAAGTTGTAGTAAGTCAACCATCACTGCAGCAATCCACCAGTCGGGGCTTTATGGCAGAGTGGCCCGAAGGAAGCCTCTCCTCAGTGCAAGACACATGAAAGCCCGCATGGAGTTTGCTAAAAAACACCTGAAGGACTCCAAGATGGTGATAAATAAAATCCTCTGGTCTGATGAGACCAAGATAGAACTTTTTGGCCTTAATTCTAAGCGGTATGTGTGGAGAAAACCAGGCACTGCTCATCACCTGTCCAATACAGTCCCAACAGTGAAGCATGGTGGTGGCAGCATCATGCTGTGGGGGTGTTTTTCAGCTGCAGGGACAGGACGACTGGTTGCAATCGAGGGAAAGATGAATGCGGCCAAGTACAGGGATATCCTGGACGAAAACCTTTTCCAGAGTGCTCTCGACCTCAGACTGGGCCGAAGGTTTACCTTCCAACAAGACAATGACCCTAAGCACACCGCTAAAATAACGAAGGAGTGGCTTCACAACAACTCCGTGGCTGTTCTTGAATGGCCCAGCCAGAGCCCTGACTTAAACCCAATTGAGCATCTCTGGAGAGACCTGAAAATGACTGTCCACCAACGTTTACCATCCAACCTGACAGAACTGGAGAGGATCTGCAAGGAGGAATGGCAGAGGATACCCAAATCCAGATGTGAAAAACTTGTTGCATCTTTCCCAAAACGACTCATGGCTGTATTAGATCAAAAGGGTGCTTCTACTAAATACTGAACAAAGGGTCTGAATACTTATGACCATGTGATATTTCAGTTTTTGTTTTTTAATAAATTTGCAAAAATTTCTACATTTCTGTTTTTTTCTGTCCAAGATGGGGTGCTGAGTGTACATTACTGAGAAATAAAATGAACTTTTTTGATTTTTGGAAAATGCCTGCAATGAAACAAAGAGTGAAAGATTTAAAGGGGTCTGAATACTTTCCGTACCCACTGTAACATCATCACATATTTTCCTCATATTGTGCAGCCCTAACTTTAGTCCTTTGCTCAGTCCATTGTATGAACCCCCTACATCTCATGGTTCTTTCTTTCTTTCCCCCATTGACTTACACATTCCTCTTTTTCAATTAGTAGTTTGCCCTTGACATGAGGCTTGCATGCTTCCATGACATGTGACTCTATCATTCCTCTGTTCCCGCACTCTCACTTGAACTTGAACCCACACCTTGTTTATAGTTTAGAGTTAATTTCTACCCGACCTCGGCTCCTTAAGTTAAAGACTAATTCCTCCTTTAAGCGTATGTCTCCCAGGGTCAAGGGTTTCTTTTTCTTTGCTTTTATTCTTCCTCTCTCTGTGTTCCTGCTCTCCTCAGTCAGGAGTGGGTCATTGTCGTCCTGAAGGTCCTTAAGCTCGTGACTGCTGCGCTCTCACCGTGAAGACGTAGGCTGCACAAAGCAGACAGGGGAGTGCACTTAACCTTCTTTTGTCCTGCCTGCAAAGCTCAGGACGTAATCTGGGGCAGGACAACAAAAGGTCAGCAGGGCCAGCAGCGAGCGGGAACATGAGTCGTTGTTCTACTTCCCTTTGAAGTCTAGTTGTTAGTTATTGGCTTTGGATCACAGGCGACACTCTACATTAACTTTAAGTGCAGAATCTTTAGCAGGATGCTTAAAATTGACCATGTGGCTGCTTCTGCTCCATGGGATGTTGATTTTTAAATACCATTTTCATCACTACCTCTGCTCCCCTCGACCTATTAACTACATCTTTTTTTTAATCCCTCATATTTTGTCCCTTACTAATGGCTTAAGCTCTTTTTTTCTCCCTTCTTCCCCTTCACTGATCTTTCCTATTTGCTTCTTTGACCTCTCTCCTTACCTCCACCATAGTCTCACATTGCCAGCACCATCTCCGCAGCGCTGTGGGGTAAAGTCTGGCTACACCACACATACATTCTTGTATACGAGGAAAAAACTTTCTGGGTTGTTTGCCTTTCTTTAAACCAATCACAATGATCTTGGGTGGGGCTAAACTCCGCACACAGCAATAGATGGCTCAGCTAAATAGTCTTGGGAAGGAACTTGTTTTGTTTTAAATCAGCTGATACATGGTTACACCTCATTATCTCTTCCCAGTGTATCTCCCTGTGTTCTTCATCCACAGCGATCCCCCCAATCGGTCCCAAAACCTCCCAGTTAGAGAGGAAATGCCCTCAACATATTCTTTGTAAATCTTTACAATCATTCCCTGAAAGAACCAGGCAGGCCTGCCTTGTTGGCCAATTATTTTAAACCTAGTTTAAAGTTTGGGTACTGTCCGGTTATCTCGACCTCATCAATATCACGAATGGAAGACGAGATTGAGCGAACCAGTTGCCGTTGCGAATATTGATCTTCTGATAGCAGGCCCTGAGTGTGCACTTCCAGAAGATTTCTTTGCCAAAGTACAGCTTCATGAGATGGTCGTTCTTGCATCTTCGTTCTTTTGGTAGTAGAACACAATCTTGAAAAAAATTCACAGCTTCCTCCTCAGTAGTTGGCAGGCTAAAGAGGTTCATCTTTCTAGCCGAAAATTAGGTCGAGATAACGGGAGATAACGGGCGGAATAACGGGCTAACGAATGAGGTCGAGATAACAGGAGATAACGGGCGGAATAACGGGCTAACGAATGAGGTCGAGATAACGGGCGGAAAAGATAACGAAAACATTAAATAATTCATTGTTTTGATGAGGTCGACATAACCGGACAGTACCAAAGTTTGTTGTTGTTTCCTGTATCGAAGGGATTTTGAGAACGGCGACACACCAAGCGCAGAAGGGGCTTTTCCAGGTTTTTTCCTGGAAATGTACTTCCGTTGATCCAAACTAACGCCACCAAGATGCCACCCACTACCCCTGGTCGCCCCCCTCCTTACCTTTCGGCCTGGTCGCCCAGGGATCCGATAAAGATGGCGAAGGCATTGACCTGCGGGTCAGAGGTCAGGACTTGGGCGAAGCGCTCGGGCCGGATGCCGTAGCGCTCCAGGTTGGCATCGCTGAGCACCACCACAAAGTGCTCGTCGGCCTCTTCCCGAGCCACCTCCTTAATGCTGGCATCAGTGCCTTCCAGGGTGTAGTCGCCGCTCATGCAGAACTGAGAGTGGGCATGCATGGTCTGCAGGGCGAAGGGGGGGGAGAAGTGTGATCAGTGAATCATTGTGGGACTGCAATCATAACAATCATATATAGCAAGGGTCTTCAACGTTTTCCAGGCCAAGGACCCCCAAACTGATGGCGAGATGGAGCGGGGACCCCCTAATTATATATATTGTATAAAATTGTGTTCTATCAAACTGGTCCTATAGTGCCATGTGTAAATGTACCTTGTTATTGTGCATTCAATACTAAGATACTCAAATAATACACAGGTTCATATATTCATGTTTTTAACATAACATAACACAATAAACTGATACCTGCCAAGATCAACAATGTTTGTCAATTGCATGTAATCATGCATAAAAGCTATTCAAAAGGCCTTTTTAAAAACATAAACGGGGGTTAATGGAGAAAATTGAAGCAGAGTCTCTGATTGAAAATTGCAGGGGGGGGGGGGATATAAAAAAAAGTCTAATCAACCAAAACTTTCGCAACCCCCATGCAGTACCTCCGCGGACCCCCTAGGGGTCGCGGACCCCCTGTTGAAGACCCCTGATATATAGGGTTTTTACTGAGCTGGGGGAAGAAAGCCTTCTCTTACTTCGCTCCATGGTCTTGGAATAATTTGCAAAACTTGCTCCATCTTAATGATCTAGTTCCATTAAATGAATTTAAGGCCATGTTAAAATGTCATGTAATTCAAAAATGTAATTGCCCCATGTGACCTGTTCCTTTCCTCTATGTGTGATTTTTGTCCATGCTGTATTTCTGTGTATATTGTAACTGGTGTGCCGTCTTGGCCAGGTCTCCCTCGAAAAAGAGATTTCAATCTCAAGGGACTTCCTGGTTAAATAAAGGTAAAATAAAATAAAATTAAAAAAATATATATTACATGTATGGATGTGGTGTGTGTGTGTGTGTGTGTGTGTGTGTGTGTGTCAGATGTTTGTTGGGTGACTATACAAATGTTTTTTTGTTTGTTTTTTATGTTATTTGTTGATTTTGGATGAGTCAAGAACATTTTCTGTTTGAACAGACAACGTTTTGTCTCTCTTATCTTATGAAAGACGGAGAAAACATTTAACAGGACTTTCAGACGTGGAGGTTTTGTTCTCACAGGCTAAGATCATAAATGGCTAGATGCTCCTAGAGGAAAGAGAAAACAACAACACAACTAGAGCTGTAACAATTCCAAATTTGGCTGTAGAGTTATTTGTCTCAGAAACAATTGCCATTAACAATATAATTAGTTTTAGTCAAATTTATTTATTACTTTTTTAAAACAAATTATAAATTCTAGAATACATGTTTTTGTTAAATCTCTGTCACGTGACCCAGATAATGTAGATAAACCACGCCTCTAAAACATTTTTTCTCAAAATGTATGCTATGACTGTGTATTGTGGTCAACAACTAGCATTGCTTTAGCTCAACAATACAACCAATAGTTACTTATATAATCACAATTTGGCACATCTAAACAAAATCTACAATTACCATCAACAGTCATACCATAGGCCCTTAGCTGATGTTGGCATCTAACGACAGTTAAACAAAGAAACCACAATTACGTAAACAAATTGACAATAAGACCATTATGTTATCATTTTACAGGCCTAAACACAGCAGCAATTTTCCAGCTAATACGTGAGTGAGAAAGAAAGAAAGACGATAATGCAAACCATTGTTTTCAGTGTATTTAGGTGGATATGTGTGTGAGTAACACGTGCGCAGGTACAAAACAAGAGTGGTCTAATTATGAATGTTTACCTTGAGGACTTTGAGTCTCTCTTTGTTATTCTTGGGGACTTTGTCCGCTCTGACCAGCTCGATGTCGTAGCCGTCGCCTGAGTGGCCGATTATGTCGTACTGCGTGGAGAAAACAGTTTAAGTAAGAGACAAATTGACAAAGATGGGACAAAAGAAGCAAGTATTATCAAAGACAGACAGATTCTTCTTAGAGGATGAAGGAATCAAGGGGTGCCTTTGATCCACAAGTGGGCTTGAGAGATTGCTATGGTGACGGTGTTTGAAGAAAAATAAATAAAAAGAAGTCATATACAGTGAGGAAAATAAGTATTTGAACACCTGTCTATCAGCTAGAATTCTGACCCTCAAAGACCTGTTAGTCTGCCTTCAAAATGTCCACCTCCACTCCATTTATTATCCTAAATTAGATGCACCTGTTTGAGGTCGTTAGCTGCATAAAGACACCTGTCCACCCCATACAATCAGTAAGAATCCAACTACTAACATGGCCAAGACCAAACAGCTGTCCAAAGACACTAGAGACTAAATTGTCCACCTCCACAAGGCTGGAAAGGGCTACGGGGACATGTCCAAGCAGCTTGGTGAAAAAGGTCCACTGTTGGAGCAATCATTAGAAAATAGAAGAAGCTAAACATGACTGTCAATCTCCCTCGGACTGGGGCTCCATGCAAGATCTCACCTCGTGGGGTCTCAATGATCCTAAGAAAGGTGAGAAATCAGCCCAGAACTACACGGGAGGAGCTGGTCAATGACCCGAAAAGAGCTGGGACCACCGGTGTTAAAATACTTATTAGCAGCTGTATCATACAAATAAATAGTTAAAAAAATCATACATTGTGATTTCTGGATGTTTTTTTTAGATTATGTCTCTCACAGTGGACATGCACCTACGAGGACAATTTCAGACCCCTCCATGATTTCTAAGTGGGAGAACTTGCAAAATAGCAGGGTGTTCAAATACTTATTTTCCTCACTGTAAATGGTTTGCATTTGTTTTTTTTGTTTTTTAAGATTTAAAGATTTTAGTTTTTTTTTCTTCTCTTTATTAGATAGTGAAAGTGGATAGACAGGAAAGCAAGGAGAGAGATAAGGGATGACACGCAGCAAAGGGCCGCAAGCCGGACTTGGACCAGGGCCGCTGCAGGACTCAGCCAACATGGGGCGCACTCTCCCACCGGGTGAGCTATAGAGGCCGCCCTGGTTTTCAGGATTAAATGTCTACATTAGAAACTGGGGAAAGTCAAGCTCTCTGGGGGGCTCCTAAGAAGCTGTGTGCTTACTTTCTTGTATTGTAATGGTAATATTATGGTTACCTAAGTAACTTGCAGCCATGGGTGGGGCTAGAAGTGGGGCATGGGGTGGAAACAGCCCTCCCTGAAATCTGATTTGCCCCCCACCTTAATCCATTACACGTTTATATAGCAAATTATATATTTCTTATCCTATAGTTCCCAATATTTCCTATATTTCTAAGAAGATTTATATTCTGTATTCTGATAAAATTACACACATGAACATAAATGACTTTGACAATGACATTTTATTGGAATTTTGTGCGAACGCCTGTTGTGTTATCCTCATGTAGGAGCGAGAATAGCATGAAGTGTAAAGATGGAGTGTGACGGTGCAGAAATGCCACGTGGTAATTTATACCAGGCCCCCCCTCGCTGCGAGCTGTATGGAAACCCTGTGGACCCATAGACCATCCCTCCAATCTGGCTTACATAAAGCCGAGTCAGCCTTGCACCGTGGGCTCCACTCAGCTGTTTCAAGACCCAGGTATTATGTATATGGGCTATTTTTAATAAGGGCAGTGATGAGCTTGTAGGTCAGAGGTATGCGACTGTGTGTCTCAGCCGTCCGTATTGCTGATGCTGGATAAGAAGCCTCTTTTGTCAAAATGTCAAACGTGTTTTGTACTATACCTTTTTTCAGTTAGGTTTTTATTCAACTCAGGGACAAAGAAATCCTTAAATTTAATATTTAAATCAGTGCTGAAAACTGTCAATTATTTTCTTGATAAACCTTTTAGTTGTTTGGTCTATAAATGGTCAAAACATTTTGAAAAATGTGACTATGCGTTTCCCAAAAGCCCAAGATGACGTCCTCAAATGTCTAGTTTCGCCCAAAACTCAAAGATATTCAATTTACTGTCACGGAGGAGAGAATAAACTAGGACATACTCACATTTAAGAAGCTGGAATCATCTTTTTTCAAAAGAAATGACAAACCGAATTAATCTATCTCTTCTATTATCAAAATAGTTGGCAAGTAACTTAATAGTTCTTTGCAGCTCTAATATAGTCATAATTAAAATCACTAATGGTAAAGTGCAGGTTTTTCACTGATACAGTATATGCAAGTTTTTTTGTTCCATTTTTGGCTTCAATGGCTGAAATAAAGAAGACATGAAACTATAAAGTGACACATTCCTAATTTAAATCTCTATTATATGCACTGTTTCAAATAGAAATCCTGAATAGATGCTGGTTTGACCAAACACCATCAATGGATTGCCTATATTTTAAAATGCACAAACGCCCGCAAGCAAGCAAGCACGCACACACACACACACACACACACACACACACACACCTTACACATGTAAGTGTAACTGCTTGCTTTGCATAACACCCCTAAAGGTGTACCTTATAAATCATAAGACATCTTCACGTGTGTGTGTGTGTGTGTGTTCACTTTTAGGGATGTTACCAAAAAAAAGCAGTTACGCTGGCATGTAATGAGCACTGACGAGTGTGTGTGTGTGTGTGAGAGTGTGTGTGTGTGTGTGTGTGTGTGTGTGTGTGTGTGTGTGTGTGTGTGTGTGTGTGTGTGTGTGTGTGTGTGTGTGTGTGTGTGTGTGTGTGTGTGTGTGTGTGTGTGTAAGACACTGATATGTGATCAGTTTTAGGTTGGATTGAGTGTCACTTAGGGGCCAAGAAGTCTGTCTCCGTTCAACTTTTTTTAAACACCCTCATACTGTATCTTCCTCTCCCCCCTTTGCTCTGCCTCTCTGCCTCGCTCTTTCTATTCTCTCCATTTTTTCCTTGATTCTACTTTGAACATGATCCCTGGCTAAGATAGACTCCTTATTATATGAGTTTTCTTTGCACAATCTAGTGCCGTCAAAAGACTGACAAGAGCATAGGAGGCACATCAAATGAGACAGTGGTGGCAAGTAGTGAAGATTGAGAATGTTTGTAATTTACTTTAATGTAAGCCAGGCAAACAACTAGCACAGTGTGCCTCTCCTTCCAACACCACTCATTTTTGTGGCAAACCAGGGGGCTTTGTAAATAATCGTTATCACTATGACGTCAGTAAGTTTGGAGATGATAGCGGGTAGTGAAGAGCTAAGATAAAGAGACAACAGTAACCTTACTAACAGAACATTCATTTGGCAGATGCTTTTGTCCAACAGGACTTTTGCGATGTTTGGTGTGACAATCTCACCTTGAACTTGTGCTCGTAGCTCTCCAGCGCCTCCATGACCATACACACAGCCTCCATGGAGCGCTCCAGCCGGCCGTCCACGCCGTTGAAGCGGTACATGCTGCCCGACACGTCGGCCAACACCCGTAAACGCTTGGGCTTCTGCTGGGGACTGCCAAGCTGTAAACACACACACACACACACACACACACACACACACACACACACCTTTTACAGAAAATCAGCAGCGACTAACGACTAAATTAAAGAAAACACCTACTTTGGAAAGTGTTTTGTGGAATTTGGTGTAGCTTACTTACATTAAAAATAACATTCAAAACAAGTACACGGGTTTCAAAACTGAATTATGCTTATTTCAATCTAGACCTTCAGGCCAGACCAAAAATATGCAAAGCCTGGAGCTAAATAAGGTGGAAAAACATGGCATGCATATTATGGTTAGTGTGTGTTTGTATGATTAGTGTGGGAACTATCTGTGTGCTCTGTGTGTGTGTGTGGGATTACTCACACACACACACACACACACACACACACACACACACACACACACACACACACACACACACACACACACACACACACACACACACACACACACACACACACACACACACACACACACACACACACACACACACACGTGACTGCAGAAGAAATTACTTAAACTGTGTGTGAGCTTGAGCAGAAACACAGGGTTTAATAATAATCCCACACACGCACCACTGGAATTTATTGTGTATGTGTGTTTTTCAGTATAAGTATGTTTGGAGGTGTGGCTCTGGGGGGGGGAGAAAGAGTGTGGTTTAAATATCTGTAGCAACACACATACACACCTCTGGGTCCTGCTCTCCCCTGCGTTTATATATAGCCTTCTCTCCAGTCAGTCCATCTATGATTTTAGCATCATCCAGTTCTCCCAGCGCCTGGTTCTTCAACCACTGCCGCTCCTTCCCTTTAGCCTGTAAAAACATACGCATACACACACACACACACACACACTTAGTTGGAGCACATGTCTGAGCACACAATATGTACCATTCAACCAGATAAATAAATAAACACATTTCAAAATCTGTCTGGGGGAGGATGATTTCATTTTGGTGGGGCACATTTCCTCCCGCCCATGCCCGCAGAACAAAGAGCCATGGGGTCTCTTTGAAGCTCTGACCCTATTTCTCAGGATGTCACTTTACTTTTTTTGCTGCTGTGGTCACTTGGAGAGAGAGAGAGGGGTGAGAGGTGAGAAGAGGAGGAGGAACATCACTTTCTCCTGTTTTCAGTTCGCTCCTGGAGGAAGGGGAGCTCCTTTACAGAAAAAAGGAAGCTAAAAATAGAAGGAAGACAATCCGCTCCTCCCCACCCACATCGGCTCGTAGCGTGTAGATTTCTTTACAGAACACATGATGCACATACACACACACATAGGAAGATAGTTTGGTCATTGTGTCAGCCCTGGTCTCACGACTTGATGAGAAAGGACAAGCGTAGCTGTCACTTGTTTGTAGATAGACAGATGGTGAACACTATTGAACTGTAGATGTATAGTACAAGTGTTTTGAAAAGGTTACAGGTAAAAAAAACTTTTTTTCCCCACAACATATATGCAAGAAAGAGAGCAGCTAGATGTGTATGTATTAAGTGTTTTAGAATAAGGTTTAACCAGGATTAAAAACACTCCTACCACAGAGTACGACTTACCTAAACTTGCAGAGAATGCTGCCACTAAGTAGAATTTAGGATGGTGTATTGTACTTTTACAATATAGGTCTGGTTTGAAGAATTATTGGTATTAATTTTGAAATGAAGACAAAAAGCATTACTCTATTATGTGCGAGCGTCATGTGAACAGGCAAACAGCCTAGCTAAGTTAAAATGTGCAAAAATATGTTATGAGAATTGATGAATAGCTTAAATCTTAAAATGACATTTACCCAAATGCCAGATGTATTAATCTGGCTTCAAAAATAAATATCTACACAACGTTTCCTGTTTTATAAAGCCTACAACAAAGTTGTTCGGCTCCATGGCGTCACACTGAGTGGAGGGGAATTAAACTGTGCATTATGCCACGTCCCGTGAGAGTAATCAGAGTTGCTTGTTTGTGGTCTCTTTATTCATAGAGCAATTGCATCATTGCACAAGATCAGTCACAAAAAAACAAAACATTTCTGATAATGTGCTATCTATTAATAAGCTCAAAGTCTCCCCTCTGCCTGCATCACTGCCATCGACTGAGACAACACGACATCATGACTTCTCGTGAACATTCACTCAAAATGCGTACAAATAAGATTATCATGACACGCGGGATACGATCCCCGGTCTCCTGGGTGAAAGTCCTGCATGCGTCTTGATGACACGCCAATAATGGCATACGAACTGCCGTGTCATACATTCGCCATTTCATGAGATCAGTCTGATTGAGAACTCCTGCCAAAGATATGAGTAATTGTATTCCCCTGGACCTAAAAGTACAGTAGGAGCAAATCTATAAGCAGCGATTTCTTTGGCCCGTTAGGACTGATTTCCTGCTCTGAGACGCTTGATAAATACGTGTGCAGCTGTTTATGTTTGGCGCGCCACGTTTTATGTGGAGAGATAAATAGTGAGGGGTTTCCCTAAGTGAGACTAGAAGGGGTGGAAACAATTCCCTATCAGTGACTTCTTAAATCACTCTTCACGTATGATCAAAATAACATGACATCATAGCGCCACACCCGCTGAGATTGGTATAATCTCCATCGTCTTTACAGACAGAAGAAGCCCGGGGCTACAGGGACCAATCCAAACAATAACCGACGTTCATGTTCAAAGCCAGCGCTGGCATGGCCACAAACACCTGGATGGAAAACACAAACACACACACACACCCGCCCACCACAACATATACAAATACTGTGGAGCTTCACACCTGGACGGGAGAATAATAGAGCAAGGCCTGGGGTCGCTGCTCTGTAATCATTGTCACACATACTGCAGGATTTTCCTCTCGCCAAACACACACACACACACACACACACACACACGCACATGCACATGCACGCACACGCACACACACACACCGCCATGCATCCACTCACATTTCCAGTAAGAAGCTCAAACAATGGGAGGAACATCTAAACCAAAATAATGAAATTGAGACAATATCACATCCTGGATTTTATCACCGCCACTCCCTCCGCCTTTGCTTTTCATTCACTCAGCACCAATAAGGGTGCTCCTATGGTACAGCGCCCCCTCCTTCCTGTCTCTGGGGTCGAATAAGGTCAACCGATTATCATCCACCAACTTTATGGCTCCTCGACTTTTGTTGTCTGACTTGCCAGGGCCAGTCGGAGCTGGTTGGTGCTGGAGCAGCAGCCCCCACGACCTGATACCGGATAAGCGGATGAAGATGGATGGATGGACTAGCCAGGGTCAAAAGGGTGTGTGTGTGTGTGTGTGTGTCTGGTTGCATGACAGGAGAGTAAGACAAATGTATTGTGTTTCCAAAAATGAGGCTGAATCTACAAGGAAATGTCGTGTTGAACTGAAGCAAATGGGATTTAAATTCAGTTGTGTTTTACCAAGGTAAAATAATCTTCAAGTGACAGCTTTCAGGCTTGGAGGCATTTATCAATTGGCCATCTGTCGAATATCATGCATTGTGACAATAAGCCACATAAGATTTTGATAAAGATATTTAATTTAACCGATGTAGAAATTGGCTTCATCGATTCCTTCATTCATGAAGGTACCAGTGAGTCTCTGAGCTGTCACGGCTGGGCCTTGTTCTCCAGAATTTAGGGATATCAAAAGAAGAAATCATGTTTAAAACAGTGCTGTCAGTTAAACGTGGTATTAACAGCGTTAATGCAAACCCATTTTAACGGCATCAATGTTTTTATTGCAAGATTAACATTCTTTTTGGCCTTTTTTTTCACATGCTGTTGCAACAACTAGTAGCGTTAGAAAAACTACAACACCACATCGGATCTAGCTAGACCAGAAACAGGCGCACAGACGCCGTTTGGGCTTGCAAGCCGACCAAAAAGAGTAATAACAAATAAGATTCTGAATGGAAAGTTGCCAAATGGTCCACTGACAAGACCAACATGATGTGTGTGTTTTGTCGTTGTGAACTGAGCTATCATCGCAGCATGCCCAGTCTGAAATACCCCTCGATGGCCAAGCACACAGCTGATGCAAGTTCTTTCTTTTACCCTTTTATTGATGGACAGCGTTACATTGTGTGAGAGATTAGTTGCTCACAACACTACAGTAGGCTATATGCCAATGTGTGATTAATTGCAAGCTAACTAAGACATTATTGGGATTAATCACAATTAAATATTTTAGTCGTTTGACAGCACTAGTTTAAAATAAAGAAATAAAGAAGTGTGATGGAGTAGAGAAAAGCTAACCTGTAAACTGTCCAGGATGATGCGCAGGGACTGAACTTGTCTCCTGACGGCGTCGGAGAAGCGCTCGTACGTGGCAGCATCGTACTCGCTCATATCAATCTCCTTCAACCTGAGATAGAGGGACGGTGAGACACACAGAGGGAGAGGACAGACAAATGACTTCATTTGATATGTTTTAGGCAAACCACGCGTTGTATTCAAGCATACTGTATGTTGGATATGAGTTGTGTATACTCTGCAACACTCTACCTCCCATTCTCAAACATCATCACTGTATACATTCATTGCAAAAGCGCTGCTGCAAAGCATTAACTTTTTCTTGAAATGCATTTTCTAAAAGAACAGGCAAGTCTAAGGATGCAACTGTGATGCAGCAGAGCAAAATAACTACTGCATGTCTTTGGTAAATTAGAAGCTACTGCTTTCTCATTTCCATATTGGAAAAGGCCGGGTAGATAGAGAAAAAAAAAGAGTACAAATGGGTTGAGAAATCTCTTCACAAGGGCAAGACACCTGTGGAAAAACTGACTGAGGTTAGTGTTCCCCTCCCCTTGTGTGCGTGTGTGTGTGTGTGTGTTCTCTCCAAAAACAACACCTGTGGACTTGACAAGACAGGTGGGCTGTCCCCAAGCTGAATTTATCAGTATAATCCCACTGTGCAGGTACTTTAGTATCGCTGACACACACAGACACAGAATCCTCCTTGGGTGTGATAAAGCTTCTACCCTACCATGTTTAAACTGATGTGTGTGTGTGTGTGTGTGTGTGTGTGTGTGTGTGTGTGTTTGAGAGAGAAGGGTGAAGGAAATCTCTGCCAGGTGTTTGAAACTTTTGGTGACAAATAGCCCGTGACCACCAGAGATACAGACTTCAAAACGCAGGTAGGGATGGAAGGATAGAGGAGAGGCTCTGATGCTATGTGTCAAGGCTTGCAACAAACCTGTGTGTGTATGTGTGTGTGTGTGTGTGTGTGTGTGTGGTGCGCCAGTATTGTGTAGACTGCGCTGGCATCAGCCATGCAATCAAAGAGACAAAATCTCCCTCAGACAAGGGATGAATGTCTGCAAACTCCAAACTCCAGACCTCATTTTTAGTGTCTTCTTGCAGCAGAAATAATTAAAGACTGAATGTGTAGGGACATAAGAAAACAAGTAACAAAAAAACACTTTAACCCTTGTGTTGTCTTCCCGTTAACCATGAACTTGTCCTTCCAATGTTTTTGTTGCTTTTTCTGATTTATTTGTCACTTTTTCCATGCTTTTTTTTAAAAACCTGAGCTGGTTTAATAATAGGTTTTACACTTATTCTTGGAATTCATGGTCAACAAACATCAATTATATCAAATTATACATAAGGTTTTAGTTAAAAAAAGGCAGAAATGTTGAATTATTTTGACTAATAGGATCACAGATGGGTATATGTCAAAGTTTAGTCCGGATATCGTTTTGAAACCATTAAAAAAAAAAAAAAATTTAATGAAAGTAATCTTTAATTTTACCTGAAGAATGTTGTATGGATCATCCATGTTATTTTTGGGCAATATAGTTGAAAGAAATCCATATTTTGGATATAAAACACTTTGAAACGGGTCAATTTGACCCGAGGACAAAAAAAGGGTTAAACTGTTTTCACAGAAAAAGGAAACAAAGAAGTAAAAAGTGTCCCGATGCTCCGAGCAAACTGTCAGCATCATTTGACTGGTACAACACTTAAGGCACTGTAGTTATTTTGGACCTGCACACAGTCTGTTCAACTGCATTCACATCACACCATGTCAGCCCACAGACCACTACATAGCTGGGTCACGTCCTCCACACATTCCTAGGTGTGTGTGCATGTGTGGGTGAGGATGCGTGAGAGTGTGTGTGGTAGGCAGCAGACACTCTGGCCGGTAGCCTCGGCTGTTTCCTTCAAATTCCTTAACCTCGACCTAAACAGGAGAAAGAGAGTGGATGACAAATACAGAGACAGAGTGTTTTGGCTCGGGGTGGAGACACGGACATTTCACAAACAACAGCCACAAAAAACAACTTACGGTGACACACCCTGCAACGACACACAATACACACACAGTAGCCTTCCATCCACAAGACCTGCCTGTCCCAGGCTTTAGAAAAGGATGGCTTTATGTTCACCTTTTGTTTTTGTTCTCATTTTATTTAGCAAATTGTGAGTTTTGACCCTGGCTTTGTACGCATCCATTGTGTCAAACATCTGTCCATCACAGCTTCTCACACACGTAGCATTTCTGTATTGTAATAAAAAGTATGAAATGTGGTTAACACTGAACAATAATCCAATCATACAACGCTCATCAATTCTTGAGCAATGCATTCCATTTTCTATTTTTTTTCAATTTAAAGCTACATTTTCAAATTACACTTTTGTAAGATCTTAGTAGTTTAACTGTATTTTAAAGGGATGAAGGACTGTAGTCATCGGGTAATGGATTTTAGTCGTGGGACGTCTGGATCTTAAGTTATTAAAGAAAAGCAAACGTTAGCGGCAGCTCTATTCTGTTTTTGTTTTTTTTTACCAGTTTTAACACTGGTAACACGGGAATCCCCCGGATGTCTGTTACCTTCCTCTTTCTCTGTGTTGGCGTTCTAACCTCCGGTGGATTTCTGAGGACTATGGTTACCTGGTCCTCAGATCTCTGCAAGGTAAATCCAGACAGCTAGCTAGACTATCAGTCCAATCTGAGGACTATGATTACCTGGTCCTCCGATCTCTGCAGGGTAAATCCAGACAGCTAGCTAGACTATCTGTCCAATCTGAGGACTATGGTTACCTGGTCCTCAGATCTCTGCAGGGTAAATCCAGACAGCTAGCTAGACTATCTGTCCAATCTGAGGACTATGGTTACCTGGTCCTCAGATCTCTGCAGGGTAAATCCAGACAGCTAGCTAGACTATCTGTCCAATCTGAGGACTATGGTTACCTGGTCCTCAGATCTCTGCAGGGTAAATCCAGACAGCTAGCTAGACTATCTGTCCAATCTGAGGACTATGGTTACCTGGTCCTCAGATCTCTGCAGGGTAAATCCAGACAGCTAGCTAGACTATCTGTCCAATCTGAGGACTATGGTTACCTGGTCCTCAGATCTCTGCAGGGTAAATCCAGACAGCTAGCTAGACTATCTGTCCAATCTGAGGACTATGGTTACCTGGTCCTCAGATCTCTGCAGGGTAAATCCAGACAGCTAGCTAGACTATCTGTCCAATCTGAGGACTATGGTTACCTGGTCCTCAGATCTCTGCAGGGTAAATCCAGACAGCTAGCTAGACTATCTGTCCAATCTGAGGACTATGGTTACCTGGTCCTCAGATCTCTGCAGGGTAAATCCAGACAGCTAGCTAGACTATCTGTCCAAGCTGAGGACTATGGTTACCTGGTCCTCAGGTCTCTGCAGGGTAAATCCAGACAGCTAGCTAGACTATCTGTCCAATCTGAGGACTATGGTGACCTGGCTATTTTTCAGAGGCACCACTGCTCCGTACGGGACTTAGCGCCGCCCAAGGCGATTGTGATTGGTTTATGGAAATGCTAATAAACCAGAGCACGTTTTTCTCCCATCCCGGAATGCTTCGTGGACTATCCAGACCTTCTTCTGCAGCGCTGTGGAGGAAGGTCTGGTTATGCGAGACTATGGAAATCCTAAAATCGCCTTGTCACTGTTTTTAACTATTTGTAAAACTCACAGCCAGATGTAAAGGGTGACCAATGGCATTGCTTTATGAATGAATGAATGAATGAATGAATAAGTAACACAATATTGAGGTACAGGGTTTCTGCCCGACATCCACAATAAAAAGGTTAGCAGGTATGGAGACACAGCCAGAGACATCTCTAGAGATGAGTGAGTATGTGTGTGTGTGTACATGCTCACGTGGGTGTTTTGAGCATACCTAAGCCTGTTTTTGCTTGTTTGTGTGTCAGGTACCCAAGCGAAGGGTCATAGTTTGATTTATGCTTAACCCAAAGCTAAGTAAACAAAGGATTGTGCACACACATCGGTGAATGAGAAGGTATGGAAAAGCCTGACAGAGCTGGCGTGGGATATGGAAAAAAAGACATAGAAGACATAGACTCAAGCCGCCCTATCAGGCAGGTATTTCCGATTTATGTGCTCAGTTGCTGTGTCAAAATACAGTCACGTCTACTTGGAAGCAGGGTATCAGCATGTAGCTACAAGAGTTTCTCTGGGCTTAGTGGGACACTGATAGACAGGCAGAAGACAGGGAGGGAGGGAGTGGACGGGTATCAAAGAAGAAATTTAGAAAAGCAAGTGAAGAACAAGGAATGAAGAACATACACAAAAAAAGAGGAGAGAGAGAGGTTGTCCTCTTGGTGTGAAAGCAGCCAGTGTGTGAGAAGGGCGAGGATAAGGGGGGGATGGGGGAGAAAAGAAAGTAAAGAGAACGAGACTGTTTGAAGCAAAAGAGAACAGAGAGAGCCTTCATGGTTGAGCTGGTGAAAGCGGTGTCCTCTTAAACCTCCACTATGAAGCAAATGTGTGTTCGGACACACACACACACACACACACACACAGGCCAGTGGCATCTACCAATGCGCTCACCCATCCATCCATCCAGCCAGCCAGGGCACTGCAGCCTGTGGTTGTTTACCCAGGATGGAGCACCATACCTGGGATGGCTGACTGACCAGCAAACCCTGCAGATGGCCTAAACACAAAGGCTCACACCAGGGCCCCCGGAAGTGCGTCAGGCTGTGAAGCACATTGGGCATACACTAGTGGCCAAACAGTGAATTACAACTCCTGGTCTGTCTTGTGATGCCCTCTGGCCCAAAAAGCCTTTTTTCCCCCCAATAGACTTACATGGCAAAAGAGACGTCTGTAAATCAGTGGATACATATTTTAAGAGTCTCAAGTGCCAAAAAAGTAATGTTTCCATATCACAATTTCATCAATTTGGTGTGATAACATTTGGAAAGTCTAGAAGAGCCACATGATTAAATCATTTAATCCCCATTCAAGCGCTAAACCGGAAGTAGCCGGCTCTTTGGGCCGCACAGTGTGGCAGCAGCGGCAATCATCCAGGTCATTTAGGCTCCATGTGCCACTGAGCTATTTTCATAACAATGAACGGGGCTCCGTCTTGGACGCTGTATCCAGTTTTTATTATACTGTACATCTATGGTGCACACACGCACACACACAGGGAAGTTTCCACAGTGGAAAAAGAGAGTCAGTCCAAAACATCTGTACCTCCACACAGTTTCACACCTGTGGAGCTAGCTCAGTTTGGATATGGGTGATTGGTTAAGGATGGACCATGCTACATGCTTCCTGCTTTCCTTCATGGTATTTTCTTTATTTAAAGCAGCCTACCTTTCCTTAAAGGCCTTTTCACCCATTTCGCGGGCTGCTCTGCGGACTTCTTCCGGAACGGCATCTTTCTCAACCTGGGACACCTGGTGGACTTTGTGTCCTGCATCCAGCCGGTAGGGACCCCCTTTGCCACCCAGCCCCGCCGTGTCTCTGCCGCCTGCAAAGAAATATCTTATTAGAGATGAACCAATCACAGTTGTTGCAGACACTTTAGAAACAAATAACTGATTTTATAACCCACTGTTCTTACTGCAAAATTAGCACATTGACATACACGATAATTTAACTATTGATGAGTGCTTCACTGCTTATTTTTTTTATTAACCTTCCACAAACCAAGGGCTGCAATTAACAATTTCATTAAAATATTATCTTTGGATTATTGTGTTCTGCATAACATTTCATAAAAATAAAATGCCCATCTCAATTTCATCAATCATGAGAATTGGTGTCTATTCATTTTCTATTGAGTGACTAATGCAATTGTTTCACCACTAGGATTGCCCTTCCACATCTACAGTATAGAGTCCCATACAGACAGTTTTTACTGCCATCCTCTAAACACCTAAATCCTCTAAATCTAAATCCTCTAAGCAGTTGTGCAGACGGAGGCTAAGTGCCTTGCCCAAGGGCAAATTAGCACCACTGCTGTCTCATATATACACATTTTTACATGCCATCAATCATATTAATGTGTGTGTAAAATTCCATCACAGATATCATTAGCATTTTGGTGAATATATACATACATATATATATATATATATATATATATATATATGTGCATGTTGCTGCTGACCCAGTAAAAAACACTGGTTACCTGTGCCTCCTGCCCACTGGTTTCCCCCAACGTGAGGAGCGTTGTTTGGGTCAATCTTGCCATGTTTTGGGGCACTGACATCCAGACCGCTGTCCCTCTGGATGGTAATCTGAAAGGAGAGGAGTGAGAGATACCATGTGGGTCACCCTGAAGCTTATAGGTGCAGATTCACATACATCTGTGCTGATGTTCTAAGCCTCTGAAGTGAGAAAACAGATGCCCCCAGCTTATGAGGGTTAACTAAGAAATTGAAAACTATTATAGTAGAATATTTTCTACCCATCACAATCTTGCCATGTATATACATGCACTGTCAAAAAAAAAGTACAAACCAGGACCTTTAAGGAACCAAAGCTTGTCCCTGGTGTGGTACCCTCAAAGGGACATTGTTGTACCTTGAATAAGAGGATCACATTTGGACCTTAGCTGTTTGCAGGGCTGTAGTACTCGAGTCCGGTCTTGGACTCGAGTCCGGACTCAAGACCATTTTTCTATGGTCTCGGACTCGCTAGTATATGGACTCGTCTCGGTCACTGGTCTTGCCCAATATGGCTTCTGGTCTGGACCGAGTCCAGGTGTCTTTATTATGTTGATAATAATAATGGAGGGAAAGTGAAACCCAAAATGATTGTCTTGATACTGTCATGCATAAGACCTTTTTTTCTTTTTGTCCTGGACTCGGTCTTGTCTCAAACTCGACTAGTCCTGGTCTTGGACTCGACTAGTCCTGGTCTTGGTATTGTCTCGGACTCGACTAGTCCTGGTCTTGGACTCGACTAGTCCTGGTCTTGGTATTGTCTCGGACTCGACTAGTCCTGGTCTTGGACTCGACTAAGGTGGTCTTGACTACAGCCCTGCCTGTTTGTACCTTCTAAGGGACAATATTAAACCTTTGAGGATCAATAATGTACCTTAAAAGGTACAAATATGTACCTTACACCTCAGAAAGTACACACTGTACAATGGAAAGTGCATAAATGTACCTTCTAGATACATTTTTGTACTTTTAAGGGAACATTTGCTAAGTTTGTACCTTAGGGAACAAAAATGGACCTGTATGGTACCTCTTTTTTTGACAGTGTGGTGTGTTTTTTCAAAAACAATGACTACATCAATCTATACTCTTTTTAAAGTCACCAGTCATTTTACCTCACAAAACACGGGAGTTGCTACTCTACCGCTGCCTCCATTGGTTAGTTTGTTTGCTAGTTTTATGAGCTCCTGACATTTTCCATTTTGAAAAACCAAAGTCACACAATAACACAAACTAACCAAGCGACAGAGGCAGCGGTACAGCAGCAACTCCCGTGTTTTGCGAGGTGAAATGTCCTTTTTGTCAAAGGAGTCTGGTGACTTTGAAGAGAGCAGAGATATCGGCTTCAGGTACCCAACAACAAGGTAAAGCCCTGAAAATATTCTCAATATAGCGTCCACTTGAACTGATATAGATGTTTTTAGGTGTCTTAAATGCATTTAGCAGTTGCCCCAGTCCACAGCAGTACATTGATTAGCTTCCTGCCTGCTTCTCCAAGAAGTACCTCATACAACCATACTTTTGAAAATGACTGACAGAATCAGTTTCATGAGAAAAGATGCAGTTTTTACAGTGTTTTTAAACTATGCCACTAATAGAGATTGTTGAGATTGTAATTTCTTTCACCCAACTCTTAAGACCTTCTTTTTTGATAACCTCCTGATGCATTGAAGGAGTGTGTGTGATAGCCAACAACACACCCAAACAATCAGCTACCTCTCATGCACTTTGTATCTCTGGTAAGTCTGAGCTTTCCACAGGATAGACAGAATAGTCTAGAGTGATGTAGAGGGAGGGAGCGGAGACACAGAGAGGCTAAAGCTTTGGATTTTGAAGTCCATCTCAACGCCAAAATCAGCATGCTGGCTCTCATACTGAGGCAGGGCGGCCGGCCAGAGTATGGCACGCATGAAGGAGTGAGAGAGGAATGGGTAGCTCAGGGGGAAACTAAGGGTAGTTCAGCATAATTCTTACATACTGCGGCAAACTGTATAGTATCTTTGGAGAATGAGGTTTTGTGGTCAACTGTGGATGGCTGTGTGTGTTATTATCTTTGCTGTTTTTTCCCCATGTCATTCAGATTTTTTATTGTTATTTTCATTTTCATGGTACAAAAATCACTCAAGGGGTATAAAATGTGGAAAGAAAAATCATGCAGAGGAATGGCACATCAATAAAGACAAAGTCAAAACTGTCAAAACTGATATATATATAATATATTGATAATGGTGCACCCTTTCATTGGCCATAGCCCAGTGCCGTTTTTCTTCTTCTTAGAATCGTCATGCATTGAGCGGTTGAACAGACACTTATCTAGTAGGAGCAGCAGTCCAGCTGAGAGGGACCCCTTCTGTCCCTCCACAATGTCCACTGTCCACACCTCAAACTGACACAGAGGAGCTCAGGCTCCGTCCTCACATCTACAGCATCAGCAGAGCTCTCTATATTTAGCAGAGATTAGGAGGTTCAGTCTGATATAAACCATGTCAGATTACAAGGACAAGATAACACTCATAGTGGGAACCAGCTCATACCGAGACATACAACACTAAACAACACACTAAGGCTAAGTTTAGACTAGGGGTCTTCAACAGCTTTTAGCCCAGGGACCCCCTAAGGTGAAAGAGAGACAGAGCATCAGGTTTATGTTATTCCAGGGTGCTGAGCTGTGTCTCAAACTCACTAAGCCTCGCCTCCAGGGCAGCGAATATACTACATGTATACATATCCCGCAAGTGCGATAAAACATGCTCACAAGCTTTAAAATAAAATTGAATTGAAATTGAATTGACAAGCTAATGATATAATTTGTGCAGATATTATTCTTCGTGTGTGAAATTATATAATTTGTTTGTGAGCATGTGTTCTTGCAGGGTGTAGGAACCCCCTACTGCATTTATTGTAGTTGCACATTAAAATGGGCCCAATAAATGAAAGTAAATAAATGATAGTATTAATGCATCATGTTTTAACATAGATGTGGAAGGCACAGTTTAAAAAAAAAGACTTAGATTACATTTGTTTTCAATATCATAATATTGTCTGGATCGGTTGAGTGAGGTTGTATCATGCTATATTATTCTTTATTATATTTAGGTTGTTAGTACTTTTTGTATGGTTAGTTTTTTTGTTTTTGTGAATTTATATATGATATATCTGCGAGTACTTTTGGTTGTATTTATTGTCTTTTGGATGTATTGTTTGGACCACAGGAAGACTAGCTGTCGTCTTGGCGTCAGCTAATGGGGATCCTTTGAAATAAACAAATAAACAAATAAACAAATAAACAGTGACTCCTTAAGCTTAACTGTATGGCAACCGTGGTGGCAATCTTACCAACAGCAGCTTATCTTCAATATGTATGCCATTTTTTGATGGAAACCTTTTTTCTTCACTTTTTTGTGACGATAACAATTTTTTTTTTAAACAAAATACAAAACATACCACACGCAACATTGACAATTTTTTCAAACGCTGCAACCCTATCCATCTCGTAGGCCCACTCCTGGATTAACGGGACACCTTCATTCTTCCATCCCCTGAACATAATTTCCTTTAAGTTTTTGAAAAAGTTGGCCGTTTTACTGTCGTTTTACTGCCGACGCATCCAAGGCGTTGTGCAAAAAGTGAGGTCAAAATGATGTAATTCTTGCTCCACCACTCTATTATTTCAGCAATACGCGACCAAGCGGAAACAGGAAGCCTGAGTGAGCTCGAGGGATGCCAGGACTCTGCGAGCGACTGCAGGTCTCTCTTGTAAACCGACTGGGTCAAGATGACTTCTTTTATGGTGAATGAAAGGCTTGAGCTGACCAAGTAGGTCATCCAATCAAATCGAAGCACTGACGTCCATGCTGCTTCAAGTTCTGCTGTTGTTTAACTTTTTCTTCTTCTTCTAGTCTGTGGAAACAGCAAAGTCGGTAGCCTTTGCTCATCAGCGCCACCTCTGTTCAGCAGAAGACTGCAACTAGTGTCGCGACCACCACAGTTATGGCGCTCTCATGACCTGACATTAGTGCACGCCAGCTTGGCTGCGGCTACTGTAAAATAGCCATTAGACGGCATTGTTTTGAATGGACTGGGAGATTTAATGCAGTGTGAGGGGGAAGGTGTAGGGCTTGGCGATATGGAGAAAATCAAATATCGCGATATTTTTGACCAAATACCTTGATATCAATACCACAATAATATTGTAGTGTTGACTATTGGTGCTTTCACAAAACATTTACACAATGAGATTTTTGATTAATTAATCATCAGTAATGTGGATATAATGACTAGGTGGGTAAAAGCAAATAATAGAACAGTTACAACAGTCTGGTAAGATCAGAAAATGACGTGACTTTATGAGATTGCACCACTTCACAGTCTCCAGTCTGGCTCTGGCTCCACAGAGACCGGTTTACACGGCAACGCTGGACTTGCGTATTTCAGAAGTTTTTGTACTTTTGCGTATCATGTTGAAAATGTTCAAAATAACACATGCCTCTCAACATGTATCCAGGCAACTGTCAGGCATTTCTCCAATCTCTGCCTTCACATCTGAAGCAGATGTTGGTTTTAAATGCCGTGCAGATGGGCACCTTGTTAATAGCAAAAACGAAAACGCTCATTCACTATTACCACACACCTTTAAACAGCCAGTCTAAGCATTTAAACAGTCTACCAAGAAAAAGCTGTCCTCGGTTACCTCTCTAGCAGAGTAGATATCTGCATCTGAAAGTAAAAAAACTGAAATAATCATCCAAATCGCTGATCTTAAACATTTTTCTAAATAATAATCCAATTAACTTTTCTAAATAAAAAAAGGAACTAAACATTAAAAACACACTTTAAGTGAATCATCATAATAATAATTACCGTAAGTTACAGTAAGTAACAGTAAGTAACTTAGTTAGTAAGTAAATAAACATAATACAGAGCGATATTAGTTTATCGCTGATGTATCTATTTTACTACAGTAACACTCCCTGGTCACTTTATTGGGTACACCTATCCAGGTAAATGCAATGCAACCGTCATTTGACCTTGAAAGACCGCTCAACCATATGTTTACCACAGTCATGTTCTAAGATAAATGTGCACACACACACACACACACACACACAATACTCATCCTCTTAAGTACAGCTGTGTTGGCTGTTGACATTAAAGATCTACATGAGAAAAACTGGCCAATCCTCGCATGACAATAACATGAAGGACAGGGGACAAGGTCCAGCACGGTCTCAAACATCCTCATTGTCCCATGCAGCTGCAAACCAACAGAGCATCTGTGTGTGTAGACCGCTTACTTTACTGAAGATCCACAGGAGGTGTGTGTGTGTGTGTGTGTGTGTGTGTGTGTGTGTGTGTCTGTGTGTGCTTGCAGAAGTAACCAAAGCGAGCTCGGTGCCATAGCTCTGTGGCGAGGTAAAGGGTCAGAGGTTTGTCGCCACAGGTCACCTCCGCCGTGTGATTACACACTAATGCATGTGTGAGTCATACACCGCAAACAGCACCAAGACACAGAGATGGGGACTCAAGTGTGAGACCCAGACTCGCATAACCTTTAACCTACCTACCTAACACGTAATCTGTAACGCATCTGCTCTGCAAAGCCACACATGACACACACCGGCAGCTGCTCTGCCATTCATCAGAAGCTTTTGAATACTTCAGACACTAAGGCCTAGACAAAAGAAGCGCTGAATGCAAAATATGTGCTATCAAGATAAAGGATTCTGGCTCAACCAAGTCTAATTTGATCAGCACCCTGATAGGTTAGCCAACATGTTAATAATGTATACTCTTTATTGATCCCCTGTTGTTATTACACACAGGCCTGAAGTACACACACATGCTGAGATCCTATACATGCACTAATGGAGAGATGTCAGAGTGAGTGGGCTGCTCAAGAGCACCTTGGCAGTGCCCAGGAAGTAAACTGGCATCTCTCCAGCTACCAGTCCACACTCTGTACTTTGGTGCGAATGTGGACTTGAGCCAACCCAACTCCCGACGGACTAAGCTGCTGTCACCCAAGCTAAGCTCAGCATTGCCCATCTAACGTTAGCTTGCCTCTTGCTTTAGCTACGACCTACGGGAGGTTAACTCCCTTTATGTTATTATATAAAGCTATGCAGTGTTCTAAGCAACCTGGATGGAACAGGTGATACAAAAGTCGTTGTAACCACTAGAGACTTGACTTGGACACTAGCTCAGAGACTTGAGACTTGACTTGGACACTAGCTCAGAGACTTGAGACTTGACTTGGATACTAGCTCAGAGACTTGTGAGCATCTCTACCAGAACATGAGCTTTGATACTAGCTCAGAGACTTGTGAGCATCTCTACCAGAACATGAGCTTTGCTGCACACATGCCTGTGCCCCGTTGGGACGGCGTGCACCTGAAGCGCGGGAATGTGTCTTCAAAGGCTTAGCTGTACCGGCTAGACATATCAATCTCACTGAGTGCTCATGGATGGGATTGCGATCACTTGATAAACACCACACACACTTTTTTCCCTAACAACACAGCACCACTTCCATCAGGCTCCATCCTGCTTGTCTTAGTAATCCACCTTTGTCATCACACTGTGAATAGATAAAACCTGCAATGCTGGTGACAACATACCTCATGGATGTGTCTACAGCAGGGGTCTTCAACAGGGGGTCCGCGACCCCTAGGGGGTCCGCGGAGGTACTGCATGGGGGTCGCGAAAGTTTTGGTTGATTAGACTTTTTTTTATATTCCCCACCCCTCCCCCCCTGCAATTTTCAATCAGAGACTCTGCTTCAATTTTCTCCATAAACCCCTGTTTATGTTTTAAAAATGTCCATTTGAATAGCTTTTATGCATGATTACATGCAATTGACAGACATTGTTGATCTTGGCAGGTATCAGTTTATTGTGTTATGTTATGTTAAAAACATGAATATATGAACCTGTGTATTATTTGAGTATCTTAGTATTGAATGCACAATAACAAGGTACATTTACACATGGCACTATAGGACCAGTTTGATATAACACAATTTTATACAATATATATAATTAGGGGGTCCCCGCTCCATCTCGCCATCAGTTTGGGGGTCCTTGGCCTGGAAAACGTTGAAGACCCCTGTTCTACAGGCTGCTAATGGACTCTATTCTGGCTCAGTCACATACAGTAAAGGGGTGACGAATGCTCTACTTTTGGTTGTTTCGGAAAATGATGAATGACGCCATACGACGTGTCCATTTTGGGCTCCAGGAGCGGCCACACATGGTTCAAGTTCCTACTCTGGTTGTGAAAGAGGTACGAGTCATTTGGATATTGCAGCGATAGGGTGGCGTGCGTGCATGCGTGTGTCACATTACAATGTCCCAGCAGGACCATTATTTCCTTATTTTACTACATGAAAACTATATATGAAAACATTTCATGAAAACATTATTATTCATTATCATCACTATTATTGTTATTCTAAATATCTCAGTCTGTTTACGGCTTCCACGCCAAAATTATGGGCGCATTTCACAGACACAAATCTGTATGATCATTTCCTTATCAAGGGAAAAAACACTTCAGGAACCAGTGCCCCTCCCAAACCATGTTGTTTTTATCCATTTTACATTGTTTCATTAACATTTAAAAATAATAATAAATTTGAAATTTTAGGGTGTTTTTAGCATCTCTTTGAATGGTTTCCAGAAACATTAGATTATTGAAGAGAAAGGAAACTACAACCTTTGAAATAACGTCTCAATGTGTGCCACGATGGCTTAGTTCTGGGTGTTTGGGTGGTCTGCTTGTCTAACAGTTGTTTTAGGCTATCATCAGCTCCATCCCATAGCTGAACATGTGATTCTCCAAACCAATTCCAAGAATAGGGTGCATCTTTAGGCTTTAAAGCAATCATTTAGGGTGATGTCACAGACAGTGTGTATGTGTTTCTCCACAGTAGAAAACATCATGTAAACCATGATGGACAATGCTAGTGTGTATGCGTGTGTTGGTATAAATGCAGGTCTGTTCGTAAATGTTTAAACATGTGAAAGTGTGTCTTCGTTATGAGCCTGTAAATGTGAAACTCTTTTATTTGGCTGGCTAATTTTTATACTTGAATTATGCCATAAAGCATGGAAGAGTGTGACGTGGTAACAGGTGTTGCCATACAGCTCCAGACTTCGTTCAAGAAGGTTACTTTTAACTTCTGTTGTTTGCACATTGTGATGTGCCACATGATTGTGGCACAAATCTGCAAAGCGCTGCTGCGGTCGATTCAAACTTTGAAGGAGCAAGAGTACGTTTGCGTATGAGTGTGACTGATAAGCTAGCTTCAGCTTCAGTTGGGGAGGAAGGGCGGGGAAAAGATGGCAGGTGTCCAACCAGAGCTTAAAAAAAACACCCACACTATGTAGAAACAAACCATATTGTACAATTAAGTTTCAGGTTGAGTGAGTGGATATATAAGAGTGAACTGCTATCAATGTGGTCATATTATGCTAGATACCTGCTGACACCTACTCGGCACTAGTTGAACAATAGGCGTGTTGTGTGAGAGATGATGGCTGATGACTGCTGTGCATCTGTGTGTATAAGATGATGATGTCAACGGCGTTGTTATAGAGCAATGTCAGACAATCATGCACACCTGCAGGCATGTACGCATACCCAATGCACTGACACACACACACACACACACACACACACACAAACACAGGCATGCATGCACACGCACAGGCAAAGTCGAAGGCTAAGAGTCTTTCCTCTCAACAGACATGATCTTTGCTAATAAAACCTGGAAATCAGCTTTCGTTATGCTGGAAAAAGAATGGGTGTGCATTAAAGCTGCAAAGAATAATCAAAATTAAAGTTAAATTAATCACTGACTATTTTAATCATTGATTATTGATTACAATTATTTTTAATGTAAAGAAAGTACGAATTTTCTAATTCCAGCTTCTTAAATGTGAATATTTTGTTGTTTCTTCTCTCCTTTGGGACAGTAAACTGAATATCTTTGGCTCTCGTGGACAAAACGAGACATTTGAGTATGCAAACTTGGGCTTTGGGACCCATTTATCTAGAGAATCACTAACAGATTAATCAAGAATGAAAATAATCATTATGGGTTAGGGTTGCAGCCCTGATTTCTTTTTTTTTCCTGCTTTCCCATTTCAAAGCCTGATTGTTACACTCTTTAAGCGTGTCATAAAAACAAGGTATTTGGAAAGTATTGCATATTTGCCACATGCAAACAGGTGGGCTTCTAAGGTCTGGTAAAGTAGCATATCTCTAAACAGATATACAGAGAGCCTTGTAGGCAGGTATGTGTAGATACAGTAGTGCTACTGTTGCTTCCAGTGAGCTAACACAGAGCACAGGGACAGCCTGTGTACATCTGACCTACAGTGGACTCAAGGTGCCCCTTCAAAGATGACTTGACTCCTGAGGAATCTAGACCAAGGAGGGGTCCCGTGTGTGCATTACGTGTGTGCAGGTGCATGGGAATATGTGTATGAATGAATATATTCTCAGTCAAAGCTTCATTTTTTGGCTCAGCAGCCCTGGGTTGTACCCTTAAGCAAACCTTTAAGAAAATCTATATCTCTGGAGTCATGGCAACACAGAATGAGTATGCAAAATCATAATGATTACTTCTTCTCATACATTTTTGCAGGAGTAAAGGTAGACAATGGTAAAGATTAAGACTAATATATATTTTTTTACTCTCCCTTGATTTTAATTCTTGGAAAAACTACTTGTGCTTGGTGTAAAAGCTGCTTAAACGGCACACAGAACAATAACAGTCAATTTGTGAATTTGTATAACTTAATTAAGATGGGAAGGGAGAAAACAGTCACTCTACTACATCATCCAATTGTATGATCAGTCTTTTTAATATCCTTGTTTTTAGTCCACGTAAAAGCTTCTCTCTCTCATACTGACGTGTGCACAAACCCCAGATGTGCAGATAATGCCCACTACATGTGGGAGGCTACATTATCTAAAGAATGTATCTGCCTGTGTTGTGAATGTGGGCACCCTAACAATGCTGTCAGTATGCTGGTCCGAACATGTTCTGACCCATACTGCGGGTCAAACCTATTGCATCATCAGCACAATGACAGTCCATTCATACACACTCACCCAGAGTACAGCCGGGTCATACATTTTGGGCCTGGAAACATTCCTGTTAGCATAAAATCAGGAATGTTTCAGCAGCTTATTAGCAAGCATTTAGAGCCGCTTCCAGCAGAAATCATCTTCACTGTAGTTATTTATAAAGTAGCACTGCCCCTCTGTGGTTCTGAGAGAAACTGCAAGCAGCAAGTATTTCTATTCACTCATTTCTATACCCAATCATCTTCTTAAAATCCATGTCCTTGAGTCCTTCTCCTACCATGTAGGTACGAGAAGGACTCAAGGTGATTGTATTGTGTACTGGCTGTATTGTTCCTGGCGTTATATATCATGTCTAGTTATTATTTGATTTGATTTTACTGACAGATGAAACATGGATACCAGTAGGTGATAGCTTGAAAAGAAAAAATGTTTGTGTGTATACTTGTGTGTATGGAAGGCATGTGTATGTGTGCCTGTAAGTAGGTATACATACATGTATGTGCATGTATACATATATAAATAAGTCAAGAATTATTTCTATATAACTTTAGTCGAGAAGTAGAAATGGGGGGTAGGACCAAAAAAGTTGTTTTTTAACTTCTTGCTACTTGTTTTTGAACACAGAAATCCTTATTTTAATCATTTACACTAATTTTGCAAGATATGCTTGCTGAGATTTTTGTTTTTGTTGGTTTTCTTGCTTGTACTGAAGTGTACATGTTCTCATTTATCTTTTGTTTCAATGTTAAAAATAAACTGTAAATCTCATCTTTGTGATACAACTTCTCCATGAACCATTTAAAATGTTCAAATAAAGTGGTGATCTTACCTGTAAAGGCCTGCCATCCTCTGTGCCAATCATATTCCTCCACTCCATCAGCGACCGCTGCAGGGTGTCCAATCCCGTCTCCCAAAGCCTGACGTATCCACCCATATCCACGGTGACCACGCCTCCAGAACCGAGAGCAGCTATGAGCACGTCAGACTCGGACACCTTGGACAGCCAGCTGGTGTAAGGCGACACCGTCATTGACCTGCCAATCACAAACACGTAGCTAAATCGCGACACAGTCATCGAAAGGGCATCAAGGCTTTCACTAGATGTAACAGTTAAACTGTCCTCGAATGTGTACATTATTTAATTCAATTTCAAATCAATTAAATGTTATTTATAGCAGCAAATCATAACAAGAGTTATCTATGATGGTAAAATATACAGTTTAAAGGCAATTCATCAGTATTTCTCATCGCAAACCAACAGTCTCTGAGCAACAGCTGGTGCTACAGGATGCAAAAAGGAATTGTTAAAAAAGTATTGCAGAGTCAGACACAGTAAAGGCTCTTCTAATTTCTAAATTGAACTCTTTGAAAGAAGAGAACAAACAAAGAGAGAGGAGGCTATGATTGAGGCTGGACAGATGTATCCTTGGTCTTTATGGCACCGGTGAAGTATAAAAGAGGCGTAACATACAGCTAAGCTATTTAAACCATGTATACCATATATTTAAACCGTATATTTCAGTCAGACAACTCACATTTGAAATGTTTATTATAACAGCAGAACATTGTGTTTGACGGCCGGACTCATACGGGGATTTTTGGGGGTGATGATAAAGTAGCTTCCCCCTGGCTGGAGGTGGATGCTGGGGTGGTGGTGGGGCTGAAAGCAGGCAGCCATACACGTGTAGGGCGGCAGGAGCGTTGACAAGGTAGAGATGGGGATATTGTGCAGCTGAAATAGGCCGTCTAATTGATGTGATGTGTATGATACGGAGAGTGAGACATGTCACGTGTGTGTACAGCGGTGCAGCTCGAGTGGATTGAGGAATTTAGGATTTACAAACTGAGAAATGAGAAGAAGGGTAAAAAACAGCCCTGTACTGTTTACCTCGGGACGGGAATATATTTGACTTTTTTGGAGTTCAGATCAGTCACCTCCAGGTACGCTGCCGTCATTGGAGGTGTGACGTCTGAGTGAGAAAAAAAGAAAACAAGTCTGAACACATCCACTGTCTCAATTAATTCGCTAGGTTGTAAACAAAACACGTGTCTCTGAGCTCATTTGTGTGATCCGAAGTCTGACCTTTGGGGTAGATCTCCTTCAGGGGCACCTTGTTGGGTGGAAGGGCTCGGACCACCTGATTGGCTGAGAGCAGACTGACACAGTTCTCCTGTTTGGCCGCGCCAGACCGAAGCCCCCCTCGAAGGAACATGTGAGCCCCAGTCTCAGCACTCTTCATCAGCGATAGGTCAACAGGCCTCTTAAAGCTGTACACCTCGTTAGGGGACTGGACAAGAAGAGAAATCAAGAGGATCACAACGTGTACATAAGAACGGTGCTAACCTATCTACTGAGCATGTGCAGCTCCCAACAAAGATGGAACAGAAGTGAGACGCCTCACTCTGCAGCTAAAACACAGAGCTCAACACACAGGGTGAAAAGAGGAGCTCCAGCAATGTGCAGTACAACAAAAATATTGTGTTTTTTGAAAATTCAACCATGTAAACCGATTATGATATAACCTCTAAATACAGTTATGAGCCTGAAAATGAGCAGAATATGAACACTTTAATATTCATCAGTTCAGCTCGAGCACTCACACTAGAGTACCAGGTTCACAACCCTCTTAATTATTTAAGGAAAACATTAGGCTGACTTCAGAGAGACATGCTGAATGATTAACACTAGTCTATATCCCCAAAGTTCTACTTCAGGGATTGCTCCGGTGCCACCGGATTACCTTCTTTTCGGCTGGATGTCCGTTACCTGCCGCTTTCTTTGTGTTGAGATTTTAAACTCTGTTGAGATTTTAAACTCTGTGGATTTCTGAGGACATCACATCAGAATCCTCAGATCTCACCCACTGCCCCACTGCCTCAAGATACCAATACGCCCAGAATGCACCTGAACACACCTCCCTGTAAAACCAGCACGCCCAGAATGCACCTGAACACACCTCCCTGTAAAACCAGCACGCCCAGAATGCACCTGAACACACCTCCCTGTAAAACCAGCACGCCCAGAATGCACCTGAACACACCTCCCTGTAAAACCAGCACGCCCAAAATGCACCTGAACACACCTCCCTGTAAGATCAGCACGCCCATACGGGCCAAGTGCATTTTCTATTTAAACGACGTGGGCGCGGGATGGGAAATTGACAACTGCGGTGACCTGAAACTAGCAAAGACACTTGCATCGTGCTTTGCGCCACGCTGCTCCGGGTGTAAGATAGGGCCCTCAGTGTCAAATGATTGGTTCAAATATTAACCCAACAATCTTTCACCAAGTCCTTTCATAATAACCTTACCACGAGGTCTGGGAATCCCACAACGACCCGTGCAAAGGAGCCGGTGTCGGCCAGTACACGGTTTGGTGAAACGATATTCTGGTCCAGAGCGGCACTGAGGTTCTCGTTGGGCAGCTGCTCACATGACAGCATCTGGGGCATGCACACCTCCGCTGGGACAGAGAGAGAGAACAAAGTTTCATTTTAAGTTTTACTTCATTAATATAGCACTTTAAAAGCAAACAAGTTTGCACCAAAGTGCGTCACAAAGACAAAAACATATACAATGAGGAAAATAAGTATTTGAACACGCTGCTATTTTGCAAGTTCTCCCACTTAGAAATCATGGAGGGGTCTGAAATTGTCATCGTAGGTGCATGTCCATTGTGAGAGACATAATCTAAAAAACAACATCCAGAAATCACAATGTATGATTTATTAACTATTTATTTGTATGATACAGCTGCAAATAAGTATTTGAACACCTGTCTATCAGCTACAATTCTGACCCTCAAAGACCTGTTAGTCTGCCTTCAAAATGTCCACCTCCACTCCATTTATTATCCTAAATTAGATGCACCTGTTTGAGGTCGTTAGTTGCATAAAGACACCTGTAGCAGATCAAGGTTCTGGCGTGGCCTAGCCAGTCTCCAGACCTAAACCCAATAGAGAATCTTTGGAGGGAGCTCAAACTCCGTGTTTCTCAGTGACAGCCCAGAAACCTGACTGATCTAGAGAAGATCTGTGTGGAGGAGTGGGCCAAAATCCCTTCTGCAGTGTGTCAAACCTGGTGAAGAACTACAGGAAACGTTTGACCTCTGGAACTGCAAACAAAGGCTACTGTACCAAATATTAACATTGATTTTCTCAGGTGTTCAAATACTTATTTGCAGCTGTATCATACAAATAAATAGTTAATAAAATCATACATTGTGATTTCTGGATGTTTTTTTTAGATTATGTCTCTCACAGTGGACATGCACCTACGAGGACAATTTCAGACCCCTCCATGATTTCTAAGTGGGAGAACTTGCAAAATAGCAGCGTGTTCAAATACTTATTTTCCTCACTGTATAAGCATAAAACCCACATACTGTATATGCACAGATATAGTGGACATACACAACTATTCAAGTAGAAACAAGTTAAGAAACAAATTGCAACTTGAATTGAAAGGAGCATGATGGAAGAGAGAAAAGAAACATAGAAAATAAATGTTTACATTGAGAGAAATAAATAAGAGAAAGACTTCTGTTAACGTAGCAAACTTTCATTCTCAGGGTTTTTTCCTGCATGCAGGAATTTTGAGCATTTGGGGCTAAAACCAAATGCTAAAACCGGGTTTTAGCCCCAAAGGAAAATCTCCAGCAGCAACATTAAAAAGAATGAGAATAAAAATAGCAATTCAAATCCTCTCTAAATGTGTTTGACAGCAATTTACCAAACAACCGTTAAACAGGCAGAACATGTACTTGAATATGAAAGCTAACCTCAGTTCTATCTCCTATTCTCTGATTCATTTAAATATTAAAATGATATTTTTTAAATCAGCTTTGTGAAATGGGGTTTTAATTTACTCAATCATTACACAGTATGTCAAATGTTCAGAAATCATATGTAAATGCACGGATTACTTTCAAATAATCACAGAATTGCCTTTACTGTTCACATGCTTACTGTCATGTGAGTCCCCCCCCCCCCACCCCCCATGGCCCAATATTGAGCCAGGAACAACCCTGACTCTGGAGAGAACTGTATCAGTGTACTTCATGTGTCTATTACATCAATGAGCTCACTGAGGAGCTCATATATTTCTCCTTTTTAAATTACAATAAAGTTAACCGTCTTCAATCAGGTCCACTGAGCTATTACGGTGACCTCGGACCTTTGTGGACTATTTCAGTCTAGATTGTGGGACATTACTCATGACTTCACATTTTTGCTCTCGCTAAGTGTGACATGTGAGCGTCATGAACGGTTACGAACTGGTTGAAACAGGCGTGGTTGGCACCATATATCTGGTTTGACTCAAGGCCAGTTGACAGAGGTCTTTCTTTAAGGCAGACCTATTTCTCTGTATGTCCATCTGCTTGCTTTCTTTAACCAGGTTGACATAATGTCTTTAATAAGTGTTAACATTACATAATGCAGCCTATCATGCATCATTGAGATTTATTACTAATTGTAAAGTTCGCCCCCATCACTGTGAGCTGTATTCTGGTGTAGGGTGGTCTGCCTTGGCTACACGGAGGCTTTGTCATCGGTATACTTTTATATATAAGGCTATTCTTGGTGCACTTCCATCTTATTTATGTTCACTTCTTATGAAAAAAAGTACTGGTCATTACTCTCTCGGTTCTCAGGCTGTTGTCTTGTTCTCTGTCCCACGTGTCAGTACTGAGCTGGGTAAAAAGGCCTTTGCTTACTCTGCCCCCTTTACATGGAATTTGCTGCAGAAGAACTTGAAATTTAGTAAATTGGTTCCTTGGAGTATGTTTAAGCTGAAAATGAGAAGCTTTGAGTTGGACTCCCGCACATGTCAATGTTTTATTTGAGATTTCATTGTAAGTGCATATTTGGTTTTCATGTGTGTGTATTTGTACGTATGTAATGATGTGATGTAATTTTGATGCCTATCTTGGCCAGGTCTCCCTTGCAAAAGAGATTTTTAATCTCACTGGGTATTACCTGGTTAAATAAAGGATAAATAAATAAATAAATAAATAAATAAATAAATAAATAAAAAATAAAAGCCCTGTCAGGGTTCAACAACGAGGGTCGCCCAATGACTCGGGTCAAGTCGGGAAAGTCAATATAACAACCCACTCGCCCGTTCGGGCATCATAAATAAAGTTATCCTTCTCTTGCCCCCACTCCAGATGCTTGTTTTGTTAGAAGAAGAAGAAGAGCTGAAGCAAGAGACTGTTTCAAGCGTCTGCAGTAGAGGATGTCAACACAGCTTTGATGTTTTGACATCTTCATTCAGATTTGACTATGACTACTGAATATTTATGACAGGTGTGACAGGGCTGGGCCCCCACAGTATTCATTATTTATTCATTTAATGATACCTGATACAGTTTATATTTAACTTGTTGTCTTCATGATGTTGTTTTGTCTTTTTAATTGTTGAAGAACGTATTGCAAGTCTACGGATAATTAAATGTTATATTATCTTAACTTATATTTGATAACCAACAAAAAAGATTTATATACAGAGTCTAGTAAAAATTGACTTTGGGCATTTTTTATTAGTCATTAAAAAAGTTCAACCCATTTTTGTTTAGAGCTGAGAGACGTCCATCGTGTGTGTGTGTGTGTGTGTGTGTGTGTGTGTGTGTGTGTGTGTGTGTGTGTGTGTGCGTGTGTGTGTGTGTGTGTGTGTACCTGAGCTGGCTCCATGGCCTGTGCTAACAGAGTCCTCACTGATGCTGTGGAGCTGACAAACTCCAGCGTCTTCAGCCGTCATATGCATTGGCTTGGTCAGCAGGAACTTCCTATTCGGGGACACATACAGCATGTCGCATCAAGAGTGAATTTAAACTGCCCATATTATGATTTCTCCCTTTTCTTTATTGTGTTATGTATCTTTTTTTTTGCGCATGCAATAGGTTTACAAAGTGAAAAAGTCCACAACCACAAACCAACTAGTTAGAGCAGAGGCCCAAAGAGTTCAGATAGTTGTATCACCATGTCCAGGAGACAGTGCAGAATTAAAACGTTGCATATGAAAGACTAAATTGTTAACATTTAAATAAGTTACCACTCTAAACATTTTGCTCCAGTTTAGGTTGCAAAGCTTGTCGGGTTGTTCTGCCTGTGTTTCGGGGTCAGACTCTGGTTCAAACATGTACAAGGAGGAGGAGGAGGAGGAGGAGGAGGAGGAGGAGGAGGAGGAGGAGGAGGAGGAGGAGGAGGAGGACAAGGAGGAGGAGGAGGAGGAGGAGGAGGAGGAGGAGGAGGAGGAGACGTCCTTTCCTCTGAAGTGTCACATGAATACGTCAGCTGTATGTGCGGAGTTAGCAACTCCTTCAGCTGCACGGCTTCCAGGGAGGCTGCTCTCCTGCATCCTGACCTATAGCACCTCAGAGATCGACACTTGCTCCTCGGGGCAGAAATAAGAGCTTTTAGACGGACTTCACGAGGAGGGACAGAACCCCTACCGGTTCAGTCGAGTACCAAGGAGTCGAGGAGCTATGAGGGACATGGGCTGTATCTATGGTTACTTGCTGAAGCGGGTTTGTTTTGGATCACACTAGCTTGCTTGTCAGGTCCCGCCCTAGTCTGCTTCTGACTGGCTAGTAGTCCTTACCTTGCTACTGCGCATGTGCGACTCCCAACAAAGATGGAACAGAAGTGAAATGCCTCAGTCTGTAGCTAAAACAGAGAGCTCAACACACTGGGTGAAAAGAGGAGCTGCAGCAATGTGCAGTACGACAAAACACAGTTTGTTTTGCATGTAAACCTATTGTGGTGCAACCTCTAAATACAATTCTGAACCTGAAAATGAGCATAATATGAGCACTTCAAAGCTTTAGACCCTCGGAGAGATTTGATGTCCGTCCCTTACTCACTCGTTGGTGTTGCTATCCAGCAGCAGCCAGCGGTCCTCTGCCACGAGGAAGACAGACTTCAGGTTGATGGGAAGGGAGATTGCGTGAACCCGGCCCTCCAGCACATCCAGCACCTCCAGCTGGTTGCTACACACATAAACAAGCACACACACAGAGACATGCACATGGGACACCCTGGTAAGCTATCTGAAGTTTGTGTTAAGGGGCCCAGGCACTAGCAAATAATACACATTATAAATACCATCATATTGTTTGGATAAAAACATTAAACATGTAATATACAATAACATTTTAGATCAGGTTACATGTAGATCTGAGTAGCTTACCCTTCCTCCTTATAGAAGAGGAGCCAGTTTTTGTGGGCAAAGTCATGACACATTTTATGGCCTCCCTGGAAAACAACACATAATACACAACATGTTCACTCTGGAATGATTTGTAAAGTGTAAATGATTACTATTCCTACAAAAATGACACGTGTAGTCCAGTGTTTTCCCTGGGTTTGTTGAAGATTTAGGTGCGCATATTTGGTTCTGGTTTTAGGGGTCTTTCCTAAAAAACAAATTATGTTTTTCAATAAATAAATAAAAATGCAATTTTACTTCATTTTGGACCATTATTACTCCCATATCGGTGTCTAAAAGATTCAAAAAGCTAGAGCAGAGAAACAAACTTGCTGAAGAAGCTACAATCATCAAATCTTTTAGTTAGTTTGATGCTTTTTTCAATGTTTTTTGCGCTTTTTTTGCTGCATTTCACATTGATTCAGCTTTGGTGCTGCCAAAAATGGCTTGGATGCTGCATCTAAGACCTATGATGGCAAGGAAAACCCTGTAGTCTACGTGTCCTCTGGGACTTTTCTCCTTTCTCTTGTCTCTTTTGTATTGTCTTTACTGCATGGACTGCTTTAATGCCTTTGCCATGATCTGTGCTGGCTTGTTTTTGTGCCACGTCTTTTAAGTTTTACTCCTTTTAGCTTAGGCCTGCTGTCATCATAGATGTAATGTAACTAATTTTAATGTTAACCATTGTATTTTAGGATGCCTATTTTCAGCTGGACTGGGGGCTGCAGCTGGACATTATCCGTAGAGGCTAAAGCTGCTCCTGGTCTAGTGTAAAGTTAATTAAGGGGGATTGTCTGTTCATGATCTTGTAAACTACTAAAGTAAACGTAATACTGTGGAGATTGATTCCAAACACTTAAACCTCTGACCTGTGGTTCCTTACTGCTCCACCAACTGGAGGCTCTGGTGGCAGACGGCGGATCAGTGTCCGGAGACAGCATGAGCCTCCGCACGGCACCCGTTACCATGTCCAAATGGAGCACTGTGTTACTCTGGCAGAGGGACAAATTGAAAGACAGACAGAAAGCAGAATGAAAATGTTAGAAGAAGACTGGATTCAAAACACCAAAATATGCTCAAACCTCCGGTAGGAGAAATCCCAACCCGCATAAATGGAAAACTTTCCACAGACAGAAAGAGGAAATTAATCTTTCAATTATGTAATTTGCTTAATGCAATACATGTTTGTCTTAGATTTGACACTCCCTGGATTATTATTTACAAACATCACATACATATCTTTCAATTTATGGTTGATCTTTTGACAAAGATGGACTATGGCTTAACAGTATGGCCTAAAATTCGGAATATTTTGAGTATTGGAGCCATAATACATCATGGTATATAAATGTACTGTCTCATATTTTCAAATATGATTTGAATGCAGACTCTGAGACTGCCTCTGTAAAGGGGTTTGAAGGACATGTTAGGGCTTAAAGTTCTGTATTGGTCCTGTGTACAGTTACAGAAGTGGTCATTGGCAAACCTTTGGCCTCAGGCACCTCCAGCAATGAAAATAACTAAAAGCTAAATCAGAATCTAAGACAAAAGGTAATAGTGCAAGTTAAGATATAGGGCTAACATATAAACAAATAAAATATGAATGAAGAATCAAAAGCAACAACTTCTGCATTGTGCTTTTCTTTTTGGTACCACTGCAGGAGCCACAGTGATTTCTCAAACATCCCTCATGCCTGCAGGTGCATGCCTTTCTGTTAGAGATGTTCTGATACCGATACCAGTAGCAGTATCGCCTCCGATACTGCCTAAAACGCTGGTATCAGTATCGGGAAGTACTGGAGTTTATGCACCGATTCAATACCACGTACCACAATAAAGAAAAAAAATTAAAATCTATGATAAAGTAGTTTATTTCTGTTCTTTTTCTGTTATAACTGACTGTCAAACTGAATGAAAAAAAGAAGGTTCTGTGGCGTTCATTGTTTTTGTTTCACAAAGAGTTTAACCTGAGCCAGACCGAGAACAAAGATAGAACTCATATCACATCCATACAGGGATAGTAGTACACAGCTGTTAAAACATAATTAAATATAGACACTGGTATCGGATCAGAACTTGGTATCAACAAGTTCAGGAATCAACAAATGGTCGGACCATCCCTACTTTCTGTTTGATCCGGCTGCTACAGCCCTGTCTTGTTAAAGGTAAAGGTACTTTATTGCCACATACACATAGCAAAATTCATTCTCTGCATTTAACCCATGCCTCAATGGAGCAGTGGGCAGCCAATCACAACACCCGGGGGCCAACTCCAGATCTGAGCCAGTGACTTGATCAAGGGCACTGACTGGAAAACCTAGTACATGTTTTTGATGGTGGGGGAAACTGGAGCACCCGGTGGAAACCCACGCAAACATAAAAACTCCACACAGAAAGGCCTGGAACGACCTGGATTCGAACCCAGAACCTTCTTGCTGCTGTGAGGCCACAGTGCTAACCATTGGGCCACCATGCGGACACAAGTCGACACTACTTGATCTACATCGTCTTGGATTTCAAATGCGCTTTTGTTTCGCCATAAATCTCTACAATTACAACTCAAGAGTGCGTTGCACCAGTGCTCTTGTTATTTTTTAGTTCTAAACCATAAGGGAAAAAAACAACAAGAAAGCATATGGACAAAAATATTGACAAATGCATATTTTGGTGCATATCACTCATGCTGTCCAACCTGTACCAGTTATATTGCCACACCTAATTTGGACTCAAGCTAAAGTACCTGACGCTGTACAACCTTTTGCTCTACTACAGCCAACAGAGGGAGCTATTCTCCAGGTAAAATCCCCTGGATCTGAGTTAGCTCCAGCTAACATGAACACTGTTACTTCAATTTATACTTTTTGTATATGCATCTGCATATGTGTGCAGGAGCGTATCTTAGTTTGTGTGTGTGTGTGTGTGTGTGTGTGTGTGTGTGTGTGTGTGTGTGTGTGAATACAGTGCGTATTGGATGAACTGTGTGCAAAAAGGCTTTCGTTTGTGACGCACTAGGCTTCATCTTCAATTGAGTTTTATAAGCAGAAGCCACAGGGGAGCTGGCCTCGGCAGCGGCTGCTCTACTTCACGCTAATGGTTTCCTTATGGCCTCCTATTCCTGACACACACACACCACTGTACCGAGGACTGGAAGAGCTATTCAGAGAAGGCAAACCCCATTTCCTGATTCTAAACATATACTGCCTTTGGAGGAGAGTGTGTACATGTGTGTGCACACGTGTATGTTCCTGCATGCGGATGTGTTTGGGACATGCAGCAAAGGGCCACAGGTCGGAGTCAAACCCGTCTGATTCCAGCTTCTTAAATGTGAATATTGTGTGCCTGTAAGTGTGTGTGTGTGTGTGTGTGCGTGTGTGATTTCCCTGGAAAGCCAGTGACCTGTGAATGAACTTTCTGTTGTCTGGACCTCACAAACGTAACATGATCCATCGCCACGGTATTTTTAGAAGTCCTCCTCTTGTCTAATATGCACCAGCTGTACAAGTCTTCGGGTTGGAGAAATAGCTAAATATGCATTGTTCTTGTCTTGCGCTCTGCTGTCATAAGCCAGGGTCCTCTTGGGTAAGAGAGGACAACCACTAACCACCAACCATTTTAAATCCAAACAGACGGCAGCAAAGCTTTTTTAAACCTGGAAGGATGTCCTCTGAAAAAAAGTTTAAATACCAGTGTTGCATCAGTGTCACATTACATGTTATACTTGTCAGTAAACAAGGACCTGGCTGGACTATGTGAACACAGTCAGTGTGTGCACAGGTTGGGTTACAGTATATAATACTAAGACTAACTTACTGTGTGTGTGTGTGTGTGTGTGTGTGTGTGTGTGTGTGTCAGACTGGTTGGTAGAAGACTTCAGCTTGGGATGTCCAAAAAGAGGGCTAAACAGCTAGCAAAGTATTGTGCACTGTCTGCTAACATGACAAGACGCTGTTGCTTTGACCCATGATATCGGAGGAATAGGCTCTGTATGAAGACCTGCTGCATGCTAATGGCGCATGATTATGTATATGTATTTAACTGCATCTATAATATTTACAGGGTACAGGCAGCCAAAATGGGTTTCCTCAGGAGGGGGGCTGGCGTCTCCCTTAGAGATAGGGTGAGAAGCTCAGTCCTCCGAGAGGAGCTCGGAGTAGAGCCGCTGCTCCTTCACGTGGAAAGGAGCCAGTTGAGGTGGTTCGGGCATCTGGTAAGGATGCCTCCTGGGGGGGTCCCTAGGGAGGTGGTCCAGGCACGTCCAGCTGGGAGGAGGACTCGGGGAAGACCCAGGACTAGGTGGAGGGACGTCCAGCTGGGAGGAGGCCTCGGGGAAGACCCAGGACTAGGTGGAGGGACGTCCAGCTGGGAGGAGGTCACAGGGAAGACCCAGGACTAGGTGGAGGGACGTCCAGCTGGGAGGAGGCCTCGGGGAAGACCCAGGACTAGGTGGAGAGATTATATCTCCAACCTGGCCTGGGAACGCCTCGGGATCCCCCAGTCGGAGCTGGTTGATGTGGCTCGGGGAAGGGAAGTTTGGGGTCCCCTGCTGGAGCTGCTGCCCCCGAGACCCGATAAGCGGGCGGATGGATGGATTGAAATATTATTTATGTCCCTGTAAATTATTATTTTTAAGAGGACTTAAATTAATTGTTAAAGTCTATGTGTGTGTGTGTGTGTGTGTGTGTGTGTGTGTTACCAACCTGCTCCTCGTGCAGCACCACCTGTCCGTCCAGAGGACTCCCAAGGGGAGCGACGGTGACGAAGGGCTGCCAGACGCCACTGACGGTCCTAGGGAAGACGTCGTAAAGCTCCATGCACTGAACTGTCTCCCCGCGCTCCTTCATGGAGTACAGCGACACTGGGTTACACGTGGCAACGTACACCACATCTGCAAAATATCAAAACAGGGAATGTGGGACAGTAATTAATACAGGAATGTGTGTTTAAACCAGTGTTTCTCAAAAAGAGGTACATGTACTTTGGGAGGACTGCAGGGGGTAAGTGAGACTTTTTTGCAAAATGCTTTTCAGTTACAAGGCTGTAGTCAAGACCACCTTTGTCGAGTCCGAGTCAAGACCGAGTCCAAAGAGGTTCGAGTCCGAGTCAAAACCGAGTCCAAAGAGGTTCGAGTCCGAGTCAAGGCCAAGTCCAAAGAGGTTCGAGTCCGAGTCAAGACCGAGTCCAAAGAGGTTCGAGTCCGAGTCAAGACCGAGTCCAAAGAGGTTCGAGTCTGAGTCAAGACCGAGTCCAAAGAGGTTCGAGTCCGAGTCAAGACCGAGTCCAAAGAGGTTCGAGTCCGAGTCAAGACCGAGTCCAAAGAGGTTCGAGTCCGAGTCAAGACCGAGTCCAAAGAGGTTCGAGTCCGAGTCAAGACCGAGTCCAAAGAGGTTCGAGTCCGAGTCAAGACCGAGTCCAAAGAGGTTCGAGTCCGAGTCAAGACAGAGTCCAAAGAGGTTCAAGACAGAGTCCAAAGAGGTTCGAGTCCGAGTCAAGACCGAGTCCAAAGAGGTTTGAGTCCGAGTCAAGACCGAGTCCAAAGAGGTTCGAGTCCGAGTCAAGACCGAGTCCAAAGAGGTTGTTTAGGGAACACACACACACACACAGAGCTGGCTCGGCAACGTTAGCTAATGTCCGCTAGCATACAAACGGGCTAACTATAGCCAGTTAGCTTTTTTATAACGTAACAAAAACCCACCCATGTCGTAATAGCAAAGCTTATTTCATGTAATAAAATGATGGCTCAACAGGAGCACTAACGCCACAGGTCTTATGTTGACAAGGTGGACGCAGATATAGGAAACTCCGACGGCAGCCGTAATGTTTACCTAGTAAGCTAACTAGGCTAACGCTGGTGCGCTAACGTTAGCAAACATTGGCGTAGCGTTAGCTAGCTGTCTAAACTTGTAAAAAGCCGAACAATATCCCCACCTGAACTGGGTTTCACTTTCCCTCCAATATTATCATCAACATAATAAAGACACCTGGACTCCAGACCAAAAGCCATATTTGGCAAGACCAGTGGCCGAGTCCGAGACAAGTCCGAGTCCGAGACAAGTCCGAGTCCAAATACTACAGAGTCCGAGACAAGTCCGAGTCCAAATACTACCGAGTCCGAGACAAGTCCGAGTCCATAGAAAAATGGACTACTCGAGTCCAAGACCGGACTCGAGTACTACAGCCCTGGTTACAAGGCTGTTGTACCAGACCAGTGTACCTCTTTATATAGTTTTTTTTTACCCATTCTTGCTTTCCTTCCTTACTTCTGTCTTTTTTTTCCAAGTGTGTCGCATATACGTTTTAGTTGCTGTTTGTCAAGTTTGTCACTTTTTTCTAAAGGCATTGTCGCTTGTTTCACCCTTTTTTTGTCTTCTACTATTTTTTTTTAAAATGTTGTCATTATTGTCGCCCAACTGGAGTTTTTTTTCCGAAGTTTTTTACTATTTTGGAGCTATGTTCCTTCCTTCTATCTGCCGTCTTTTTTCATGTTTTTTCGCAGGTTTTGTCGCATCGCTATCTTTGCTCTTTGCCTTACTTCCTTTCGACATTTTCGTTTCCGACGTTTTTTAAGTTTTTGCTGCTTTTCAATTTTTTTTTGACACTTTTGTCGCCCTAGTGTTGCCTTACTCCCTTCCTTCTCGTTTTTGTTCCTAATTTTAAACTATTTTTGGCTTACATCCATACATCCGTCTTTTTTCGAGTTTTCCTTGTTTCTCTTTTCTAAATAGCATCTACATTTTTTTTTCCAGGTACAAAGCTGTTCTTTAGTAAATCTATCGCTGTATTTTTCCTCTTTATATAGACCTTTTCTGTCCCACAACACAAATTATTTGCGTTGGTCAGCGGGTACTAGACTTAAAACAACTGTTCAAAGGGGGAACATTATAAACCCTTGTGTTGTCTTCCTGTCAACCGTACAACTTTTTGTGTCTCTGGGTCAAAATTGAGACTTTTTTTCAAACCTATGTTGCTTTTCTCCCTGATGTTTTTGTCAATATTTCTCTGCACCTTTTTAAAGTTTTTATGGGGGGTTTTACCCCCCCCCCCCCAAGCTTTTGGACATTTTAGTCCCTGCTTTCATTGGTCTTTCATAAAAAATATTTTTTGAATTCTATAAAATTCAATAAAATATCCAAATTGAAAGAAAGCAGTGGAGCGTATTGATTTTACTTGTGACGAGCGTTGTGTGGAACAAGCTGCATTAATTTAGAAAATTTTGGTTGAAAGACACTTTTATGATAAAGGTTATTTATTTATTTTTTTTTTCTTCAAAATGGGTCAAAGTTGACCCGAGGACAACACAAGGGTTAAAAAAAGCTTTAGAGCCACTGTTCCATACTTTTGGGGAATCCAGTTTGCCCATCTCTTGTTTATGGTCTCATGTCTTATTTCTGTTTTGTGATCACTATCATTGGAGTTGTTGTGTTTGTTTTATCCAATGATTCCAGTCAAAACTTCTAGCGCCGCCCCCAATGAGTCAATTAGTTGACTAATCAGACTTTTTGGTCTTAGTCGCCTTAGATTTCTTTATTCACTAAGTCATTTTTTTATGTTTTTTTCATGCTGAACGTTTCATTTCCGAGAAAATCATGAGCACATCTCTAGATAACGCAAGACATACATAAAGCTCTATAAAGAGCTCTGTCATTGAAGTTGTGTTTCATCCAATCATAGTTCCACAATTGTTTCCAGTAAAAACTTCAAAGGGCATCCCTTGTCTTCATATGTTCTTAGAAGAAGACTGCATGTGGGTGAATTGACCCTTTTGAATATTCCTCGCCATTTTATCTATAAATCTCATCATTCCTTTGGATCCTCTAATGTACTGTACATCTAAGTAAACACTGAGACCCATACATTGTTTGCATGGCCGCGTTGCTAGATGATTCATGTTAGCGAGCGTGCGTGCGTGCATGCGTACCATCTTTGGTGGTGACATCACAGATGATGTTCACTTCATTCATGGGAATCTGCCAGTGGGCTTTCTCTTCGCTGAAACTCAAAGCCCTGCTTTCCTGTCTGTTGCAGGGATGACTCTGCACACGCAGAAACACAGGGCCCTGGAACACACACACACACACACACACACACACACACACACACACACACACACACAGTATGAACACTGGTTGAAATTCTGAGTAACTGTGTTACAGTGGCTGGATGCGGATCACGAGGCTGTTGGTTTATTTTTGCCAAATACTGAGGGCCGTCATGCCAAGTTGACAAAAAAAATAAAATAAAAATAACTCCTAAAAAGGCTTTAAGATGATACTCAGAGAAAAAGAGCTTGAGAGATTGCTTTGGTCAGTTTAAACTCATGGATAATCGAGTTCAGGGATTGCTTAAAAGCCCTCGTGCAGAATAATCCACTTCTCAGTGGTGCATATACTCTTAGTAGTCACTTCATTTGGTACAGGACAACTACTATTCAACACATAACATATATAACATTATAACTTATACTTATTATAATAACTATTCTATTGAATTTACTTTATGATGCCTATACTGTTTTTGGTTTTTTCTACGCTGCCATAAAAGGTGTGAATTTAATTATATGCTTTGCATTAAGGTCAGTGTTGGTGACGTACTGTTCTAAGTTTGCATTAAGGTCTTTCTAATATTCGGTCCCTCTCATGTACACAAGTAGGGAAGACAAAACCATCAGAAACACCGGTCTCTGGGGCGATTGATGTTGCTCCTGAGCGTCAGGGTTCATAAAAGGATCTTTATCTTTTGTTTAAATTATACTTCACATACAGTTCTACATTGTAGCTATTATTTATAAGACAATACGTGTGTAATATTGATCCTTTTCCTATTTCACCACGTATGGAAGATGTGGAGGAACACACTAGTGTATCTGGTAGTGTTTACCTTGATGTCTATGGGGCGAGTCTCAGAGGGACAGAGCAGTTTACGCCGAGCGTTGCCACCTTGGTTTACTGTCCAGTACCCCGTCATCTTGACCTCTGGCAGGGGCAACCTACAGATTGAAGGTCACATGTTGACAACTGCCTGGTAAGAACTAGAAAACTGTGAATTCCTGAGATATAAATATAGCAAGTTGTGAGTAACGATTCAAATTAATGGCATGTATTTTTGAGTGCAACTTGGCAGACCTCTCACAGTTTTTGTTTTTTTAATTTTCCACTTAGTAAAATAATGGGTCTTTCTGTCACCATCTTGCATCTCCACTTAAAAAAAAAATCAACTCTTCTTATGAGGGCATCAACATGGCCACCACAAAACAACTTCAGATGGAAGCGGTATTCGGTTCTAGTTGGGATTTCATAAAAACAAAGGCTTTAATTTGATCCCCCACGCCTCTAGAGAGAAGCCAATCAAAATTGTCTCTGTGTGTGTTTGTGTGTCTCGGCTTGTTGTGTCTGTCCAGATGTTTACTGGTCTTCCCATGAATCATAGCTGGATTGTGGCCTCAACCTTATTGGCTGCAGGTGGGGTAAAAGATGCAACATGACCGCAAAAAAACACCACAAAAAATTCCAAGTGGATAAATGGTGTTGGAGGACAGACTCAGTTGTCTAACCATAAATATTTCTATTAATGGAAAAGCAATGAGATACATTAAGTAAGATGTTACTTGTTTTCCATGCCCAAAATTGGAAATCAAGAGACATTCTTTTGGCTTTAATATACGCGAGATGCTGTGGGATATAAACTGTTCAAGATGGGCTTTTAAAAACAAAAAGACTCGCTGAATGACGCCAGCACAGACATAATGGAACAGATAATCTACACAATCAGCTTTGTCGTTGCTCAAGGAAAATACTTGTTTCTGCTCTGCTCTCTTCTAAAGATGCTACTTGAGAGATTTATGAAGCCTAATTTATGAATGTGATACGTCAAATAAAACCACAGGAGACAGAAGAAACAAATATTTTCCTTTATTTTAAAGACAAAGCTGTGCATATCGAGACAATGTACTGTAGGGGATGTTAAAATCTTTCCCTTGTAGGAAAGGTGAGGTAATGTGAATGATCTAGTCAGCCATTAATGTAACACTTCAAGAAGTGGTGAGGAGACATTTCATTCAGTGTGAAAACAAGTCAGAGGGCTAAAGACAAAATAAATCACTTAAGACATTACCTTCAAAGAAATTTAAATATCTAATACCAAATTAGAGAGAGTCTGTTATCTCGTGAAATAGATCTATTTGGAGGAGCGTAATGTCTTTCTTTTGATTAACTGTAATTTAAATATGATTTGTGTTTTCAAATGTTATAATGTCTGTGTGTGTGTGGTGTGTAATGTGATGTCGTAAAGTGTCAGGAAGTCAGGAAGAATAGCTTTTCGCTTATGCTGAAGCTAACGGGGATCCAAATAAAACAATCAGTCGATTTCAAGCATTTCAGGATGAGAGTGCACTCCCAGCACGAGGAGGTTGCCAAAGGGCTCTCCTCAAAAAGAAAAGGGTTTTCCTCAGAGCCCCTCTGGGATTGTTCTATTAGAGGCAAACAGTTACCACAGTAACATCAAGAACCATTCGCCATAACAAAGTCACTGATACGTCTTTTCCACCGAGGCTAACCAGGTGCTGGTTCTGGTTCTGGTGCTGTTGCCAGTTCGGTGCTGATTCTACTCGCCAGTTATCTAAGAACCAGCTGGATCTTCCCCAGCCTGGGAGCCGGATCAGGGCTACGTCACAACGTGACTGCAAGCACCTCCGTTGTCATAGCAACGCGTCATGACAATCAACAATAACTGAGGACTACATCCCGATACTTTAGCTCCTGGCTTTACAAATTCACCACTGGAATTCAAAGACGGGCCTTGACAGCTATTTGTGACCGCTATGGACCGAGGACACGTCCAAGAAGAAAGGGAATTATCTCGCATAATTTAACGTTCATTATAATCTTTTGCTGGGTTGCCATGGCAAGCAAAAACACCGTTAGGGTGAACAGACGTCCCGGTTTGACCGGGGCGGTCCCAATTTTCCCAACAAAAAGCCTACCGGGACCCGCTCCCGGCACCAGATGTAGCCGGTTCTTATCTCTAGACCAGCGCTGACGTTGGTGCTGAGTTGGAAC